>CM014735.1:34804364-35184155 GCA_004329165.1 Spatholobus suberectus | reverse complement strand
AAAAACAAGAGATCATGAGAACGAGACAGAACAACTGGGGTGAAAATGACAAGAAAAAAAAAGGCAATTAATAATAATAACTAAATAATAAACACTGCAGATACAATACATGCTTATTGGGAAACCACTATGCACACAGTTGCACAACACCTCAAGGTTATGAGACAACATGGAAAATCAAAATGAACTACTACACAACCAAAATACACAAAACACCTGAACCAAGATAACTAGTTAACCACATAACCCAAAATGATTAAAAAATTTATAGACTTGTTTTAGTTACCATACAATATGAAGTTCAAACAGCTTTGAGACAAATAATGTACAGAATGAACTAGTCAACCTAAAACTGGCATACCTGAAACAGCCATAAGAGATCGATTTATAAGCCTGTGGTACTGCTTGCGGCTTCTTCCAGCTTCAGTTTCTGGAATGCTTAAATGAGGATGCTCAGCAGCAGTTACAATTCGACGGAACATACTGTTGAAATCTCCTAACTTCACACTGATTGGTATAGGAGCCTCTACTCCCATATCTTGACTAACCTACAAAACACATTGGCATGACAAAAGTGTCATTGCAGTTGATCCATGATAAATCAGTAGCTTGAAAATTTCTCAGCATCAAGCACACTTGTCACAATTCCATATGCTAAGACATCTGAATACAATATTTACTCGATAATCTGTTCTAGCACTCATGGCTATGCTTATCCATCCATTAAGTGATTATTTTTAAGATCAAATAAGATTTGTAGAAGCAAACAAGGAAAATCAAACTGGCTTTCAGTTGCTTATTGCTTAATCAAATTTCAATAATTCAGTGTGACGATCAAAGGATACATATACACAAGACTATTTGCTGTATGTTGCTTTTCAGAGTTTGAATAAAACCATAATTTTAAAACATGTCATATTCATTTTAATAGCTTCTTATCTAACCATCAAATAATTATGTACAGTAATATGCACACTCAATTACGCACACAATAATGCAAACGAACAAGTCAATAAAAAATACCCTAGTTGACTCCTGTATAGCCATTGGAAATGAATCCAGATCATCTTTAGCTGCAACTATAAGGCAGGGCACCTCAAAGCCAGTATCTTCTCCATGACTAGCAATTTCAACCAGAAGTTCAGACGATGTTCTCCATGAGGATTCATCAAACCTAAAATGAACATCTTGTCAGCAATATAGAAACAACATTTTTCCAAGCACGTAATGAGTTGTCCACACCACATGATTATGAAATCATAGTTAATTTAAAATCCAATTGATAAGTTGTCAGTTTAATCTGTGATTTTTTAATACATACCATACAAATCTTGAACATCTTATTTGAGTTGTTTACAAGTTACAACTAATGTGTGTAAGTCACAAATGTCAATTTATAAAGATCAACCCAAAAATTGCTCCTTTGAGCCTATAATCTGTTTTAGGAAGCTCATCCAAATGCACAACAAATTTATTCCAAGTGCTTATGAATTATGATGTCTAAATATAGTTTATAAAAAAAATCAAACAGACCACACAAAATCAATCAAAACATGAATTCACATAAAAAAGTTGTAATGTCTGGAAGAATTTATAAACAACTCTTTTAAATAAGTTATTTAACAGTGAAATGTATCCTCTACTAATGCACATACTAAAAGAAAACAAAAACAGATATGTGGGTCATTGGAAACTTAACAAATGCCACCTAAGTATTTTCCATAATAGTTATGTAACAAAGATAACCATAACTTTTATCGTATAATGATCTTTAATATCAGCGGTCACCTGTCATGAACAAAAACTGCAATGTCACATGAGGCCAAAGACTCCTTATTGGACAGCAGCTTCCTTACTCCATCTTCAGGAATCTCTCTCAGTACAAGATATTTTTTGTTTTCCTGCAAATGAAACGATAATACATATAATTAGAGAAGAAACAAAAGCCAGGATATATAAAATGAATACAATAGAAGAAGCTGGTTCTCGAACAGGTAAGAGAGACAAAATGTTTTTGCACAAATGCACAGTAAGTAGTAGCTATTGTCAAATGTCAATCAAGTATCACTTACCATAGAAATATCAACAACATTTACAGCATAACGATCCTCAGTGGTTGGATTGTAACTTTCAGAATATGGCCTGCATTATAGTTTCAACAACAATAAGGTATATGGTGTTGGAAGTTATATTACCAAGAAGTTTCAAGGTAACACATAAAATGAAAAATACCTTCCAATAAAAGAATTCAATAATGCAGATTTTCCGGCCTTCCTAGGCCCAAAAACATAGCACTGCAAAACATTTCTGTCTGATTGTTGCTTCTTGCGATCCAAACGTCGCCTCCTAGTCACACGGATAGCAGATGATGGATCACCAGGGTAGCCAATGTAAATCAGATTCTCCACACTAAAAGTTGGGTTTAGAAGTGTCATAAGTGCCCACTGTTCAGAAAAATAAAATAAATGTTACAATGATGACAATTAATGTCAATGCAAATAAAATGCTATATGCAATTAAAAAGGTACACACACCAGATATATAGTCATACATACATATTTAAATCAAGGGAATAGATAACAGTAACGAAGCACAGAAAACTTAAGCAACCTTGATTCTCAATGCATACAAATTGATTGATAAAACTCCCAAGAGAACCTCAATTCTTCCAAAACCAACATTCAACAAAATGCAGGGAAGAGAGATAAAGAAGATAAAAGACTTGCGCACCTCTGACAAAAATGCATCTAGTGATAGTCCTCCAAATGCATTTTTTTCTGCAGCATCCTCATACGGAACTCCAGTCCAAGGACTGCAATAAAAAACAATAAAATATGAAATAACACTGGCAAGATTCCTTATTGGCATTCAGACTCAGGAAAGGCATACATAGAAAAATGCCATAGCTAGAGTTTGTAAAAACATTATGAAACAAAATTAGAAGTAAATGATAAGTTAAGTCCAAACTCTCTAATGACTTGTGGACTGGTCTAAATGATTAACAAAGCCATTGTGAGCCAAATTTTTTATTGTTAAGTTATCTAAACTGACTGTTGAGTGTTTGAAAGTATTGTAAGCAAATAGCAGGTTTCAAGACCAAAATTCACATGAAGAACATTCAATGGACTGAATGGAGAAAATATTAGATCAGACTCTAAAGGCCAACAGAAATAAAACAGTGCATCAAATAAACTCCAAAGAGGGTTGAGTGTTGAGATGATAAGAAATTTACAACAAAATACACAATGAATAATTCAAATAAAATCTAATATACTTCAGAAACTTTGTTTCTTGATTAACTTGTAAAATATCCTAAGGTTCAGAAGATTATAAATCTTAAATATCCTATTAATTCAAACTGGGGAAGACTCGATCTTCTCAGTACTTGTAATTTTCTTTAGTGCTCTTTTGACCTTCAAGCTATACTTGAGAACTAGCTCAGAAGCACATTAAAGTTTCAGGTTGCTGAATTTACCAAGGGTTACAATTTAACCCCACTTGTGATCAGTTATGCATCTTCAGGAAATAACAGATGCTCAAAGCATGTGTAGATTTAAAAAATAACAAAATATGATAAATTCGACATCACAATGCCCCACTACCAATTCAAGAAAAAACTAATGCAAAGCAATCTACCATGAAATGGTGGATAATATGACAGAAAGCAATCTACCTTTCCGGGGCAGTGGAAAACAATTCTTCAAGTTCACGAGGTCGCAACATCCCATCCTGGAGGAACCAAAAAAAAATAAAATTGTACAATTTCAAGAAGAATTAGAAACTTACATCATAATAAAATCATCTGTGAAAATAAGAATTGACATACCCCATCACCATCAAAAGCATCAAAAATTGCCTTCAAAAAATCAAGTGCTTCATTTGTCAGCTCCACACTCTGCATACATTAAAGTCAATCTTGATCAGAACAAGATAAAAACTCCCTACCATCCACAAATTGATTTCAGACAGGTATAACAAATCTATTACCTATGTCATACACAACACACATATTAGATCATAATTCATCTCCAAAGAAATACCTGATCAGGAGCACGTTTTACAGGTGGAATTAGATCATCAGCGAGCTTGATATCATCATTATATCCAAACTTCCTGAGCACAGTCCACGTTGTCTCAAGACGCCCTTTTTCTATGAAGAGGGCATGAAGGAATAGGAATCCAGTCAAAGTCAGTCCACGTTCATTCACCCCTTCGGACAATTTTTCTTGTACAACCTTCTTTACACCCACAATCTCAGATGGTTGCAAGGGAGCATTGAAACATTTAACCTGTTGAATATTTCGTTAGCTTTTTCACAAATTATATAAACTACCTCACCATAAATAATACAAACTACTTTGATAATAAATAAGCCTCAATTTTTATGTTTAATACTCTCATCTTAAAAAGGGAAATATAACCTGAAAATCATTCAGCTCAGCATCACTAAGGGCACCATCTCTGTCGTGGTCACAGAGGATAAAAATTCGCTTCAAGGCTCGCACACATCGAGGCTTTAGAGTTTGTGACTCTTGATCAAATAATGGAGCTGTTGGATGAAGAACAGCCTTTTGTGCATAGTAGAAAACTTCAGGGACCTTCCATAAGAAGATTTAATAGCAATTATATTAAACAAAATCCAAATATAATTAATCAACAATTTAGCAACTTTAAAATAAGATGTCAAAACAAGTAGTTTGATTGCAATGCTTAGTATAAAAGATACCTGGATATGCCTAGATGCTGAACACTCAATACAAGTTTCAATCTCTCGGAACTGTTGCATTATTGGTGACATCACCTGTTCTAGGCTCACCTGCTGATTTTCATCTCTCAAATCAAGCTTACAACCAACTACTATAACTGGAACTTTCACCTGTTCATCCAAGCATCTATATCATGCACATATACACTCAAAATGAAAAGGCAAATATATTAAGTAAATCTGATTAAGCTGCGAGATGAACAGATGTATGCAAGCATGTGTGCATGAAACGTTTTTACAAGATAAAAGAGCCTAACTGGTTTTAACAATCTGCAATAATTCATTTGCGTCTTTCCCCTTCCATTCATTATGATTTATGAATATTTATTTTTTGCTCTTTGTTTTCCTCTTCACTTCTAAAAAGAAAAAAAGGAGCTGCAATTCAACATATAACCCTTGGAGAGGCAAAAAAAAAAAAAAAAAGATTAGAACCTCTAATTTGCGTAGATGCGGAAGCCAAATATACTCAGATTTTCAAGTGTCTCAGGCCGATCACATGCATAAGTAAGGACAACCGTGTCAGCCCGCTGCAATTCTTCAGCAACTTTATCACTATCCTCAGGACTGCAATAACAACAACAATATTAATAATAAATAATAGAATAGACCGATGGAGACATTCAGATTCCAGGGTGAACATTTCCGTAGCAATAGGCAACTTGTGCATGTTTAGCTGGAGATTCATTTTGAGAAATAATTGCTTTTATCTCAAAAATCCACAAACACAAACCTATAAGCATAAAATTGCATTTCTAAGAGTTTACAAAGCGTATAAATATGCTTTAATTTGGCAATAACTGACCATGATCAGTAAACAGCTCAGAAACCAAAGAGCCAAACTGGTTTCCAGGAAGAAAATTCAGGAACAAACAACATAACGCTTAATCTAGCTCCAAAGTAAAACATCTACTCCTAAACACCAAAGGTGTTATAGATTTAGTTATGAAAAACAACGAATCACTACAATAAAACTACTAGTACCGCTACTCAAAACACTCCACTTTAATCTCTATTTTAAGGCCTACGAATCTTAACTTGAAAAGGAAAAAAACACCAGCGTACTCGAACGAATCGTACGTCCGTTATGCCACACGAATATCTCGTGAAAGAAAGGATCAGAACATTAAAGTTTTGTACCGAGAAGAAGTGTCGATGATGGTGATAGGCACGCGATCCGGATACAGATCTTCAGGCAACCTGGTGGGAGGCAACACCGGCGGCACATTCACCGGAAAGTTATCGGCGGCGGCGGTAATGATGAGGCTAGATTTTCCGGTGCCCTGGTCTCCGGCGACGACAATACGAACTCCGGTACGGCTGTGAGGATTGACGGTTCCAGAAGAAGCTTTTGCCATGGTGCTGCAAGTGAAAGCGATAACTCTAAAAATTAAAATCCCAAAACGGAAGCAGCGAGATTGCGTTGGAGTGAAAGTAGCGTACCCGTGTAGCGAAGGAGTGGGGAGAGGAGCGTAGTAAGAATTAAAACCTAAGTATAGTGGTGTACCCTAGACGGTGCTTGTAGGTGGCCGTCTGGGCCCTTCACTTCTTCCGCGGTTAATATTTGTAGCACCGTTACTTGTCTTGCACCTCAGGTACCATACCACGGAAATTGCCCTTTTCAATGAACGACTGTCGTCTAGTGAGTACCATAAGCCTGTAGTCGTTTCTACGCTAACTGTATGTATGCCCTTGCTCTTTACCTTCAACTCAAGTATGTGTACAAAATAAATAGAAAATAAGCTATGTATCACCGAAGATGCAGTTTTACACTGTCATTTAATTATAAATTAATATATATAGTAAGTATATTAATTTTTAAACTAATTTTTTAAAATTTATACTAATAATAATTTCTAATTAATTGACACCAAAGGTATAGAGCAGTTTTACACTGTCATTTAATAATAAATTACCATATATGATAAGTTTATTAACTTTTAAAACAACTACCTTAATAGTCATACCAATAATAATTTTTGATTAGTTGACAGTGTAAAAGTTTTACACCCGACAGTATATAATCATTAAACTCCAAAATAAAAGGGTAAAAGGGTATGCTTTTTTTTTTCGCCTAATGAAAATTTGGGTGATGTTATATACAAACTTATAACCTTATGAGTAGCAAAATTTTCCCTCCAAATATTTAACATAGCTATATATTGAGAACTCGAATTTAAGACCATTAATTAAGATAAAATAACTTCGCACACCACTTGATCTACATGCGCTCAGTGGTTAATTAGGTTAAACTGCTAGTCATATGTATGAAAAATAATTTACTGATAAAGAAAATTTTCACTTTGATAAATTTTACCTCTTAATCTTCAACTATTAGTTGAGGTATACCTTAATTTATACCTAAAAAAATTCATTGTATTGATGATTTTTTTCCTCTTTTGATGAATGATGTCTCATACTAATAATTTTTATGCAAGTATATATGAATGAAATGACATAAATCTTGCCTATTTTGAAATATTGGAAGGAAAAAGCTTAATAGTACGAAAGAAATTTTACACGAATACTACGAAACAATAAAGCAATGGTCACCCAATGATTTTTGACAATTTTTTTATTTCTTTTTGCCTTCATTATTTAATTATTAACCAACAAAAAAATACAGCTGTTTCGTGCTTCACTTCATCATGTTTTCTCCTAAGGTACAGCGATACTTATGTTGGAAGGAGACAAAAACATTGATCATGGTTAATGCTCTAATAAGAACATGATTTAATAACTTAGCATTAATGTTTCCGAAATTTTACATCCTACTTTCATGCAATTTAGTTTACACGGTTCAACAAGCAACCCATTTGTCACAGTTAAATATGTAATACCTTTTGTAATAGCGGTCCTTATACGTGATATTAATATATAATCCTCATATGTCATATTAACAATCAAAATATGATATAAAAAAAATCTCTACTTGACAAAGCTTTTCCTATACCTATGAATTTCATTGGAGCTAAAAAAAATAAAATTAGGAGAATTATTTGAGCCTTTCAATAATCCCATATATATTCAATATAAAGAAGGTAAATATTTATGTAAAAACATTTAGAGTTTAATGGTCATACACTGTCAGTATAAAAAGTTTTACATTGTCAACCAATTGGAATTCACTATTAGTATGACTTTTAAAGTATTTATTATAAAAGTCAACAAACTGACAATAAATAGTTTTTGATTAGATGACAGTGTAAAACTATTTTCTCATACATTTATTATATAAAGATTTTAAAATTATTAGTAATATTTATTTTTAAATTAATTAATAAATTACATTAATACTTCCAGAATTCTATAAAAACGTGACTAATGCTAAAAAGAACATAAGGAATCTCACGGTTACATCTCATGGTTATGATATAAACCTAAAATGTGGAGTGACAACTGACAAATTCCAAGAAGAGATGTTAAAAAGTGAAGTTGATATTACCTTAATTGTGTCAATTATTGTCGTTTTTCATTATCTCTCCACTACTACTGATTAACAGTAAAAGTACCAATTTTATAATTAAAGTGAAGGGCAGAAGTAGTTGTAGCTAACTTGGAATAACCTCAATGATATTGTAGGAGAAGTATGTTACGCAATAAGTATTCAAGGATAAGAATCTCGTCTCTCATTTTACTTTATCTCCTTTGGACGTGTAACCAACGGTGAAAAAAAAATTGTCAAGTTAAGGCAACATCAAAAGGAATAGATCCGATTAATAGGTAAAGTTTTTAGAGTAAACCATCAATTTCGTCCCCGAACTATCAATTTCTCTCTTACTTAGTTCCTCAAGTATTGAAAAATAATAAGTAGTTTTTAATGTTTTGTTAAATCCGTCCGGTTAGTCTTTCAAGTATTGAAAAATAATTAGTCCCTAATGTTTTATTAAATCTGTCTCATTAGTCCTTTTCGTTAATAATAAGTAGTCTCTAACGTTTTGTTAAATCCGTCCCATTAATCTCTCAAGTATTGAAAAATAATAAGTAATCCTTAACGTTTTGTTAAATCTGTCTCGTTAGTCCTTCTCATTAATAACGAAAAAGACTAACGGGACAGATTTAACAAAACGTTATGGACTATCTATTATTTTTCAATGTTTGAAGGACTAATAAGAGAGAGATTGATAGTTCGAAGACGAAAGTGATGGTTTACTAAAAAGTTTTTAATACAAAGAAAAGACTGGGCCAAACGGATCAGTTATTATGGTCCATCCCAAATATGGAGGGAGGCCCAATTTCACAATCACGTTCATGGCTACGAACGTGAGAAATAATGAACGTAGAGGTGATGGTTTGAGCATGAGTTACAGAAAGCAACGTTGAAGTGGGATACGAAGGAAAGCGAAGGTATTGAATATCGATGAAAATGATGTCAGGACATTACACCTCCATCGATAGCCAAAAGGTTTCAGGATCTGTACCTGTGAGTCATCATCATCAATCCTTCATGCAATTCAATTCATCTAATTCCATAGCCAATATTTTTATTATCATCACATTTCATTCTCAATTTTCATGCAGGCTGTTCCAGATCCCCCACCCTTCAAATTCTCAGGTCTCTTTAATTTCACTCATTACCTTATCCACTCTCATTTCTATTTTTATTGATTTGTAACGTTGCCTCTGCCACTGGACAAACAAAATCGTTAAACTACGTTAGGTGGTTCTTAAACCATGTGATAGTCTACATATGATTCGTATTTCTTTGTTTTTGTGTTTAAACACTGATTTTATCGTTTTTGGTTTGTCAAATCCTTTTTCATTTATCTGTGTAGAGTCAAATCTTCAGACATTTCCTCCGTCTGGAGCACAGGGCAAGATTAGTGGTGGCGGCTCGAGGCCTCCACTTGATGCTGACGGTATGTGATGATCTCGTTTATTTCTTTTTATATAGTTATGTTGTAATTGATTACTTGCATTGCAACAAGAGTTGTGAAATTGTTTTATTTGCTTTATGCAGATACATTTTCAAAAACAGGATCTGGTTCTGATGAACCCCAACAGAGTGGTTGGTTTTCGGCTTTCTCACTTGCTACTTACAAACCATACTTTGATGTTGACACCATAGATGTTCTAGGCAGGATTAAAGATTCACTCTGTCCATTCAGTGGAACTTTTAATGAAAAAACTGCTTCCAACCCTGATTTGTAAGTTAAATTGATTCTCTCCAATTGCTGATTATTTATCTGACTGGTTAGCAGTTATTAATATTATACTACCAACTCGATAGTTCTTCACTATTGACTCTTTCTTTGGGGATGACAAACATATTAAATAATGTGCTGTCAGTTGCATCATCTTGATAATTCTTATGTATTGTGTGTGAAAAAGATGATTCTGTATAACCAGTAGGTTTTGGTTTTTCTGGTTGATCTCTATTAACGGAGGAGTGGAAGTTAGTGGTTAGCATTAGCATTGGTCAGTTATATTCGATTGTGATGTATAGAGGCACCCACTCCTAAAAGTTAGGCTGTGAAGGGGAGATAACCTCTAACTTTAATATGAATTTATTTCAAGTTTTCACATTCAGCTGATTAGTGGATTCATGCTACTGCACTAACCCTGTTAGGATGAGAAGAGTGGTCCACATTGCATTCACGTTGAAGGTGAAGTGGAGTGGTGGACAAACTGGATTCTTCACTTCTTCTGCCAACTGATGCATGATAGAAATACTTTAGGAATAAGGAAGTTGCATGGTATCATTCTACTTGGTAGAAACTCCGGAATTTCCCTGAACACGAGGAAAATCATGCAAAAAATATTGATGGATAAAAATTAACAACAAAATTATTCAAATATGAGTTCCAAGTGAATATGTGGGCAAAAGAAGCCCCATATATAGATAGGATGGACGAAGTGAAGACTTTATAAATGGAATAATTCATGAACGTAGAACCTTTGTCCATGTTTGGATCTCTAATGTGAGTGAAATGGAATGGGATGAATTGGAATGGAGTGAAAATAAAGTTACCTTTCCATTGTTTGAAAATTTGAATATTTTATATTGAAATGGGATAAAAAAAAGTGGATCCAACTCATGCTCCCAAATTGGAGAGGAATAAAAAATAAAGGTATTGGATGGAATGGAATGGATTGCATTCCATCATGTTCAATTCCATTCCATCTCAATCGTATTTTAAACAATCCAAGCTCCTAGTATCATTTCATTCCTTTCCTTTCCTTTAATTCAAAACATAGCCTTAAGGTTCTAGGTTGAGACATGGTGTCAAGTCTACCATTGTGGTTTCCTCTTTGAGTTTATTGAGCAGATCTCATTGTGTTTTCTTCATTAAGTTTATTGAAGCAGATCTCCTCAGTGTTTGGGATCCCGTATCCTAACACAGTAATTATTGTTGACCTCCCCGTTGTCCTGCTGGCTGCTATTGGTTCCTTTCTAATAGTTTGTGCTCCACTTTATTGTGTGCTGGTTTTGTTTCATTTCTCATGTTATTTAATTGCAGTATCTTCTGTGGCTTGAGTTTCTTATTATCTAAGTATTCCAAGGTCTGATGTCGAGGACACACTATTATTTTTAAACTTCAGAGAACAAAAACTCATTATTTTGCCATGAAAGGTATTTATCTGTGTGGCAGCACATATTTGGATTTCACTATAAATGTGCACAGGTATGGACCATTCTGGATTGCACTACCTTAATATTGTAGCAGCATCTATTGGCACATTTGTGACATATATATCTCACAAACTGAAGAATCAGGAATGGAACTATGATATAACTCTGGTGACTTGGTCTGCTGGCTTGTTTTATGGTTATGTCACCATTGTTCCTCTGGTTTGTATGTATCCTCAAATACTTCTCTGTTCCATGGGGCCTTGTCCAACTACTCTGTCTATATGGATATTCCCTGTTTGTTTTTATTCCGGCTCTGGTGAGTTACTGCTCTTCAAATTTCTCTTTCAATAAAGTATGAATTTTACAATTTCCTTTGTATCATCCAAACCTTTGTTTGGTGCAGTGTATGTCTGTTGTGCCATTGGAGATATTCAGATGGGTGATTGCTGCTGTGCTGGGTTCATGTCAGCAACTTTTGTGGCACTCAACCTTCGGGCACATATTATGTCAGCAGGTGAAAGATGGGTTTTGATTGTTGCTGGCATTTTTCTGTTGCAGCTGGCTCTAGCTGTTGCACTAAAGTCTACCTCTTCACAGTAACAGTATGAGAGGAAAATGGTGTTATCATCATTCGGGCATCAATGATGTGTAGATAACAAAGAGAGCGCTTTTTGTTGTTTTAAATTTTCACCAATATAATTTGTAGCTGAAATGCGATTATCAGATAAACCATCATTTAGTTCATTCATGGCAATATGGAAGGCAAATAAAAATAGTTTGCATGTTTGATAACTACAAGCAATTGTTTCAGTCATTTGTTATATTTCATCTCTAAAATGCCTTCGTGCAAGAACCCTTAAATAGACTTGAAATGTGGATACAAGCTCGCCAATTTTGTGCTAAAATACATGAGAAGTTTTTTTATATCAAAGTAGTAGCAAAGTATTCTATGATGAGCTGCATTGTGAATTCCACTCACTGTTTTCAAAACTGAAGGACTGAAACTGCCCCGCTCTTTACACCAGAGGTTCTGCTACCTAGTTCAAACTTACTTTACACTAAACAAATAAGATCATACAGCCTTTGAAATAATCAGCATTGTAGAAACAAAGTTAATAAGCAATTTAGATACACACTGATCAATGAACATGTGTATGGGGTTGACAGGAGAAAGTGACTCGGTAGAAGATTACATGAGCAGCATTTTGATTGAATCATCTGTTTAAGCAAAAGTCAAACTAGTTGGCGGTGAAATATGCACATTGACCAAATGAAATATGCATGCATCACAGCCTCCTCAATATAGGAAATCTTTGCACTAACTCCCACCTCAAACTTATTACAAACATATATTACTTATTTCATTTATTCACACTCCACAGTTAATGAAACTAAATAACTTTGTAAATATAAACATCCACGACGTAGATGGATACCAAAGTTTGAACCTTCGGTCTTTAATGAGCATACTCTATTTCCCGGCTTGTTATAAGATGAATTCATACGGATTGATTCAAGCAATTTAAGCCATACAATTGACTTATGTTGACCATTATAGATTGATTGAGATGCTGAATCTCTCTGAACAGTTTTTTTGAATAAATTTAGATATTGAAGATGTCTGTTGTCTCATAATTCTCAAAATCAAAAGGAACAACTACGTTCTTATAATACTTGTTCGGCCTTTGACGAACTGAGAAAGAGGACAAGAATTCAGGAACAGGGAGCCACCAGAGCAAAAACATAAGAGAATTTGATACGAGGCTCTAACAATCTGCATGACTTCATCATCTGAGAATACTGCTTAGCTCACACATATTACTCATTCCATGCTTGTGTTGTGCTTCTCCCACACGCGTCTTTCTTTCTAATTGTCATGTTGAAATTATGTGTCTATCACTCCTCCCTTTTTCTATTATGTTCCTCTTTCCTCCCTCTTCATGTCTTTGAAGATGTCTAAATCTTCTAAAAATAAGAAGGAACAACTATATTAATAAAATCATAAAGGAAAATCAATGACCTGTCATGCCCAAATAGTATTGCAAACCTGCATAAAAGAAGAACCAAGCATGATGTTCCATTTAATTCAAGAATGAACTGCATTCTAATTATAAGGAGGTAAGGATGAAAGGTTAAATCACTTTAAGCACATAATGGGACTCCATATAAATCTTAAATACCTTGATCATAAGCTCTTTAATTTTCATAGATTTACGGTCTTCAGGGCTTAAATATACCATACCAATTTTACATTATAGACAAACAATTAATATTGCAATTGAGGGTCATCAAGGCTTAATTATTCCATCTCAAATTTAGTTGCATTTAGGGTCATGGCACCATGCACTTCTTCCTATTTTAACCTTATGAATAAGGATTCACATTGCAATTACTGTAGGGGCCTTCAAGGGTCAAACATTTCGTCTTGATTTCAAATTATAATTAACGATTCACACTACAATTACATTTAGAACTATCAATTCTCAAGCATAGCATCTCAATTTTATGAATTTGAATATGGATTCGTACTGCAATTACATTTAGTGTTAGATACCAGAGTAACAGAATAATATCACGTAGTTAAAATAAGAGACGAGAAAAGGGCTGACAAATGGGCAAGAAAAAAAATTTCACAATGTAGAATAAATTACAATACTTCTCTCTAAATAATAGGAGAGAACATTAACACTCTATCTAGAAAATAGGAGAATATCACTATTAAAAGAACCTTACAAGAGAATATCTATTTTGTCTCTCTGACTTTTTCTCTGAGTAAATAAAACAAACATAAGAAGAAAAAGAAAATTTTGGGATGATTGTAATGGGTCCACCAAGCTTCCTATATATAGGCTTGGTGGGGAAGCCTATTTCCAAAACCCACCAATGTGGGACTTTTTCCAACAATTCTCCCACTTGAAGATTTGATTGAGTCAATCATATCTTCACACCGCTCTTTCTTCCTTTCCATTCCATGTTGCTTACGTTTCTAATAGGTCATAGGAGGATCGACACCATATAAATTTGTCAGTGTTAACATGCTTTGTCACAACATCTGCTAGGTTGTCTTTGGTGTGAATTTTTTGCATATCCACACTTCCTTCCTCTACTACTTGTCGAACTAAGTGGTGTTGAACACCTATATGCTTGTCCTGGAATGAAAGGCCAGATTCCTTGCAATGTGTAACACCCCTACTTTTATATATTAAATTATTCTGTATGTTTAAAAATTGTTTTTAAGTCATCAATGTATTTAGAACAATTAATAATAATTTTAGAAATTTTTCTAGAATTTATTGAGATAATTTTTGTAAAATGACAAAAATATCCCTAGTTGACTGTTGGAACCAACCAGAGACTTTTTGACCTCAAAATATTTTAAAAAATTTTATATTAAGTATCTCTCATTATAAAAACTTTATTTTGAAAGAAAAGTAGTGAAAAATATAATAATCCTATTTCAATTCTTCAATTGTTTTTTTTTAATATTTGGCAATACAATTATGAAAAATAGGAAAGGAATTTTAAAATTCTGAATCCACTATTTTGCTCAAAATTTCAAGATCTATTTAATTGTGATTTTTAATAATTTTTCCGAGCCGGAACCTGGAGAAATTAGAAAATGATGATTTTATCCCTATTTTTCAACATTAAGGACTGACATGAAGAAAAGATTCAATTGACATTAAAATGTCAATTTGAGCTTGGAATTATATCATATATATTAAAATAAAATTTTGGTAATTTTTGGGAATTTTCTGGAGTTTCTGTGTAAAATGACCAAAATGCCCTTACATGTCTAATAAGCCAACTAGTACTGGTTTGACATTCAAAAATGATGAAAATGGTAATTTTAGTTTATTTATGGGTAAAATATTTAATTTTATAGTTTTCATAAAAATTTTGGTATTTATTGAATTAAAATGGATTTTCTATGAATTTTCTAGCTTAAAAATACGAAGTAAATACATATAGTTTGAAATAAATTAATAAAAATTAAAATTAATTATTAGAATTTTATTTTTGATGAAAAATAATTTATTTTTCCAGTTTTACATTTAATTTCATTTTTTGATATTAAAAGCTAAATTTTCAAGTTTAGGCATTTTTATTGGTACCGGTTAATTTACCTACAGATCAAAATTGGCACATGGGAGCTTGGGACAGCTGGTGGAGCACGTCCCCAAGCCTACGAGAGGTGATTCAACACCCTAAATGGTGTATGTGTCCCTAAGTGTGCATATTTGTCCCTAAAATTAAATGAAAAATAAATTTAAAACTTGATTTATTATATAATTGCTTATGTCATTGGTGGACACCTAAGACCCCTTCTTCTTCTATGAATAGCCCCTTCCTCCTTCAAATTTTCAGCATCTCCTCTTCCTCTCCCAAGCTAGTGAGCTTCTTTTTCTAAAGTTTTCTCTCTCTAAAATATTTTTATCTAGTTTTTATGTTAAAATTTTTCTAGTTTTCAATTAGTAGAATTTCTCCTCCTAGAAGTTTTGCACCAACAATTCCATCCTCTTCATCAACTATCTTAGAGGTAATGGGGGGAGTGGGGTTGGTTCTAAATTACTGTCACTTTGCATGTTGGTAGGAAGGGTTTTCCCCTAAACTCGTTTAGGCTTAAGTTTTATTATTGTTATTATTGTTTAATGTTAAACTTTAATTTTTGCTAAGTTGTTACTCTGCCCAAATTTAGATTATTAAATCATAATTACTAAATTGTTACTCTGCTCAAATTTAAATTATTAAATTATACTTACTAAGTTGTTACTCTGTTCAATTTTAAAAATTGAAATGCACTTGTTAAGCTGTTGCTCTGCTCAATTTTAAAAAATTAAAATGTATTTATTTAGTTGTTATTATGCCGAAATTTTAGTAATTATACTATAATTACTATGTCGTTATTCTGTTAAAATTCTAATATTGTGCAATTTCTGCAAAATAAGGCAGAAATGTTGATTGTACTGGTGCTCAAATTAAATGAGACCAGGAAAACCTCTGCTTGAGAAGTTAGGAATTGATAGTTTAGTGAGTAATGTAAAGTAAGTGACATGTAGTGGCATGGCACCCTGCTAGGGAAGCCACAGTTTGGTATGTTGAGGAATGAAAGTAGGAACCCACTTGTAGAGGTCTTGGGGCTAGGCATCGAGTGGTGAAGGTCTCAATGGCTAGGGTAGCACCTTTGAGCCGGGATATTCGCCTGACCAAACTCGATAACCCCGACAACTACTCAGCATTCCAGGATTGGTTTGAGAGTATATCTCTATAAATGGATATCCTAAATTGTTATTTTGTTCCTCAATGATGACGAGGAATGTGCCATGTGATGGTGTTGAAAGAGGTATATGTACTCCCAGTCATTTTCCAGGTTCTGTTGAGAACTATTACCCACTAATGGGAAGTATGGATCCATACCTAGTCAAGGGTAGTCTGATACAACTTAGAATAAGCCTTAGGATCCCTTTTGTTGTCTGCTGTGTTTTATCTTTGTTTTATGGTGGATTTCTTACCATACATGTAAAAGTGATTTTAGAACAAAACACCTCACTCCATTATTTTCTTTTATGATGATTGATCGTGATTATTGAAGACAACATTAACGCCTCGTGATGCTGAGTACGAGTTAGAGGACATCTCCACAGGGGAGGACCTAAAGACCTATAGTATTTTCTTTTTGTATGAGGGATAAGGTAGATGAACACTGCTCTGTATAGGATCTTTTCGATGTACATATTGGGTTAGGTAGTATATGTCTTTCGATGTACTTTTGTTTTCTAACTGTTATGTATTATCCTCAAACCATGATGTACTGTTTGATATATATACCATGATGTATAGTTTTATGATATATATGTATATACAGTCTTATCTTTTATCTTTTACTACCATTTCCAAATTTTGTTAAGTTTGGAATTTCTTTTAAAAATGGAAAAAAAATTTACACATATTTTTTTTATTTACTTAAACTTAATAACTAAATTAATATGAATTGTATTTAATATGAATGAGTGTTACACAATGTGTAAGGCGCTCTGACTATCACAATACATAATGGTCTTCTACTACTTGTGCCCAAGTTCTTCCATCAGCCTTTGAATCCAAATAGCCTCTTTGCATGCTTGAGTAGCTGTCATATATTTAGCTTCCGTAGTAGATAAAGCTACAATAGTTTGTAATTTGGATAACCAGCTCACCGCTCCTTTTGCAAGTATAAACACATAGCAAGTAGTATATTTTATTTTATCAAGATCACCTGCAAAATTCGAATAGACATAGCCTCTAATTATAAATTCTGATCCTCCAAAACATAATGCAACACCTGAGGATCCTCTTAACAGCATTCCAATTCTCTCTACTAGGATCTGCCATAAATTTGCTAACCGCTCCCACTGCTTGTGCAATGTCTGGTCTTGTACAAATCATGACATAGATAAGGCTTCCCACTGCTGATGCATATGGTACTCGAGACATTTTCATCCTCTCCGCTTCATTACTAGGACTTATGCTTGAGGATAATTTATAATTGACATGAAGTGGGGTTGAAGCCTAGCAAGACCTTCTGTAAGTAATTCTTTTGAAAAAGTCAAATCTTCCTATCTTTTTTGTCTCGGTGAATTTGCAACTCTAAAATCTTGTTTGTTGGTCCCAAGTCCTTCATATCAAACTCCTTAACCAACTGTGTCTTCAATTCTTGGATTAGATCTTTGCTGGGGCCTATCACCAACATGTTATCCACATACAACAACAAAATGATGAAATCATTATAATCAAACCTATTGTAGTAAGTACAATGGTCTGAACTTAGTCTGTTGTAACCAAGGCTAACAATGAAGAAATCAAATCTCTTGTACCAACACCTTGGCGCCTGCTTTAGACCATATAGAGATTTGGTCAACCTACAAACCAAGTTTTCTTTTCTTTGTTCTTTAAAGCCTTCTGGTTGGAGCATATATATTTCCTCTTCAAGTTCTCCATGGAGAAAAGCAGTCTTTACATCTAGTTGCTTAAGATGTAAATCAAATGCAGCACACATAGCTAGAACAACTTTGATTGTGGTTAGTCTGACAACTAGTGAGAATATCTCATTAAAATCAACTCCTTCTTTTTAAGCATATCCTTTGACCACCAATCTTACACGATATCGCTCCACTTGATCATTGCTATCTCGTTTGATCTTATAAACCCATTTGCTCCCAATGGCTTTTCGACCTTCTAGAAGTTCAACAAGTTCCTATGTCTTGTTTCTATGCAAGGCTTCCATTTCTTCTTGCATTGCTGTCATCCATAGAGAAGCATTTGAACATCTTAAAGCCTCTTGAAAGGTTGATAGTTCTCCTTCTTCAGTTAGGAGATAGTACGCATCATGGCTTGCCATGACATAGTCTGAGTGCCAAAATGGTTTCCTTTTCTGATGTCTTGTTCGTTGAGCTTCTTCCTCAATGACCTCATTTTGCTTTTAAACTTCGTGCTCTTGTTCTGCTTCAGAAGAGTCATCTTCTCTAGACTTCTTCTCTATCTGCACTATAGTAATGTCTTTGATAATGCTGTCATTTCTCTACTCACTTTACAATTCATTTTTTGCAAAGACTACATCCTTGCTAACAACAACCTTGTGGGCAGTGGAATCCCACAGATGATACCCTTAACATTGTCAGCATAACCTAAGAATATACATTTTCTGGATTTTGGATTCAGTTTTGTTCTTTCTTGGGAGTTGTACATCACGTACACAGGACATCCAAACACATGTAAGGAAAATAATCAGCTGGTTTGCCTTTCCACATCTCCATCGGCGTCTTTAAATCAATTGTTGTCGATGGTGATCGATTAATCACGTAACAGGCGGTTTTTACTACTTCTGCCCAGAAAGATTTGGCCACCCTCACTATTCTTAACATAAATCTTGTTCCAACTAGAAGAGTTTTGTTCATCCGCTCTGCCACACCATTTTGTTGAGGTGTATGTGGAACAGAGAATTGTCTTGAAATACACTCTTGCTTGCAAAATGTCAGAAAGTCACCATCTATATATTCTCCTCCATTGTCTATCCTCAAACACTTAATTCTTTTGCCAGTTTCAAGCTCCACTTGTGCTTTGAACTCCTTAAATACTGGGAACACTTCTAACTTCTTCTTGATTAAGTACACCTATAATCTCCTAGAGTAATCATTAATGAATGATACAAAATACTTTGCTCCTCCCATGGATATTTATGGTGATTCCCAGACATCAGAATGGATTAAGTCTAGTATATGTTTGCTCCTAGTAGTTACTTTAGCAAACTTCAATCTATGCTGCTTGCTTATCACACAATGCTCACAAAAAGGTAAATTCACTGTTTTGAGCCCGGGAAGAAGATTACATTCTGCAAGGACTTTCAAGCCTCGCTCTGACATATGACTGAGTCTACAATGCCACATCATTGTTGCTTCTTCTTGGCTTGCTGCTGCAACTGATGCATCTGCTTTTTGTAACGTATCTCCCAAAAGCATGTATAGATTGGCTGTGATCTTCTCTGTTTTCATCACTACAAGATTGCTTTTCACTACCTTTAAGATCTCACCTTCAATATGGATCTTGCACCCGAGGTCATCCAATTGCCAAATAGACAATAAGTTCTTCTTCAAGCCCTTCACATGTCGTACACCTTGAACTATGCGCACCATACCATCAAACATTTTCAATTTAACAGTACCAACTCCAACAATTTCTAAGGCATGATCATTTCCCATGAACACGAATCCTTCCAAAATAGGCTCATAAGTGTAAAACCAATCTCGGTGTGGAGTCATGTGCCAAGTTACACCTGAATCCATTATCCAAACATCATGTAGTTGTTTTTTACCTTTAGAACTGATTGTTGCTTCACTATACAAGACTTCTCCTCATTTGAGGTACTTGTAGCACAACCTTGAGAGGTTGTTGCTTTAGAGTTCCTTCCTCCATTCTTCTTGTTGTGCCAACAATCTTTCTTCAAATGCCCTCTCATGTCACAATTGTAGCATTTGAGATTCTTCCTTCTTTGAGATTTTGATCTACCTGTGAATAGCTAATTTTATCCAGTACATTTTTATTTTATTTTATTTTATAAAAAAGAGTAAAGATAATCTGAAAATTAAGTTTTTTGGAAAAAAAGAAAAGATAAAAGAAAATAAGTCAGTTATGGTAGTGGCTAGTGATTACCAGTGGAGATCATGTGATTTGGATAATGGGAGATAGGGTGGTTACAAAGAGAAGGGTGGATTGAGCCTATTTAAGGGTTTCATGTAGAAAAAAAAAGGGAGGTTGGCTCTCTCAGCAACGACTCTCGTTGGCTCAACAAAAGCATCAGAGTTAAAAAAAAGGGAAACCGGCACGAAAACAAGAGGGTTGAAGGGAAAAGACAAGGATTACTGAAGGGCAACAATTTCACGACGTCGTGCAATATCCGAGGTGCATTTTGTTTCATCACAGTTTGTTCTTTCTTTCTCGGTTCGATATATATATTTCTATATGTCTCTTTTGTATCTTTAATATTATTATATTATAATGTTCTTTTGATTGCATCCGAGATGCAGCTTTCTGTTGATGGAAATGCTATATTTTAATATCCTTGATTGCATACATCCGGGGCTACTTTTTCCTTACGTTTTATGCTTTTATTTTTTCCTTTTTTATTTTATTGTGGCTGGCTGATTATCTTCCTTGTTTCCTTCATTTTAAAGGCTTGTTTAATTGGTCATTTTTATAGACTTCAAAGCAAATATCGTTATGTTTTTTTTTGTTTTTTTTTTCTTCTTTTCTTTCTTCTTCTTCCTTTTTTTTATTTTGTTGATATTGTGAACCTTTTTTTTTGTGTACCCATTATTTTCTTTCTTTCCCTTTTTACGCTTCTATTAAAAAACAAAAGGATCAAAATAAGTATTGATTTATGTAAGATTCATGACATTAATTGAGTAGTGAATGATATCTTTGATGTCATTTGAATGGTTAGGGTTTATGAATGGCCATTAGCTATCACAAATCCTGTGTGGTATAAATTAAAATATTTTGTTTGTTGTCAAAAAGAGATAAAAATAAAATTTATCCAAATACGCAACGGCCAATGGTGTTAATTGAATAGCATATACTATCATTAACGTTATTTTGATCGTAAGGGCTTAATGACTAGCCATTTGTTAGCTTAAACCCTTATGCGAGGATATCTTTAAAAAAAAATACAAAAAGCAAAAATTAAATGTTTATTTCAAGAAAAAAAATTCAAATATGCAACAACCAATAGCATTAATTGAACAACAATTCTATCTTTAACATTATTCGAGTAGTGAGGGTTTTATGACTAGTCATTTGCTAGCTTAAATTCTCGCACAAGAGTTTTTTTTTTTAAATTCAAAAGGTTCTTTTTTCAAATAAAAAATAAAAATGTCTGTTCAAGATTCTCTTTACCAAATGGATAAGAAGATAAAAATCATATCCTTTTTTAGATTTTAATTTAAAATTCTATTTTCTTTAAAATAAAACAAAAACTAAATTTCTTTTTCTCTCATCTTTAAAAATACAAAAGAAAAAAAGTAAAATTAATTTTTTTTTCTTATTGGGGTAAAATAAATATTTATAAAGTCATGCAGTTTTGTGCAATTAACTAGAGGTACCGTTTTTAATGGGCGTTGTAGGGTGCTAATACCTTCCCTACACGTAATGGACTCCCGAATCTATCTCTGATTTCAAAGACCATTTTTTTTAAGGGGGTTTTCCAATATTTTTCCCTGGAATAAAATTTTGGTGGCGACTCCATTTAAAATTTATTTTTGCGCCGTCTCCGTTGTGGCTCCGGTTGCGACAGATGGCGACTCCACTGGGGACGTTTGAGAGTCAGGCCTACATAATTAATTGTGCAAAATTACGGCTTTATAAATATTTGTTTTACCCCTTTCAGTTTTCTTGTATAGTATGTTTCTTTTGATGTAAATAGTTTTTTTTTTTCTTGAATTATAAATATGCTTGGTCTTGACATTAGGATAGGAGACTTTATTTTTGTATATATTTGTGTTGTTTGTTCCTTGTGCAGATTTGGGTAGTTGTTAGGTCATAGGTTTGTATGTTCCCCACACACACCCCACAGTCACTTACCTCACACGCTTTTTTGGGCTCTATACCCGAGCCTGTGCGAGCTTAAGAATAGAAGGTGCCTTAACGGCTGTTATTGAGGGGCTTTATGCTCACTTAGCAGTTGTTGAGTTACCGCTTAGGTTGTTACCGGTATCATGGGTTAGTTGTATTGAGAGGGTATTTTCCCTACTTATGGCTAATTCATGGGCTGGGTCCTTATTGGCGTGATAAGGGCAATCTGGGAACCAATAATTCTTTAGGAGTCTAAATCCACCCATGAAACCTTGCACTAATACATGGACTTAGTGACCTTCCAAAATTAGAGTTATGACTTTAGGAATATCTTACCCTAGGCTTTTACCTTAATAGGACACAGGGGGAACGTACTCTTCTTTTTCCCTTCCACTTTGTACATATACATCATAACATTTAGTAGTAGTGACATGTAAATATTTTCATGCATCACATGCATTTATTTTTATTTTTATTTTTATTTTCTGCATCTAATGTCATGATCATTAGTTTAGGCATTCTAGTATCTAAGTTTTTTTCCAGTAAAATGTCATGCATGCATATTACATTTTAAGAACATAGTAGGTTGCATTATTCTCATTTAATTATGTTTGTCTCATCTCATGTGTTTATGTCCTTTTAGGAGTGGAAAGATTTGATAGTGTTCAATATGGAGATGATTCAAAATTATACTAGCAATGCATCGGGTTTCACTAAAAGCATCAAGATTACTGTGTTGAATAATGATCTCCGAAGGGTGACTGAGATTCGCCGAAAGATGAGCAAGGAAGTTTGCTTGAATTTTGAAAAGAAATATGGCCGAATTTTAGATTTGTTGTTGATCTCAGTTGAAACACAAACACTCAGTGCTCTAGCTCAGTTTTGGAACTCAGACCTTAGATGTTTCGAGCTGCCTAATTTGGATCTTGTGCCTACAATAGAAGAATATGACACGATGCTAAGGCTACCTATCAAAGAAAAGGCTGGGGTTTACCTTTATAAAGGAAATCATGTATCAGGAAGAAAGATAGCTGGGTTAATTGGCTTGCCGGCAGATCGAGCAAAGTTTGAAAGTAAGGGATCGATCCAAGGGTGGAATAAGTGCTTTCTGGAAGACCATCTGGAGGCTTTAGCTGAAAAAGAAAGTTGGGAATACTTTAATATGACTCTGGCACTACTTATTTATGGGTTGATACTATTCCCATTCACTTTGGGCATTGTTGATCAAGCGGCTATGGATGTGTTCTTTGTCTATGAAACATGCCGAGTGAATCCTATTCCGGCTATTCTAGCAGATACTTTCCTTTCCATGGAAGTATGTCACCAGAAGAAGAGGGGGATGCTACGATGTTGTAATCATCTGCTGTATGTTTGGATCATAACTCATTTGTATGCATCCAATCATATAGGTTACATGCCAGATCCTTTAAGAAGCTTTCGTCGTATTCCGGTGAAGAAACAGGAAGCCACAGACTGGAAGAATGATTTCTCAAAATTTGATGCAGAACATTTTCCATGGGTATGCCCTTGGTATCATCCTAGAAGTACAATCTTTAGTTGTGGGAATTTTTCAAATGTCCCATTGATGGGACCAAGAGGATGTGTAGTATACACCCCAGCCGTGGCTCTTCAACAACTCAAATGGACTCAAGTCGTGCCACATAATGAGGAATTAGGAGGACTGAGTTTTCAATATGTCTCAGGTGATGTTAATGGGCAACAAGCAGAAGTCAGAGCAGCTTGGGAAAATATTAGAAGGAAAGGGGAGACAGAGCTGGGAAAACCTCGTGTGATTGCCTCACTTGAGTATAAAGAATGGAGAAAGACCAGAGGAGTTCCTCCTTCGATTCTCAAAGAGGCCCCACATGGAAAGGGTTCATCTCGTGAGTCTAGCCAAGCATCGGCATCCTTGATCTCTCAATTGGAAGTTATGAAGGCTCAAATGAGGTTGATGGAGGAAAGAGAAGAGCATGCAAAGACAGAAATAGAAATCCTTAAAAGACAGTGCCAAAAGAAAGATATGGAGATAGAGCACTTAAAAGATGAGTGTGCTGATGCCTACAGGGACTCGGTTCATGCAAAAAAGGCAAAGAAGGGGAAGGAAAAAGAGACGGAAACAACCTTGTCCAAAATAAAAGAAATGCAAGATAGAATCAAAGCAATGGAGAAGGAGATGGCTAAGGTCCAGAAAGAAAAAGAAGTCTTAGAGACAGATGGCCAGGTGCAACAACAAAGGATGGAACGCATGGAAAAAGACTTAACTGAGACATGCTTTGAAGCAGACAAGTGGTGGAATCTGGCCAAGGATTATTTTGATACACTTTTAAAGGCAGGACAAAATGAGGAAGGGGTAGCAAAGCAAATTGAGGAGTTGACATTGGAGCAAGACAAATTGAGGTCTGACGCCGAAGGACTACGTCTAGTCGCTGAACACCATTGTGAAAAGAAGAAGGAATGGATGAAGACATGTGAAGAAATGACCGATTGTGTTCGACACCATGTTGCAAACTTGGCAACGCATGTCCACGAGGCAAAGGAGGAGATCAACTCAAACCCTGAAATGAAGTTTCCTTGGAAGATCTTTAAACTTGTGAAATATTGTCAAAATCTAAGTAGGAGCATCATGTAAAATGAAATGCAATATCATGTGCTTATTGTAATTCGTTCCGAACAGATGTTGTATTTCAAAATTTGAAATGAAATAAAATGATGCTTTTTGCTCATTAGTGACTCTGTTTAGGACATTGTCCATTGAGGGGAGAATTCTCCCTTGGATAATTGTCAACCACATTTTATCTTGAGATGATTGATCCTTGATTAAAATGTAGGGCACACAGTACATTGCTAGTTGACGAGACCTCATCTATTGAGGAGTGAATGCTCCCTTAGAATGAGGGTCAACCACATTTTTATCTTGAGATGATTGATCCTTGATTGGAATGTAGGGCACACAGTACATTGCTAGTTGACGAGACTTCATTTATTGAGGAGTGAATGCTCCCTTAGAATGAGGGTCAACCACTTAGCGGCCTAAGAAAGAATGTTCGACTAGTGCCAATACGTGGGGAATCTTCTTCAATATTGAACCTTGCGATCGAATCTTTCCACAATGATAGTTTTTTTTTTTTATTCTTACAATATTTTCTGTACAGAGGGTAATAAATCAATAAGGAAAAGTGTATCCCCGGCATCCCTACAGGACACGCTCCCAAGCAAGGATCATGGATGAGATGGAACAACACAATGAGGAGCTGAGGAGTGAGGTCAATCAGCTAAAGGAGAAAATGACACAAGTTCTAGAGGCACTACGATCTTTAGAAAAGAAAGGCTCAGAGGGGACCCCAGGAATGACCAAAGAAGGACCATCAATCACTCCTATATACCCACCTGGTTTTACCCCAGTTTATGCGCAAGGATCAATGGTGCCGTTAACTCTACAGCTTAACAGACCCATGCAACAAGTTGATCCTCAGGATGTCCAATGGCCATCATATGGCCTCCCACCTAACTATACTCCCCCAACGGTCCTGGACTTGTCAGAAAGCAATCCCCTGCCCACTCAGCCGCAACCTACCAGGCCACAAGGTTTGTCCACAAATGCTATCGAGGCTCCAGCCTCCTCTAACCCACAAATCACTTCTCAACCACAAACTACCACCCCTACCACTCAAGGAAATGTCCTAAATTGTTATGCCACTATAAATCCCCACCAGGGCACAGAAGGATTCCAACTGACACAGGCAGGTAAGCAACTTCAATCCAAAATGAAGCTACAAATGTTGGAAGAAAGATTGAGGGCTGTCGAAGGGAGTAGCTACGACATTAGGGAAGCTGCCAATCTCTGTTTGGTTCCAGATGTAGTCATTCCTCCTAAATTCAAAGTGCCAGAGTTTCATAAATATAAAGGAACCGCTTGTCCGAAAAGTCATCTTACTATGTACTGTAGAAAGATGGCAGCCTATGCTCGAGATGATAAGTTGCTTATTCATGTCTTCCAAGACAGCATAGCTGAGGCAGCTTTAAATTGGTATATGCATCTTGAGCGAGCACATATCCATTCTTGGAAGGATTTAGCTGATGCTTTCCTTAAGCAGTACAGGTATAACATCGATATGACCCCGGATAGATGTGAGTTGCAGAGTATGTCAAAGAAGGATGATGAGACATTCAAAGAATATGCACAAAGATGGCGAGAAGTTGCAGCTCAAGTGGAACCTCCCTTGTCCGACAAGGAAACAATGGCCCTGTTTATTGATACTTTGCGAGCACCATTCTATGACAAGATGATTGGAAGCATCTCGTCAAATTTTTCTGATATTGTTGTCATCGGAGAGAGGGTGGAGAATGGCATGAAGAGCGGGAAGATTGCTCTTAGCTCTTTTACTAACACAAAGAAACCCTTGAATGGGACGGGAAAGAGAAAGGAAGGAGAAACTAATGCAGTGACATTCAACTCCCCTGGGATATCCAACTTTAGGCCTCCTTACTTCCTTACCCCTCACATGGCCTACCCCAACGTTACTACCATCTCACAAATCCCTTACCCTCAACCATTCCACCCAACTTCACCCGCTTCACCCACAACACCTACTATAAGACCACCCCAATCCCATCAGCTATGGAACCAAAACCCTAACCAAATAAGACCACAAAACACCCAAGCCCGAAAACCAATTGAATTTGACCCCATTCCCATGTCTTATACTGAGTTGTTGCCTTTCTTACTTCAAAACTCATTAGTGGCACCTTGTCCGATGAAGCCTGTAGAACCACCATATCCCAGGGGATACGATGGTAATGCTAAGTGTGATTATCATGCGGGTGCTGTTGGTCACTCCACAGAAAATTGTAGAGCTTTGAAGTTTAAGGTACAGAATTTGATTAAGGCATGTTGGTTAAACTTCAAGGAGGATAACCCTAATGTTGGGAGTAATCCTTTGCCAAGTCATGGAGGACCATCTATTAATGTTATTGAAGAAGGTGGGGAACAACCCATGAGAAGAAGGGTAGTGGATGTGAAAACCTCGCTAAAGACCATTTTTGAAGAAATGTGCAAGTTTGGTATGATTAAGGGAAGCTCTAACAAAGATGTGGGATGTGGATTACACCTAGGTGCAAATCATGAGGTAGAAGAATGTGATGACTTTAAGCATATCTTGCAGGACTTGATGGATAGGCAGTTGGTGCAAATAGGCTGTGATGGAAATGATGTATTGGCCATTGACTCAACCTCGGCCATCCCAAAACCCTTAGTTGTACGCTACACCAGAGGCACAACCACCTCGACTCCTAGCGGGCCGAAGTCTATCGCAATACAGGTGCCGAAAGCTTTTCCTTACAAGGATAATAAAGCAGTACCATGGAGGTATGGTGTGGAAGTGTGTGTTGATGGCTCTGAGGAGAAGCAGTTAAAGAATGCTGATGAGAAGGCTCCTAATGTTACAAATATCGTTGGGATTGGTAGTATGACTCGAAGTGGTCGAATCTACACTCCTGACGAGTTAAGGGTCAAACAGTCTAAAGAAGCAATGAAAGACAAAGAGAAAGGAAAAGAAGTGGTTGAGCAGAAAGTCGTTGATGAGGAAGTGATAGGAAGACAGGAAGAACAAAAGAAAGAGGTCTCTGACGAGGAAGTTTGTGAGTTTTTGAAGCTTAGAAGACAAAGTGAATGTGCAGTTATTGATCAACTACACCGGACCCCTGCCAAAATATCGCTTTTGTCACTAATGATGAATTCAGAATCCCACAGAAAGATATTATTGAAGATATTGAATGAGGCTCATGTCGTTCACGACATTTCTGAAGAAAAATTTGAGGGTATTATTGGTAATGTTACTGCCAATAATTACCTTACTTTTAATGATGAAGAGATGCCAGTGGAGGGAGCAGGGCACAATAAAGCCCTACATATATCGGTGAAATGTAGAGACCACATCTTGGCAAGAGTTCTAATTGATAATGGTTCCTCATTGAATGTGATGCCCAAGACAACTTTGGCAAAATTGCCATATGATGAATCGTATATGAAGCCGAGCACCATGGTAGTTAGAGCTTTTGATGGCTCTCGCAGGGAAGTGATAGGGGAAATAAGTCTGCCTGTGCAAATCGGTCCTATCACCTTTAAGGTAGTATTCCATGTGATGGACATTACACCAGCTTATAGTTTCCTTTGGGGAAGACCTTGGATTCATTGTGCTAGGGCTGTGCCTTCCACGCTTCACCAGAAGTTGAAATTTGTTGTTGATGACAAGCTGGTCATTATTTCTGCTGAGGAGGACTTACTAGTTAGTAAGCTTTCATCCACTCCTTATATTGAAACTGCTAAGGAAGCTTTAGAGACCTTATTTCAGGGGCTTGAGATTGCAAATGCCATTTATGCAAAGGAGGGAAAGGCCATCACCAAGTCCCAACCTTCTAATGCTTCCATGATGGTGGCAAAAGTCATGCTTGAAAATGGGTATCAGTATGGTTGTGGACTGGGAAGAAATGCGCAGGGTCTGAGTCAACCACTGAGCTGATTGAAAACAAGGACCGATTTGGTTTGGGTTACAAACCCTCAAAGGCAGATAGACAAAGAGTTGCATATGAGAAAGGTTAGCCAGGCTGGAGAACAGGGAGCCAAAGATTGAAGGGGTCCCCATATGTGATCTCCAAGAAAGCTTTTGGAGTGCTGGGTTCGAGTTTCCAAGCTTCATAGCTGCTGTTGAGGAAGACATTTCTGAGAATGAGCATGTCAACTTGGTTTGCGCTTGTTCACCAAACACTGAGCTCAACAATTGGGAGATTATCGAGCTTCTTGTGGTTTTCAATTCAAATTTAAAGTAATTTTGTAATGTTAATCCTATTACTCTGCCCAAGGTTTTGGGATATTTTTTTTGTTCAATAAGGGCTCATGTGTTTCCTTTCAGTACATTAATAAAACGCACTTTGAAATTTTCAATAAATAGTCTCTTTTCTTTTTCTTCTTTTCCCTTTGCTACATATATTGAATTTCTTTGTCATTCTGGTCCCAAATTTAAACAATGCAGATGTGAAAATAACGCACTTGAAAGTGATAATGCTAGTATCGCATCAAGTAGTTTTGAGTGTCTCAGTGATCAGGCTAACGAGGAAATTGAGGATGACATGGATCCTTCCCCAGAGTTATTAAGGTTGGTGGAGCAAGATACTAAAGAGATCCGACCTCATGAAGAATTAACTGAGGTGATTAATTTAGGGACTGAAGAGGAGAAAAAGGAAGTAAAAATTGGCACACTCATGAAGGAAAATGAGCACAACAAATTGATAAGGCTCTTACATGATTATAGTGATGTCTTTGCTTGGTCCTATCGAGATATGCCAGGGCTTGATGTTAGTATAGTGGAGCATAAGTTACCACTGAAGCCAGAATGTCCCCCAGTTAAACAAAAGTTAAGGAGGATGAAGCCAAAATTATCTCTGAAGATCAGGGAGGAGGTCAAGAAGCAATTTGATGTAGGTTTTCTCGTCGTGGCTAAATATCCACAGTGGGTTGCTAACATAGTCCCAGTTCCTAAGAAAGATGGGAAGGTTTGAATATATGTTGATTATCAGGATCTAAATAGGGCCAGCCCAAAAGATAATTTCCCGCTGCCTCATATTGATGTGCTAGTAGATAATACAGCCCAACATTCATTCTTTTCTTTTATGGATGGTTTCTCAGGATACAATCAAATCAAGATGGCTGAAGAAGATAGGGAGAAGACCACATTCATCACACCTTGGGGCAGTTTTTGCTACAAGGTCATGTCGTTTGGGCTAAAAAATGCTGGGGCAACATATCAAAGGGCGATGGTGACCTTGTTTCATGACATGATGCATAAGGAGGTTGAGGTTTACGTAGACGACATGATTGCCAAATCAAAGAGTGAGGAAGATCATGTAGTTCATATGCAGAAATTGTTTGAGCGACTGAGGAAGTTCAAATTGAGGCTAAATCCAGCTAAGTGCACTTTTGGTGTGAAATCTGGCAAATTGTTGGGATTTGTAGTCAGCCAAAAGGGAATTGAAGTGGATCCTGATAAAGTACGGGCAATTCTTGACATGCCACCTCCTCACACAGAAAAAGAAGTGCGAGGGTTCTTAGGGAGGTTGAATTACATTGCTCGATTCATATCCCAGTTAACAACTACTTGTGAGCCCATCTTCAAATTGTTGCGCAAAAATCAACCAATGGAGTGGAATGATGATTGCCAAGAAGCATTTGAGAAAATAAAACAATATTTGCAAAGTCCCCCGATTTTGGTGCCACCAGTCCCTGGAAGGCCCCTCATTATGTATTTGACGGTGCTTGATGGGTCTATGGGTTGTGTGTTAGGTCAACATGATGATTTTGGAAGAAAAGAGCAGGCTATATACTACCTAAGTAAGAAGTTCACTGATTGTGAGACCAGATACTCACTGTTGGAGCGAACTTGTTGTGCCTTAGCATGGGCAGCCCATCGCTTAAGACAATATATGCTAAGTCACACTACTTGGTTGGTGTCTAAGATGGATCCAATCAAGTATATCTTTGAGAAGCCTGCTCTTACAGGAAGAATTGCTCGCTGGCAAGTTCTTCTGTCGGAATATGACATTGTGTACGTAACTCAAAAGGCAGTCAAAGGGAGTGCGCTAGCAGATTATTTGGCACACCAACCCGTGGACGATTATCAATCAATGCAGTGTGAATTCCCTGATGAAGGCATAATGGCGTTGTTTGAGGAGAAGGAGTCATTTGAAGATGAAAGATGGATCATGTTGTTTGACGGTGCTTCCAACATGCTGGGACATGGGATTGGAGCCATATTAATCTCCCTAGAAAAACAGTACATCCCGATCACAGCTAGGTTGTATTTTAATTGTACAAACAATGTGGCAGAGTATGAAGCATGCACCTTGGGTTTACGGGTAGCTGTGGAGTCAAAAGTCAGAAAGCTCAAGGTTTACGGTGATTCAGCCTTAGTCATTCATCAATTGAAAGGTGAGTGGGAAACTCGAGATGTGAAGTTAATTCCTTACTATACCTACATTAAGGAACTGGTGGAACAGTTTGATGAAATTACTTTTGATCATATCCCTCGAGAAGATAACCAGTTGGCAGATGCATTAGCCACTTTATCATCCATGTTTGCATTGAGCGAGGATGAGGACATGCCACTTATAAAGATCCAATGTCGTGATCGGCCTGCATATTGCCATTTAATAGAGGAAGAATCGGATGGAAAGCCATGGTACTATGATATCAAGGAGTATATCAAAAGTCGGGAATATCCACTAGGTGCTTTAGAAAATGATAAGAGAACTTTGAGAAGATTGGTGATGAGTTTCTTTCTAAATGGGGAGGTGTTGTATAAGAAAAATCATGATATGGTGCTGCTTAGATGTGTAGATGCTGCCGAAGCACAAAAAATCATTAAAGAAGTTCATGAAGGCTCCTTTGGCACCCACACAAATGGGCATGCCATGGCAAGGAAGATCTTAAGGGCTGGTTATTATTGGCTGACCATGGAGACAGATTGCTTTAACTATGTGAAGAAATGCCACAAATGCCAGACGTATGCTGACAACATTAATGCTCCACCAACATCCCTCAATGTTTTGTCATCGCCTTGGCCATTTTCGATGTGGGGGATGGATGTCATTGGTCCTATCGAACCAAAGGCATCAAATGAACATCATTTCATTCTTGTTGCAATTGATTACTTCACTAAATGGTTTGAAGCTACCTCATATGCCCATGTAACTTGGAATATGGTAGTAAAATTCATCAAAAGGGAATTGATTTGTCGTTATGGTGTGCCAAGTAAGCTCATCACTGATAATGCAACCAATTTGAACAACAAGATGATGACAGAGTTGTGTGCTGACTTCAAAATTCAGCATCATAATTCTTTTCCATATCTCCCAAAAATGAATGGAGCGGTGGAAGCAGCGAACAAAAATATTAAAAAATCATTCAGAAAATGGTGGTGACGTACAGAGACTGGCATGAAATGCTTCCATTTGCTTTACATGGATACCGTACCTCGGTTCGCACTTCAACTTGCGCAACTCCATTCTCCTTGGTATATGGGATGGAAGCAGTCCTTCCCATTGAGGTCGAAGTTCCTTCCTTAAGAGTACTGATGGAAGCTGAGCTAGAAGAAGCAGAGCGGGTCCAAACTCGTTTCGACCAATTAAATCTCATTGAAGAAAAAAGGATAAATGCAATCTGCCACGACCAATTATACCAGAAAAGGTTGAAGAAAGCATTTGAGAAACGGGTGCACCCAAGGCAATTTCGAGAAGGAGACCTTGTGCTTAAGAAGATTTTACCAGTTCAGAAGGATCGTCTTGGTAAATGGGCCCCAAATTATGAAGGACCTTATGTAGTTAAGAAAGCATTCTCAGGAGGAGCCCTGATCCTCACAAACATGAATGGCAAAGACCTCTCACACCCTGTGAATTCTGATGCAGTGAAGAAATACTATGCTTAAAAAAAATGAAAATATAAGCTCGCTAGGTCGAAAACCTGAAAAGGCGATCTAGGCAAAAATTAGAGCAACATGAAAAAAAGGAAAAAAAAAGAAGAAAAAGGGCAATAAGCTCGCTAGATTGAAAACCTGAAAGGGCGATCTAGGCAAAATTTAGAGCGACCCACTGAGTTGAAAACTCGAAAGAGCAACTCGGGGAAAAGGTAAGGCCAAATAATGACTTGCAGAGGATGGCTTGGCAAAAAACACTAAGGCAAATGATGTGTTTGAATTATCAACTGGGGCAAATGGCATGTTGGAATCCTAAACTGGGGCAAATGATGTGTCGAATTTCATTTTCTTCTTAAGCTTATTGATGGGCAGTCAAGGTTACTGATGTGCGATACTAGCATTGTCATCTGGAAGGCGTCATTCAAACAATGAAATTCCCCCACTTCCATTTTGTAAATATCTTGATTCTTGCTAGAGTCTAGTGTACATACCGTTCTCTTTTAGCCATACAGTGATCATTCTTGTAAATATTTCTCACTGAGTTGAATAAAATTGTCCTGTTTTCTTCACTACTTGTCGATTCACTGTGTATTTCTAATTATAATATGCTGAAAGGAAATATGTGTTAGCATAACAAAAAATCATCAAAGCATTGCAATTACTTTAATAAGTTTTAAAAGCCACAATATGCTCGACCAATTCTCAATCAGTGCCACAAAGCACAACCAGCACAATAACATTGCTTTGACTCGTAAAGCCTTACTAGCAGCTTAAGGATAGCCCAGGATCCTTGAACAAATGTCGTTTGAGCAAAAAGGAAAATCGATCAAAACTTCTCTCTCATCCATGAATCCTAAGGCACGTGACACCGAAAGGAATGAGGATCTTGAACTCTCTTGAGAGAATCAAAGCAAAAAGTTGAGTTTAATAAGTTTGGTGTCTGATGACATTTTTTGCATCATATCATTGCATATCATTGTATCGCATTCCATCTGCTTTATTTTCGTTTGGACTGCTTAGTCCTTAGAGTCCATGACTCGGTCTTCAAGCTGATAGCGTAGATCCATTAAGTCCAGTACTTACCTGGCACACTTTATTTTTCTGTTTAAGACCAGTACATACCTAGCACACTGTACTGTTCTGTTTAAGCTCAGAATCTGCCTAGCACAAGCATCCAAGCCCAAAACTGACCTGGCATCTGTGTCCAAGCCCGAAATCGGCCCAGCACTAGCATCAAAGCCCGGAACCAGCCCGACACCAACACTCAAGCCCAGAATCAATCTAGCACCAACATCAAGCCCATAATCGGCCTGGCACCAGCATCAAAGCCTGGAACCAGCCCGACACCAACACTCAAGCCCAGCATCAAGCTCGACACCAGCATCCAAGCCCGGAACCATCCCGACACTAGCATCCAAGCCCAGAACCATCCTGGCACCAGCATCCAAGCCCGGAATAAACCCGGCACCAGCATCCAAGCCCGGAATCAAGCCCGAAACCAGCACTCAAGCTCGAAATCAACCCGGCACCAGCATCCAAGCCCGGAATCAACCCGGCACCAGCATCCAAGCCCAGAACCATCCCGGCACTTGCATCCAAGCCCGAAATCAACCCGGCACCAGCATTCAATCCGGAATCAACCAGGCACCAGAACCAGCATTCAAGCCTGGAATCAGCCCGGCGCCTACATTCAAGCCCGGAAACTACCCAGCATTAGCATCTAAGCCCAGAATCGGCCCGGCACCAACATTCAAGTCCAGGATATACTTGGCAACAACATTCAAGCTTGGAATCTGCCTGGCACAAGCATCCAAGCCCAGAATCGACCTGGCATCTGCGTTCAAGCCCAGAATCAGTTCGGCACCTACCTTCAAGCTTGGAACTTGCCTAACATCTGCATCAAAACCCAAAACTTTCTCGACATCAACATGCGAGTACTTGCCTTTCACCTTGTACTGAACTCTTGGATAAAATTAATTCACTTCTTTACTTATTTCTTACCACAATAATATGAAAAACCTCGTTATTCAGATTATTTAATAAGAAGTAAGTAAAGAAGGGCAACTGTGAATAGCTAATTTTATCCAGTACATTTTTATTTTATTTTATTTTATAAAAAGAGTAAAGATAATCTGAAAATTAAGTTTTTTGGAAAAAAAGAAAAGATAAAAGAAAATAAGTCAGTTACGGTAGTGGCTAGTGGTTACCAGTGGAGATCATGGGATTTGGATAATGGGAGATAGGGTGGTTACAAAGAGAAGGGTGGATTGAGCCTATTTAAGGGTTTCATGTAGAAAAAAAAAGGGAGGGTGGCTCTCTCAGCAACGACTCTCGTTGGCTCAACAAAAGCATCAGAGTTAAAAAAAGGGGGAACCGGCACGAAAACAAGAGGGTTGAAGGGAAAAGACAAGGATTACTGAAGGGCAACAATTTCACGACGTCGTGCAATATCCGAGGTGCATTTTGTTTCATCACAGTTTGTTCTTTCTTTCTCGGTTCGATATGTATATTTCTATATGTCTCTTTTGTATCTTTAATATTATTATATTATAATGTTCTTTTGATTGCATCCGAGATGCAGCTTTCTGTTGATGGAAATGCTATATTTTAATATCCTTGATTGCATACATCCGGGGCTACTTTTTCCTTACGTTTTATGCTTTTATTTTTTCCTTTTTTATTTTATTGTGGCTGGCTGATTATCTTCCTTGTTTCCTTCATTTTAAAGGCTTGTTTAATTGGTCATTTTTATAGACTTCAAAGCAAATATCGTTATGTTTTTTTTTGTTTTTTTTTTCTTCTTTTCTTTCTTCTTCTTCCTTTTTTTTTATTTTGTTGATATTGTGAACCTTTTTTTTTGTGTACCCATTATTTTCTTTCTTTCCCTTTTTACGCTTCTATTAAAAAACAAAAGGATCAAAATAAGTATTGATTTATGTAAGATTCATGACATTAATTGAGTAGTGAATGATATCTTTGATGTCATTTGAATGGTTAGGGTTTATGAATGGCCATTAGCTATCACAAATCCTGTGTGGTATAAATTAAAATATTTTGTTTGTTGTCAAAAAGAGATAAAAATAAAATTTATCCAAATACGCAACGGCCAATGGTGTTAATTGAATAGCATATACTATCATTAACGTTATTTTGATCGTAAGGGCTTAATGACTAGCCATTTGTTAGCTTAAACCCTTATGCGAGGATATCTTTAAAAAAAAAATACAAAAAGCAAAAATTAAATGTTTATTTCAAGAAAAAAAATTCAAATATGCAACAACCAATAGCATTAATTGAACAACAATTCTATCTTTAACATTATTCGAGTGGTGAGGGTTTTATGACTAGTCATTTGCTAGCTTAAATTCTCGCACAAGAGTTTTTTTTTTTAAATTCAAAAGGTTCTTTTTTCAAATAAAAAATAAAAATGTCTGTTCAAGATTCTCTTTACCAAATGGATAAGAAGATAAAAATCATATCCTTTTTTAGATTTTAATTTAAAATTCTATTTTCTTTAAAATAAAACAAAAACTAAATTTCTTTTTCTCTCATCTTTAAAAATACAAAAGAAAAAAAGTAAAATTAAATTTTTTTTTCTTATTGGGGTAAAATAAATATTTATAAAGTCATGCAGTTTTGTGCAAATAACTAGAGGTATCGTTTTTAATGAGCGTTGTAGGGTGCTAATACCTTCCTAACACGTAATGGACTCCCGAATCTATCTCTAATTTCAAAGACCATTTTTTTTAAGAGGGTTTTCCAATATTTTTCCCTAGAATAAAATTTTGGTGGCGACTCCATTTAAAATTTATTTTTGCGCCGTCTCCGTTGTGGCTCCGGTTGTGACACTACCATAATTTTGACTCCTACTAGAGCCACGTTCCGTTGATCTGCCTCTTGTCATCGCTAAAGCCTCTGCCCGCTTTGAATTCTCCAACCTATTTTCCTTATTCGTTCTCCTGGATTCTTCTTCAAGAATAGCTCCAACAACATCATCAAAGGATAGACGACCGACATCATTATTATTTGTTATATTGATGATGAGTTAATCATACGAATCTAGTAAACTCTGAAGTAGAAGTTCTGCATGTTCATTTTCTGCAATGTTGAAATCTGATGTTGTAAGCTGAGCAAATAGAGTATTCAGATTGTTGATGTGATCTATCACCGATGTGGATTCACTCATTCGAAGAGTGTAGAGCTTCCTCTTTAAAAATATTTTGGTGTGAAGTGACTTTACCTCACACAATTTGATGAGAGCATCTCAAATTTCCTTCACAGTCTTCTTTTTCGCAACACTAGACAAAACTGAATCTGCCATATCTAAGTGCAAATTGGTAACAATATTGTCATTCATCTCTTTCCACTTTTCATCAGTGATATCTGTAGGTCTGCCTTCAATTGCATCTAGACAGTTGTCTTTCCTCAAAATTGCCTTTATCTTCAATTTTCATAGGGAGAAATTACTCCCTTTAAACTTCTCTATCTCGTATTTTGCTGCCATGGTTTTACACCAAATACTTTTTCAGTTGAACCGACTTGTACAATTTCCACCATGAATAGTACCGTATACTGGAATAGTGACTGTAGTTCGTGAATCAGTACACCAAGGAAGTTTTCAGGAAAGAGAGGTAGGTCACTAATGGACACACTTAAATACCAAGTCTTTCCTAGCCAAAACTTTCCTAGACATGTACTTCCACACTACCACACTATATTACCAGTAGCAAGAAAAATTCTTTTCTGATGTGGAAGATCAGACTAAGCTGCAACCACAAAACATACTAAGAATTTTCTTATGAATTTGGCACTGTACCAGCGTGTCGCAGCGGAATAGTATCATCAACCTATTGGCTCTAATACCACTGTTAGATACTAGAGTAATAGAACAATATCATGTAGCTAAAATAAGAGACGAGAAAAGGACTAACAAATGGGCAAGAAGAAGAATTTCACAATGTAGAAAAAATTACAATACTTCTCTCTAAACATTAGGAAAGAACATTAACACTCTCTCTAGAAAATAGGAGAATACCTCTACTAAGAAAAGCTTACAAGAAAATTTATTTTTTCTCTCTGACTTTTTCTTTGAGTAAACAAAACAAACATAAGAAGAAGAAGAAATTTTTGGGATGATTGTAATGGGTCCACCAAGCTTTTTAAATATAGGCTTGGTGAGGAAGATTATTTCCAAAACCCACCGATGTGGGGCTTTTTCCCACATTTAGGACAGTTAATTCTCATGCATACCTTCTTGATTTTACAATATGAATTAAGAATTCATATTGTATTAAGAATTCATATTGTAATTGTATTTAGGGTCATGTAATTGCATGTAGGGGCATCAATTCTCACGAAGAGAAATGTTAGTAACACATTTCTAACACACTTTTTATTATTGATTAAAATTTGTTAGAAATTACAAAATTGTGTGGGTTTTATTTCTTATTTAACGAACATCACTCGTTATTTTGTAGTTTTCAATAAATTTTAACTAATAATGGAGAGTGTGTTAGAAGTGCGTTGCTAGTACTCTTCTTTTCAAGAATACCATGTGTTGATCATCTCAAGGCCCCTAGCCTATGTGGGTTAACTGTCATCATCTCATTGTCAACGACTTTCACCTATAAATACTTAGACTTTTCTTACAGTTAGATATTTTACTTTTATATCTAATTACTATTACACATGTTGGAATCATTTCTAACTTGAGTGTTGGAGTCTTTGCTAGTGTCATCACCCCATCCAGTGTACTCAACTGTGCTCAGCCACCATTGAAGTAACAGTTCACTAGAGAAACCATTCTTATTTAATCGTGATATTCTCATTTGAATCACCTGGGATCAGAATTAAATTGAATAAAAATGGCATAATCCGATTGCTTAACGACTTGGTTCTGTTTGCAGCTTCTGATATTATTGTTGCTGCTGGACTTCAGTTGCTCTTTTCATCTTGCTTCAATAATATTTACAGGTGATTTTATTGGTCCCTGATCTCGCTTTTATCAAGGAAAAAAAATCCCATTTTATATAATATCTAATTAAATGACAAACTTAACATTACTATTGGGAGAGAAAGAGAGTGGATTGAAAAGCAAGTGAAGCAGCGTAGTTGAGATTTTAATATAATATTTTCCTAAAATACTATTGCATATTATAATTAACTCATTTACTATTTTTATTATGTTACATATATTATAGATTTTTGTTAAATATTGTTACTTTTACTATATAATTATCGTATTTATTTTAACAATCTCGGTCAAGTTGTGGTTCAAAACTAATATTTTTCTCTTATTTTTATTTATAAAATAATTACAAATAAAAATTTTGAGAGGTCATTTATATCAATTTTTGTAAAAGAAGTTTTTCATCAACTATTATTTTCTTTTTCTTTTGAGATTAAAGAAGGATTTATTATAGAGATAGACTTAAGAAGAAGTGTACATGAGATGAGATGACTGAGATCTGACGAAAAAGAAAAATGAGAAAGGAACAGACTGCAAATGTAAATAATATGACACATTAAATTATTTAACTCTAATCTTTACAGAAATTTTAAGTGCGTCAATTGTACCGAATATCAAGATAAATGCATAAACAGTGACAGAATTTATCTATATTATATAGAAAAATTAAATAATATAATGTTTTAGATTTAAATAACTTGACATTAAAGGGTAAAAATTTTATTGTAATATTTATAATTTGAACGGACTCCCGTCATTTAGTCATACCTAAAGAAGATATGGATGTAATGCCCCTATCTCCGACCTATTTTTATTTTGGCAGAATGTCACTACTGTTGTATAGTACGGACAATCCTTTGCCCCGGATAACTTTGGTAAGCACTAAGCAGATAATATTCGGAACCAACTAATAAATTAATATGGAAATGAGCCTCATCATAACAACTCACAAGTCACAAGATCAACTTAAAACTTAAAAGTAATAACATTAACAAAGATCTCATGCAACTGCTCGGGCAAAAAAAAGAAAGGAGGCTAAGGATGGAAAGAAGCCACATGCTAGTCCAAAAGAAGAAATAGACCCCATTAAAATACATTGCTCGAAACCTTAAACCTAACAAAACATAAGCTAAAGATGCCTCTTATTGAATCTCTTGCTTCTTTAACAGCCAAATATGTTGGTTTTGAAAGGCACTTACATCGTAAAATATGAAGATACCGTAGAAAAGGTAAAAGGAAATCCTACCTGCCCTAGAAATATGCTTTTGACAAATAATGAAGACATTAACACTTTATAGGTTTTTTAAGTGTGTGAAAAGGGCAAACTAAAATCAACTAAAGGAATCCTAAAATTGAGGATTCCGCATATGGACAGGGTTAGGTTAATTCTGGACTTATCTTGAGATATTAAATTGACGAATAGAATTCCATCGGCAAGAATTGCCATTATGATAAAGAAAGGGTTAGTTGGTATCCAATAATGTACACATTTAATCAATGCACAAATTCAAAGTTCCGATTTATGAATCGTCCTTGTATGTCTGGTTCAGTTACATGAAAATTAGCCGTGGGACATTGAAAGATTGTCTAACATGAACCGTGATTCAGAGTAATTATTAAGTAGGTTTATTATAAGCAGTTAAATCAACGGTAAGCACGTGGAAAGATATTATTTTATAAACAAGTACATTTTTAATATGGCTTATACAATCTTACACAAGTTAATTATTGATTAAATGTCGATGGTGTACTGTATGACATTACTAATTGACTGAGACATGAGCTTGACCATTGGTTCACTACATTTCCTGGATCTTTCTTCTCTGTGTTGAGCAAACCAATGTTATATACATGTAAGAATGAGAAACAGCTATCCCTATTTTAAACTCGGCATTCTGTTTGGTAGACCTTTCTCAATTTTCTGGTGTGTTACATGCCTACTATAGACACAGACATCAAGCGGTGTCTCAAATCTTGATGGTTATTATCTACCTTTGGCTCAAAGAAGCTAGTAAAGAGGAATAGTATGGTCGTTGAAGACAGTGGGAAAAATCATGTCAATTTCAAGGACTCAAATGGGGTGTCTCTTGGTGCTCACACTGGTATTGTTTAGCAGTTCTTGTTTAAACCATGGAGCAATAGGTGCTCGATATGGAAAAGAAGTGGAACATACACGCAAGTTTCCAGTATGGAGAAAAAGCTTTAGCCATGAAATAGCTAGAGGCTCTTACAAGACAGTTAATAGACAAGTACCTTCCTCTCCTGATCCCTTACACAACAGGTAGGTAGTTACTTCAATTGACTGAATCCTCTGTCCTTACAAGAGCTGTTCTGCACAATAACAGTGCTTTGCATGGGATGAATACAAAGTTTTCTCGCTCACAATTCAAGTTTTAGAAGAACAATGTCACTGTATCCTATTTTTTCTTCTGCTTGTATATATGTCTAGTGTTATGCATACATTTATTTTGTCTTTCATAATCGAACCCTCCTAAAGTACATTACCAAAAAATAAACACTCCTAAAGTCGGTAAGTGCAGTGATTTTCAGATTCTTAACCTAATGAAGCTGAAAACAAGGTTGCTCGAGTTACCTGGTCTGGAGAACCATTGGAAAGTGGAAATGTCCAAATTTTGTGTTTGTGATGGAAATTAACTACGATGGCTTGCATTTTATGTTGTTGACACGGATTAAGGCTAATTAGTCCTTGCAATACGCAGAAACATAGCTGCTTGAAAATTGCAATACCGTATGCTGTTTCCCAGCTCTAGTAGTAATGGATGATTAAGCGTCTTCCTTATAGTCATCTCCCACCACCACTACAGTCTCAATATTTTTACATTTGCTACGAGAATTATCGTATGTTGACTGAATTATGACTCAGAGCCACTTGAAACCACTCTTATGATTCTCTAAAAACCTAAAATATTCGTCTTCGTCAGGCTCCCCACTTCAACATAAGACTCTGTGCTTAACATGCGTAGTTGTTAAATAACTAATACCTTAACAATGGAACGCTTTTTAGAAAATAGAAATCGATTGTTCAGAGAAGAGAGTTCATTAGTGATTGGAAGTTTGAAATGCCGTTGATATCAAAGATCAAAGCAGTAAGGTAAATAATGCAAAATTAAAATCCTCTTGGTTGTATATGATAAAGAAAACTTGAATTGCTTCGGGTAAATCCATGCCAGAACACGAGAATAAAAAAGGAATCGTAGGAGGTTCTGGAAAAAAATTAATTTCTTAAAATATTTTGCTTTGACCGTCGAACAATACAGATTCAGGAACATGCAAGTGAGTTCCCGGTGTAAAACCTATCACCATAAGGAACCCTGTAAAGAACCAGCCGAAGGTTGGTTTGCCATGGAAACCCCAGTCCCTCCGCACTACCCTACAATACTTGGTTGAATACTCTAGTCCCTATTTTCCAGACCGCATTCCTCTTTCCAATGAAATTCGTAATTGAAGTTAGTATATGAGCAGCTCGGTAAAATTGAACGTGTTTCAATGCCCTGCAAGACAAACCAATACAGACTTCAGAATTCTAATCCCATGACCCAGCATTTCCTTGCACTTGTATTACACTCAAATTGAACTGGCAATTCATATTTCACAGCACTCTACTACGGTGATCAAATTATTCCCGTAACCCGCCTAGGGAGGAAAAAGATTTATATTGAACCAAATAATAACCTCTATTCAAAATAACCATACTTAGTAAGAAAGCAAAGAAAATAAACATATTCTGACGTGTTTCACCCTTTCAAACAAGACTAGGACATCTGATCCGTATTCGCAATGAATAAAAACACCAAAATGCAATTAAAAAAGCACAAATTTTTTAGAGTAATGAATTACAGAATATGCCATGCTGTGTACTTTGCCCAAAAAATTGTGCATGCTCCTAAAAATCATGTTACTATTTAGTCATAGAAGGGAGAAAGGGGGGTTGTAAACAGTGTGTGGTGGATTGGTCATCATAACCTACAACTCTGAACAAACTCTTCATAAATATCACTGACTTAAAAAGCAATTAGGCCTTTGATTTCTTCCCTTTGGCTTCATTAGGGGGTTGGATCTTGAAAGGCAAGAAAGTCTTTCCACTCATGAATGGCCTGAGGACTTCTGGTATCTCTACCCCATCTTCCTTCTGGTAGTTCTCTAGTATGCAGCAAATGGTCCTCTCAGTAGCTGTGAGAGTAGAGTTCAACAAGTGAACATATTGCTTCATCTGCTCATTGCTCTGCAACAGTTAAAAAGATGCCAGTCCAACAGTTAAATTTATGAAAGTACATTCATGCATAGGGGGTTGGTATCAGTTAAAGCCAAAATAAAATATTACTCACAGCAAAATCCCAACATCACACTTTGAGCTATCAGAAGTTTAATCATGGAACATCTTAGGCACCTTAACACAAGTAAGCACCCTCACCACTTATGATTATTCTAAAAATATAAATTTACTTGCCTGCCTAATAAAATTTCAATTAAAGATTATACTCATGAGAAAAATGAGAACTAAGAAATTAGAAATTTCAATGCAAAATGGATTTCATAAATGCAGAGTAAGAGATTTTTACATGAGGCAAGGTCTCAATTTTTTAAAAATGGAAATGAAAATTTTCATTAAGTTAATGAATAAAGCTAATTTAAGTCATGAATATGATGAAATTAGGTATTACTGACCTTTTTCTGACCATATCGAATTTCTAATCTTCTGGCCTGATAGTCTGTACAGTTTGAACAGGACACTAACTCTCTGTAAGCTTGAGAGGCTGGAAACCATCCTTCTAGATCATACTTCTTTGCTGCAGCATCATTCAAAGCACCAGATACAATGGAAACAACTTGATATGGAATGTTTAACTGCAGTAAATAAAATTTAATCACATGAGAAACAAAAGAACTTGGGGAAAAAAAGGAGTCAATTTAAGTCAGACCAACCAATACATCAATCTACACGCAATGATATCCACAAAAAATAGAATGAGGCAACATTAAGTCATCACTTGGCCAATACAGAGTGCAAACAATCATCATAAGTACAATGTAGTTGTAGATATAAACAATTTAGAAAGAAATAAAGGGATGCACTAAACTTTCCCATGGTTAGATATGTTTGGCATGTCAAAGAACAGATATGATTATCCCCTATAGTTAATGGTACCCTGGGATTCAGTAACTGTTTCCAAATTATATATTATATATTTATATATCTATTTGAATTTGAACTCATACAGAGAATGGCTTTAAACATTAGTTGCTTAAGGGGCACTGTGGCTGTATCATACCGCTTTGTAGAAATCTTCAGAGTTCTTCAGCATTTCCTCATGCATGTCCCATGAATCATCGTCATTTGGGCTAGTGAGGCAAAACTGCTCCACTTTCTCAAATTGGTGCACTCGGAATATTCCTAGAGTATCTCGACCATGAGAACCAGCTTCTTTACGAAAGCACGATGAATATCCAGCATATCTGCAGAAAGCATATTTCCAGAGTTAAAGACAACATAGTCTTCCAAGTTCCAATGTTAACATGTGACACCAAATTCATATTACCTTATTGGTAGCTGGGAAGGGTGGATCCAATCATCTATATGATATGCACAAAGTGGCTGCTCTGCTGTTGCAATCAGATATTTGTCATCTCCTTCACCAGTTACCTAACATAATAACTCCTTAGATAAGCTCAGAGAAAAAGATTAAGGTGGTGTTTGCTTTGTTATCTATTTTTATTTACTTAGCATTATAACGATTACAAAAACACCGTATTCTTTTTACTGTGCTTCCTGTTTTCAAAGTTTTATGGAGAAAATGGTCTTGTTTTCTCCATTTTCTTCAAAACACTTTTAAAATGAAATATAAAAACAGGGTGGGGTGGCATTTTTGTTGTTATAAATTAATACATATCAACTGAAATGAAAAGGAGAAAACAAACCAACACTCACTAAGCATTAACAATGTTAAATCATACAATAAACTAAGGCTATTGGCATTAAAAGATTATGGATCAGCAAAGCACGTATGCACATATTTACTTGTCAAAGAATATAAACTATACACAGAAGAGCATCATTAAGGTCTTAAAAATCACAAATTGTGTATGAACATAGGCAGATAATGTAATCTAGTTAACAATTTTACCTTATAAAGTTCTTCATCAAATTGGGCTAATTGAGCACACTTTGACATTATATCTTTTCTCATGAAGAAAGGAGTATGCAATAAAGTATACTCCCTTTTTTCCAAAAAATCAAGCCCAAAGTTGATTAGAGCTTGATTAAGACGAACACCATCTCCTTTGAGATAGAAACCTCTACCTCCAGCTACATCAGCTCCTATTATGTACCAAGCAACTTGACATAAAAATTAGGATGCATGCAGAGAAGATAGGAGCAGAAATGCAAAAAAATATAGAAAGCATTGGCTAGCATAGTTGAAATGCAGCAGTGTTCCACTGCATTCTACGATATTAGATTTTTGTGCCACAAGCAAAATGACAATACAAATCAAAATCAATGACTTTGGCAATCAAGATTGTGTCAGAAAGACACTATGCAAAACTAGTGCAATCGGTAACCCAATCATACAAATGAAATGGTTCAGGAAGCAGACAAAGAGGAGAAAGAGTGTTTGGTGAAAAACGACTAGCTTTATTATAATTAGATGAACAAGAGAATGACAACATCTTGACCCAGAATTGCATGCTCCTATGTTACATGGTAATAAATCACAACACAAAATTCCAAAATTAGAAGTCAGATCCCAAGGCCCCCCACCCCCACACGACAAAAATAAATAAATAAATAAATCATCATTCGAACACTAGATGAACAAATTCAAACCTTTCTTTGTATCTGCTATCCCAAGAAGCTCAACTAGATCCACATGATTCTTTAGCTTAGGCTCCACTCTTTTCTCCCCCCACGATCTAATCACAACATTGTTGGCCTAAAGCATAGAATACTCCGTGATTTTTAAGACAAGCCTTAAGCATTGGCAGAAATAAAATAAAACATATATATATAAAAAAAAAGAAACAAACCTCATCGTCACTGATTGGAACGGAATCGTGGACGAGGTTTCCAATTGTTTCCAACTTGGAATTCAAGAGTTGTAGAGTTTCCCGAACTTCAACCTCTTTCTCCGCTATCAATTTCTTGGTCTCCTCGGACTCGCTAATGAACTTAGCAGCATCCTCACCAGCCTAGGACGCAGAACAGCATTGAGTAATCCGCCAAATAAATTGATTCAGAATTAGCATCTTCATTGGATGAAAAATTTAAAATAGGGGAAATGAAGATACTTACACGCTTGAGTTTGGAGACTTCCTTATTGATCTTGTTAAATTCTTTGCGGAGATTCTCCAACTCGAATTGATCTGAAAAAGCATACATAATAGATGGCATTGATGCGAGATTCGATTGGTTGCGTTGTTACAGTGGAGAGAGAGAGAGAGAGAGAGAGAGAGAGAGTACGCTTTCGCCATTCTTTGTCGAGATTGATGACCTCGTCGACGAGTTCGACGCTGGCAAAACGACGGCGTTGGGATTCGCGGACGAGTTCAGGGTCGTGGCCCTTCTCCTCTCTGAATAGGTTGATGTCCAACATGCTTCTCACGCCGCCTTCAACCTCTCTCACTTGCAACGACTGAGTGTAAGAATGAGAGACTGGAAAGAGGGTTTCGCAACTTAAACAAGAGGGTTATTCGTTTTCTTCACTAGCCCAAAAAGAAAACAATAAAGAATTTTATGACTAAACTATTTTCGTAAGAAGAGGATTAATATCACACCTTCTAATATACTCTTTTTAATATATTATCAGTTGAAATTTATTAAAAATTAGACTACAAAATGTCAAAATTATAAGTGAAGTATATTAAATAAAAAATGAGATCCACAATTTTTTGTAATTTATAATTTATAATAAATTTTAGGTAAAAATAAAGGATGTTTTCAAAAGAATTGGTTAGAAATTGTATTTTCATAATGAAATTTGACTTGACTTTCTGGCTCCCGAATTTTGGAAAAACAGGAGTGCTGAAAAAAAAAATCAATGGATATTCTCAAATATCAATATCAATTATATATATATATATATATATGAAAGAAAAATGTCACATAAGAAATGACACATGGTAACACTTCATCCATTTTTTTGCTAAAATATAAATGAACTTTTTTAATTCATAAAATACATAATTATGTTAATTAAGATAATTATAACTAATATGTTTTTTTTAAGATTTGAACGTTCTAATTGATAATACAATTATATATTCTTATTTAAATTAATTAATAACACTAATATATATTTTTGATTCAAATTAAGAAATCTCGTAAGATTTATTTTGATTTCATAACCCAAATATGCAATTCGTGTGTGTGTGTATGTATGTATGTATGTATGTATGTATATGTACATCAATTGTCTACATATAAAAAAAGATTTTGTCATATAAGCAAATATCCATGGCAACACCTCATTCAATTTTTTTCTTGCTGAAATGTAAATGAATTTTTCTTATTTTTTAATTCATAAAATACATAATTACGTTAATTTAACTAATTATATCCAATATGTTTTTCATGATTTGAACATTTTAATTGATAATATAATTATATATTTTGATTCAAATTAATTTATAACACTAATATATATTCTGATTTAAATTTATAGCAAATTCAAATTAAAAAATCTTGTAAGATTTATTTTGATTTCATAACACAAATATACAATTGGTAATTTTATATATATATATATATATATATATATATATATATATATATATATATATATATATATACATATATATATATATGAAGGTTTGCTACATAAGCAAATGACACATGGTAGCATCTTAGATTTTTTTTTCTAGCTAAAATGCAAATAATTTTTATTTTTAGTTAAAAAATACATAATTATATTAATTAAGATAATTATAACCCATATGATTTTTATGATTTGAACATTCGAATTGATAATGCAAATATGTATTGATTCAAATTAAGTTTTCCAAACAAGTTATCTTTTATTCTCTCATCTCTAAAATTATTTTCAAATTAATACTTACTAAACACGTTCTATTTATTTCCTCATCTCTAAAATTATTTTCAAATTAATATTTAACAAATATTTTTTTTTCTTATTTTATTCTAAAAAATATTTTTTCAAAACTATTTTACAGAATAATTTTAAAAACAAAAAATTAAAACACAATCATGCAAGCCATTTTGTTTTTCAAATACCTTAATTTAGTCAAACAACTTTATAAGTTAGTCAAATAAATTAGACACTAACTTATTTGACACATCAAACATACTCTTCAATTGATGTTTAAAAAAATATATATAAACTAGAGAAATAAATTCATTTATCAAATACTTTTATTTTAGTTGAACAAATTTATAAACTAGTCAAATAAATTATAAGTTAATTGAAATGACTCATCAAACATAAAGTGAATTTAAACTTATTATTATTTTTCTCAATACTTTGATAAAATTTCTCATTTGCTGCCTCATTTAATATTATATTGATTATTTTAATAAAATTCCTCTTTTGGTATTACACTTTATTTTAAATTTGTAATAAAAATATTTGATCTTCAAGGACAAACTATAAAAGTTTGTAACATAAAAAAAAAAGTAATAAGAATTCCGAATTAACTAAAGTCTAAAATTGAATTCCTCCTTCTTTGGGTAACATTGTTTGGCTAGTTCTGTCGCTTTCTTCGCTATATCCGCCATCTTAGTCATTGTTTTTGATAAAGTTTTATGGCACAAGAGACGCACCTGAAGCTACAACTTGACAAATTTTGAAACCTTTGTAAGACTTGCTATTTATAAACTTCTTCGTATGAAAAAAAATTATTTTGTGATATACATCCAAACAGTGTGTCTAATAATCCCCAAAATACTTTTTATATTGATCGAGAACGACTGGTGTCTGGTTCTATGTCACTTAAAATGAAGTACAGCTTGCACTTTCTTCGTCACCGACAAGTAGTTGTGGCCCTAGCCGAGAAGCAGTAATACGCAACTTTATATTATTTGCTGCGGTTGCCTTTCCAATTGAGCTGACTCTGGAAGTGCAGGTGAGGTACAAGGGACGAGTATTACACTACGTTTTCAAATTTAAATAAACTATTTATAATTTAAATCATGCCAAAAAACCTATTGTGTAATATTGTTAAGGGAAGAATCCCAGTTACTTTACAACACCAGAAACATTTGATGACTACGCAATATCATTCCCTCTGCATAACTGGATCGTATCCAGAATTATACTCTATGTAGTAGTATAGTTCTTCGTTATCAGTAGTAATACATCTTACACCTGTAACATCTGGCTATTGTTCTAAAGCTTCCCCTGAAAGAATGGTAACCTATTGAAGAAAGAATGAACTTAATTGGTGACTTTGCCTGATCCCACTCAATAAAATGATTTTCATCCCATTCACAATCTCCTTTCACTACAACTGCCGCCAGTGTGCCAGAGGCCTCACCCCACGAACAAAACAATGGATCCCGCCAGAGTCTCACACTGATTTTTCTTAAAGAGAAAAGAACTCAAAACAATACACTGAAAAATCAAAAGGAAGAGTCTACATCTGAGAGACATAATTGAATTGGCAGGTGTCACTTCTTGGGAGGATCTGAACTTATTAGATTGACCCACAAGTTTGCAAGCTTGACGAAGTAATGCTTCCCATTCCATGTCACCAAATTTAACCCTGAAACCACATTAATCATGTGGAAAATAAATTACAAGGCCAAACTGATACATAATGTAAATAGGTGTTAGAAAGATATCAACTATTAGAACATAAATTACATAATGCAGAAAGACTCTATCCAACATTGATCCTGCAGCCCCTGCACCTTTTTTTTTTGGTTATGTCAGGTGTTTTTCAGTGGTTAAGTCCTGCAGGTCCACCCATGATAATATCATCGACAAGTGAGAGTTTTCAGGCGCTCAACTGCTATCATATCTGTTTAGCTAACGTGAAAAGGTTTCACTGAAGGGGCTCTATGTGGCAAATGGCCAAAGGAGCTAAGTTGAAGAGACATCCTAATTCCTAAATATCCAGTACTTGACAAAACTTGTACGGGAAATTTTCACACCTAAAGATTTTATTTTTTCTAATCACTAATAATGGGCATTTGGACACCTTTATACTTTGTGACAAATTGTAAGGAAATTTTTTTATCAAAAACATAAATTTTAAATCGAATTTTATCACTTAGATTTCAAAGACAGTTGAGATTATCATGCACATACCTGGTATGGAACCAGATGGCAAGGCTGACAACTGGCAAGTAATTTGTTCTCCAGAGATGACATAGCTCGGAAGTGCATGCTCATCAAGTTCATGAATATACTTAATGGATTCAACTAATTCCCTTGAAATGTCTTCAGGCTCAAAATTATTCCGATTTGATATACTCAAAAGAGCCTCTTCAAGTCCTGAAGCCAACCATATGCTATAACACTCGTTCAAAAGGGCATATAAACTTTTAGGATCTATGGAACCTGATAACATCCAGGGTTTGTGAAGTTTGGCTGAAGCTCCAATAATTTCTGCCACTCTATAAATTTCTCCAAGTGCAAGGATATTCTGAACACCTATGTCAATCCACCACCCCAGATAAGGAAGAGGTTATTTCAGACTCCTTAAGTTCATCTACATCAGCAGCACATACGTTAAGCATGACATAATCACGTAGCTTACCTTTCCGGTTAGATAATATCTGGTCATGGACATTCTGTAGCACAGCTTGCTTCCAAACATAAGCACCATGTTTCAGCTCTTGAGAACAAACAAAGGCTATTTTGGACCATATGGTCAGATAATTAGATTGTTCTTCTCTTGATCCCAGCTTGAGAATTCTTAATGTTGATACTGTATCTTTCAAAAGTTCCATAGCAGATTTAATATCTTTCTCAGCCTATTCAAATACAGATGGAATTACTAATCATGCAATAATAAGTGTTGTCAAGCCGATAAGAAAGAAGATTATCAATAAATAAAACAAGAAAATATAACAATTATCCATCAAATTAATCTCAAGGAAAATTAGGACAAATATCAGTACATCACAACTGAGTACTGACCAAAATGCCTAAATCAGTTATGCAATCATATATTCTGTTTGAAACTATCCAAATCCTCCAGTAGTTACAGTACTATTTGCACATGCAAAAGAATAAAACTTGAAAAATAAAACACTCAATATTGTCAAGAAATAGACATACCGTCGACAACCTTGATGCTAGCTGGTATTCTGACTCGACAGGTTGGAACTTAGGTTCCTTCAAAAGTTCAAGAAGCTCATCAAAGTGGACATTTCTCGGGCAATAATCCTCTGAGAAATATTCATTAGGGATGCTCATATTATCCTGATGCAGTATCTTCGAGAATTCCTATAACAGAAAAGAAGAGTAGAAACAATGCTGAAACTATTAATAACTTGTGCATTTGATTAACAACAAGGAAATAATAGCCATACACAAATACACAAGCAGAAGAAAACCAAATTCACAATAACATACTGCTAATAGTTCAACTCAATCATATTTGATGTTTTTTTGGGGGGGGGGGGGGGGGGGGGGGTTGTTTGGACCCAATGAACACAAGTCACAAGTAAGCCATTAGGTCTGGGGTTCTGCTAGCTTTGTGCCAAATCCTGCCAGACCTACCTTCAGATTCTCCCATTTCCCCCCTGGAGAGAATCCTATTCACCTATCCCCTTCCCAGGGTTTTACATTTACTATTGTAAGGGAAAAATAAGTAGTCAAAGCACAAAACAACAATATTAAATAGGGAAATAGATAACAACAAAATAGTTCATATACTGACCTGAATTTCCTCCTGAAGAGCTTTTGCTTTGGCATCTTCACCCGAAATAGCAGTAACATTTTGAGTTTTCTAAGAATATTAATTTATGAATAATTTCAGTGCCAGTAAGTATTAGCATTGTCTAACAAAGAAAGACCACAAAAGGTTAGCTACCTTGAGATTCTGAAGATGGAACAGAACATAATTGCACAATTCATCCTTCAATTTGCTATAAAACTCTACATAATCAATCTGCTCTAATTTTGTTGATAACTGTGTCAGTGGTAAATCTCTGTGATCTAAAGTAGACGCATGATCTTGACTTCTTGTTTCAGAGATGGCATCCTTAAATTCCCATGAATCATCCTCAAAATCATCATCACCGTTGGTTAAATCAGAATTTAAAACTGTTGGGGAAGACAGCAGCCCATTCTCATAGACTTGTGGTGCATGATTAAAAGAAGTTTTCCGTTCAGATTCATGGGTAAACCTTGTTCCAGTTGAAGCATCCTTAAAGTCCCAGAAATCATCATCACCAGTAACCAAACTGGAGCCTGATACTTCAGGGGAGGCATGAATCTGATTTTCACTTGCTTTTGGTATCACATTAGGAGAAGTTTGGTTTTCAGCTTGATTATATAAATTCCATATCAAGTCATTGATAGATAAGTTGGAACCAGGGCTATTAATGCTGTTCCTTATTGGGGATGTTGGTGTATAGGGAGATAAATCTTGAGACACTGGATGTTCATCAGTATCTGGTGTCTCATCACCAAAAATGGACAGAGGCAAGGCTTCCCTACGATTCTCTGAGCTTGTTAGGGGCTTCTGGAAATAGAAAGAATAGTAACCACGACAACATGTTTAAAAAGTATGAAGACATAGTTGAGTGTTAAGCAAAACAATGTGTCATAAGACAGACTCATGAAATTTTTTCATGGGTCCCGAAAACCAAAGTTAGAACTCAAGAATCAAGATGGAATATCCGTTTCTAAGAAATTAAACCTATACAATATCACATGATATATAAAATATGATATCAAACTAATTCAGTACCTCATGTTTTGTTCCAATTTCTGTAACGGCACTTTCTGATTCAAACAAATTGACATTTGAATCAACATTTATATTAGTTGGGGAAGCATTGTTTTTGTTGTTATCATCCTGATTGTTTTTGGTTTTGGAGTATGACTCTGAAGTATGACTGTCTTCACCCACAGAACTAGAATTGAAATTAAATCCGAAGTTCCATTCATCAAATTTATGAGATTCTGATGTGAGAGATGAGTCAATAGTACCATTGGGAGCTGCACCATCAAATTTGAGTAATTCCATATTAGTGGGATAAATGTCAGCCTTCTTCGGTGCTTCCTAATACCACAAATCCACAATCAGATTGTGTTAATGGACATTCCTCAATAATCTGAATGAACAATGTGACACAAAATGAGGAAATTATGTAAAAACAACTCACCAAATTTTGATTTGATCCTGACCCTGAACTCAACTTCCCAAAATTTCGATTGAACATGGAAAACCCAGTTCCAACATCATTTGATTCACTTTTCAGACCTGGTTGTGGGCCAATATGATTTTGCGACGCAGATCTTGGACTGAACTCAAAGTCCAGGTGCCATCCGCCAACTTTGTCAGAAATCCCATTGGATGAATCCAACACAGTACCAACATCAAGAGCACCATTATCATGCTTTGGCACTTCAGCCTTTAAAATAGAATACAGATTATCAGGCAAATGAAATTCATTGCTTGAAAAATAAGTCTAAATAATTTTAATGATATACTAAGCAAGCACGTGTTTATGTGATGAAATATTGAAATCAATCTCTAGTCCATGAGCATAGCCCCTTAATGTACTTCAAATCATAGATGCCGATGAGCAATGCCAAAAATGACTTCAAGACACAAAGTTACTACACCAGCACAAAATTTAAGCATGCGTAACAATTGATTTTCCTACCCTCCTTTGTTCTTGTTTCAAGACAATTAAATCAATTACCACTTGCTCCTCCCACGGGAAGCTACTAAAAACAATTACATAATTCGTATAGTACATAACTTTCCTAAGCCTCGTTTCCATTGAACAAGCTATAGAAAAGATCCACCGACAATTCTGAAACTAAGGAAAGAAAGATCAAGCATACTTATTAATTCCAGCATTCTCTTCAGCTCCAAGTTCAAAATCCAAAACCTTGAATAAATTCGAGCTATTACCTTAACATCCTGGCTCTTGGTTCCAGTTTCCCATTCCGCAGACTTGAATTCCCATCCATCCTCATCCTCCTCCTCCTCCTCCTCATCCGAATCCAATTTGCTTCCGTTCGAGTTCGTTGGTCCGTCAACGTTAGCGTTGGGAGCAGCAACATTGGATACCGAAACCGATCCGTTGTGAGAATTAATCTGAGGGTGCTGATTATACAAACTGGAAATCAAATCACCGATTCCAACGGACCCGTTCGAAACGGATCCCCTTTTCACAGCACCACCGTTGCTTGTGTTGGAGAAAACATTGGCAGAAGCGGGTTCCCCTTGTTCCTCTTCCTCTTCCTCGCCGAAGATCGAAAGCGGAATAGCTCCCTTAGGCTTTTTCGCCACCTCGGTCTGAACGGCGACGCCGTTGTTGCCGTTTACGTGTTTCTTCGTAGGATCCGGGGAAACCCCAAAGGAGTCGAAGGGTTTTGAGAGGTCGCCGTTGATCTGGTGATTGGAATGGTTCACGAAGTCGCCCCAATCGTCGTCGTCGACGGGATTGGTGTCGTTTGAGTTTGAAGGGATCGGTTGACTCGGAAACGACACGAACGTGAAGTCACCGAAGCTCTCGTCGTCTTCCTCCTCCTCCGCCATAGCTCACAGGCTCTCTCGAGAGGGCTATTGCGTTTCTTTCGTTCGGTGTCAATACTCAATAACGCTTTTGCTTTTGAGTTTGCGAAAAATGTTATGGTGTGAGCTATCACGTCTAAATGTAATGGCAGTGGCATTACTCCAGCTATCGTGTGATGTGGATTTGTGGTGCTATGATTGTGAATTTGTGAATGATTAATTTTTAATCATAAAATGAAGAAAAATACAATACATTAATAAAATGATCAGGTAACTCGAACCTTTTACTTGATTAGAAAATTATTGTTTATCTTGATAAAATGAACTTATCAACTTTTGAGAATTACACCTAGTTAAACAATTAGGATTTATGTCACTACATATTCGACTATTTATGGAAAATTATAAAATATATGGAGTCATTAGTAGTATTGAATAATTTTCTCTTTTAAAATAAAATTTTAACCAGGTATGTTTGGTGTAGTTTTTATTTTTATTCTAATTTCAGTTAATATATTTTTATTTTAAGAAAATTGTAAATATAAAAGCAAAAAAAATATATCATTTTTATTTTATTAAAAATTTTCAAAAATAAAAATAATTTAACATAAAATAATATTTTTATTTTTTAATTAAAACGTATTGACTAAAATAAAATGAAAAACAATAAAATACATCTTTGTTTCTTTTTTCTTCTTATCCTTATTTTCTTTTTGTATCTTTCGTTAACTAGTTGTCATACAGCCATAATGTAAAGTGAATAATTTTTGTGAGGAGTTAGTTACTAATATCCTTTGTGTTTATGAGATGTTTAACTATGAAATTTTTTGTTTTTTTTTTTTTATATGGAATCACAATATTTGTGAGTGCTTTATCCCTTAGTGGACCGATCCCATGGGAAGGAAGATTAGTAGGTCCACATATCTAAATACCACCAAGTTATACCGAAAAAAAAAAAATTGTAGCAATATTCATCTCACACCACCTTCACTAATTCATGTTTTCAAGATCAAGACAATGCTTGACTCCTTTGTTATGCAAAATTGAATCCCTATACGATTTCAACAATATTACCTTCTTAATAATGAATCCCTACTTGCAAAGTTACTCACATTTAGTAGGTGTTTGGTTTAAATTTTGTAATGTGATGGACCTACATCAAATGGAAGTAGCTCTTTGTAGCTTTCATGTCTTTAGCTGAATTGATGCGAAAATTTGAGCTTATGCATGTCTTTTACACAAATTCAAATACATTATTAGTGTTTGACAATGTCTCAAATAATATTGAATAAGTATTACCTTCTTCTCTAACCTATTTCAACTCCAATAGTCTCCATCTCCTCATCCGGCGGTTTTGGCATCTTAACCATTTTAGTGTTCGTAGACATTTGATCTCTTACCTCCAACTGCCACTATTCGCCCTCACCATTATCTCCACTTATTGGTTGTGTTGATTTTATGCAATTTGGTTTTGTTTTGCTTTATTTGATTAATAATGGATCAAGAGTTTTTTTTTTCCCCTTACACTAAAGTTGTCTCTAATTGACATTAAAATCATTAAAACAAGTATTTCCTTTTTTAATAAAATTTGAGGAGCTCACTATAATTTTTGTACATTATGATAAATTATTTAATTTTATTCGTATTTTATCCATCCTATATATTTCGTCTACTTTTAGAGTGATATGAAGTTTGGACGATAATGAAATAAATGGAAAGTGAAAAGATACATGGTACGAAAGACTGAACCCAATAATTGCACGAATCCAGTTGAGGAAATTTTATTGGAAAAGTAAATGTTTAACCTTCACTCCACCATGTGTAGTAATGTGTCCTAATCGGTTAAAAGAGTTCTTTGTTACTTTTCATACCCATTTCTTTTAGGAAAATTATGCAAAATAACATGATTCAGATGGAAATAATCCAGTTCTTTCTTTAACACGAGTCCTTCTTACCCCTCTTTATATTTCTCTCCTTATATGACATAACATGGTTCATCACATTTTTTTACTTTTCTTTTGATTCCCTTTCTCTTACTATTCACATTTTTTATTATTCACATCTCTAATACTATTAAATGTATAAAAATATTTTTCTGTAAATAATTCCTTCTTAGTCAGGCCATAGGTCCCCGTGAACAAACAAGCGGGCTATATAGCCTCCAGACAACAAGTGCTATAGAAGGAAAAAACGACGAAAAGAGACTTGATCTGGCAGGAGGACTCCTTTATTAATTTAGACCATAAGAGGATTGAGGATCAACATTACAAAGTGTGCAAAATTAAAAATGTAAATTAATTTTATTAAAAAAAAAAAAATCCACGATAAGTACATACCACCCACGGGGGGCTTAAATTTTATTTTTCAAACATATTAACACACAAATCACAATATACATGATAAATTACAAGTACGTGCATCGTGATGTTATCACACGCAAATCCTGAATCAAGAACTTGACAAAACAATAATACACTCCCACCCATATACACAAAATTACAGAAAAAAAAAATTGTTCCAAATAACAAAGAAAAAATGAATAAAAGGGAAAAGAAAATTCCACCAAATGAATAATGAATCACAGGAGAAGTAAGAGAAGAGTGAATTTAGCTGAAGAGAACAATAAACGCGCTCAAGAAGGAGGCCAGCATGAGGCAATGGCTCCAAGCCCCAGCAAGCAGAGAGGTTGCAGAGGACAAATCTCCAGAAGAAGTGTTGGTGCTGATAATAAGAACCATCCAGTCATCCTCGGAACCAATTCCCGCTACGGAATACTTGGAATTATTGAGATACTTTGTGTAGCGATTAGATTTGGTATAATTGGAAAACAAAGCATCGGAGTCCAATTTGGGCACACAAACGGGCATGATGACCCCATCTCTTGTGATGTTGATGTTGATCTTGCATTTGTTTACGCTCTTTTGGAAGTTAGGAATTTTGGGGTTGCTACCAGGCGCGGGGTAGTAGTCACGAAAGTCTTCGCAGTTCGTGTGCGCGTCGTCTAGATCTTCTGCGATCTCGTCAGCTAAGCAAGAAGCCTTGTCACTTTTTTCCAGAACAGGAAGGTTGAAAATTTTTCTGTAAGTGTTGATGTCACGAAGTAGATCGTCCTCCTCGTCTGCAGGGGAAGCCACACAAACCAAACCATGCAAAGGACATTATATTAAAAATTTACATATGTAAATATGTTAATGTTTTACTATGCTTAGATTAATTGATGGAGTCACTAGCAACGACTGTCATTTTAATTTAAATTATGTAAATATTAAACAAGCACATATCTTGTGTGCTTGGGAGAGAGGCAACGAGAGACATTTACCATCACAGACCACTGGACTAGGAAGCAGGTGGAAGGCGAAGACAGATGCAATAAGAAGGTAGAGACCAAATTTGAAAGAGAGCATGGTGAGATTAATGGAATGCAACAAGAAGCAAAAACACAACTTCTTGTTGGATTGCACTAGAGAATGCCCTGAGGAGAGATGTACGTAACAATTTGCTCATGTAATTACTGATTATGATAGACCGTCACCACATATATAAGTCCCCACGAGAGAAGAGAGGGGAGGAAATATTAGTAACGGTAGGATTAAAAAGAGGGAAAAAAAAAGAGACTTTGATAAGGAGAGTGGAAAAAGAATAAAAAGGCATAGCAACAACGACAAATATTGACAATACGTTCAGTCATTGCTCACTAAAAACATTGAATATTTTTTTAAAAAAATTGAAAAAATACTAAGGAGAAGAATTCTCTTTCGATATTAGTAGGTAATATTTGGGCTAACTTACTTTGAGTTTTATTATTATTATTCAGAATTTAATAACTATGCAATGTCAATGTAAAAGATTTTATACTGTCAATCAATTAAAAATTATTGTTGATATGACTTTTAATCTAGTTATTGTAAAAGTCAACAAACTTACCATCACAATGGAATGTGATTGGATGACAGTGTAAAATTGCTTTATACTGTTAGTGCATAGCCTATTTTCTCTATTATTAAAAGGAGAATTGGACTAAATAAAAATTTAATGAGTTTTTAAAAAATAGATTTTTAACGTAAAAATGAACATAAGTTCTACAAAAAGGTAATTTAATTTTTTTTGCTTTTATTTTTCATTTTCTTTATTTCAAATTCCAAAATTCAATAACATTTTCTCCACAGGTATTTTTCTTTGAGAGAATTCTATTTGAGGTATGGTCGGAATTAAATACAAACACTTCTTCCATTTTAATAATATATCACTTAAAAATTGTAACTTAAAGAAAATAAAATTATCAAATAATTTTAATTTTAAATTTAAAGTTTTAATTTTAATTTTAATGTTACCTTTGAACGTTTAAAAAATCAGGTTAAAAACTATCGAAATGCAATACAAAAGTATAGATTTTTTGTTATTGATTTTTTCTTAAAGCGCAATTTCAAAATATACATATAAAAAATTTGTTGCAAATTTATATATAAATTATTTGTATAGAGACATTTAAGAGAAATACAATGAGTAAAGGAGTGCGTCCTTCTCGGATCATTCCTTATGCTTTCTCATGAGAGCGAGATCCTCCTTACTTTTTTGGTACCTTGCTTGTAAAGAGGGGGGCTTCCACGCCATCATTCTTTTTGCTTCTAGGAAAAGTGGTATGAACAAGATAGGCATCGATGATTTGAAAAAGTTAGTTTCAGTTCATTTCTGATTTGAAAATTGGCAAATTCTACGGTGGATCATCAAATAGATAGTTTATCAGTGGACCATTAATTTAAACCGTTAGATATATGAATAAAAAAAATCAACGATTAAGATTTGTTGATATGATTACAATCTCAACCGTTGATTTTTTTATTTATATATCTAACAATTTAAATTAGTAGTCTACCGGTGAACCATTTGACGTGGTGGTTCACTAAAGTAGCCACCTTAAAAATTGGTTAATGTTTTGCTTTTATTTTTTGCACATTCTACATTTGCAAATATTTCAGCTAGTTTGACCATATTGTTAACTTCAGTCGCATATATTTTGCAAAACATCATTATAATGACTTTAAAATTTTCATTTTTCCCCTTTACTTGGACAGTGAAGAAAAAATTATAATATACTTAGATTATTTAAATCATATAAATACACATTATGAGTTATGTTTAGCAAAAAGTAGCTGAAAAACTAGTTGAAAGCTGAAAAGTTAGCTGATAACTAGTAGCTGAAAGCTATTAAGTTAACTTATTAAATTATAAGTGTTTGGTAAAATTGTCTGTTGAAGTAATTGATAAATATAAAATGACAGAAATAGACATGTTTATATGATATTTTTATATAAATTTTAATTTTATTTTATTGATAAAAATGCATTTTGGCGTATTTATAATTTTAATTTTTAATTAATTTTAAATTCCTGTAAATTTTATTTATAAATCAATTATTTTAATTACATTTTTTAGTTTCAATTATTATATTTTTTCATATTGTATATTATATTATTAATCTTTACTATATTTTAAAATATTTCTAATCAATTTTAAAATAAAGTAAGAATAGCATACAATTTAGTAGATGTTATACTTTCATTATGTTAAGTAGTATAATGGTTAAAATATCTTGAAGTATAATATTGTTAAGATAAAGGACAAATTTATAACCCTCAAATATTTTGATAATAACAAATAGTTAATAAGTGTGTTTTTATGCAATCATCTAATCATCCGTAATATATTCACAAGCAACCATATGACAATTTAAGCTCATATCGTCTTTATCTTTCTTTTGGATAAATTCAGTAACTAACAACTTACAGACGATGATCTAAGTGATCTGCACATCAATCAGAACCTAAACTACCTCAATATGTATGAAGCCAACATACCTACTCTCGAGGAAAGTTATCTTTATGCGAAAAAGAAGGAATGCGCGTGCAGATATCAGAACAGAAAAGCAGATATGACTACTACTACAAGATTGAGTACGAGAATGGTAAAGATAGGCAGACTGCTTTATCTTATCAAAGTGACAAGTTGGTGATAGGCATTAAATGCTGCGTTTAATGCTCCAACGACTCTCTTCAACAGACGAAGGTTGTCTTTTGCAAGCATTCTCAACGGATATTTTTGGAGAAGCCTATATATAGAAGAAGAGACCTCAATCTTAGTGACTAACGAAATCATAAAATCTTTAACTGTCAAAAAAGCTCTCATTGTGTAATCTTCATATACTTTACGTGTAAAACTTTATTTTGTTCTTCCTTGTATATTCGTCTGTTAGGACGTTTAACTTAGTGAGGTAACTCACGTTCAACCTTTTCTTTAAGAATTTGGTAGAAGCCTGAAAAGGCTTTGATTCAAAGAATACTTGGGTTTTTGCTTGAAGAGGTAAGTTAAAGACTACTTGGGTTGAGCCTGAAGAGGCTTATTGAAAGAATACTTGTAACTTGGATAAGTTAGTGGAACTTGGTAGTTGCCAAGAACTGGACGTAGTCTCTAGGGTGAGACGAATCAGTATAACTCCTGTGTACATTCCAGTTTCACTCGCCTTTCTTTCAAAACATTTTTGAAAAACTCTTTCATTTAATCCTTTAGACGATACGTCTCTAAAAGATAAAGGTTTTGCAAAAATTTACTATAACACAATTCAACCCCATTTCTTGTGTTATCTTTGTGTTTTACAATTTGGTATTAGAGCTCAGCCTCTAAGGGTTGAGCACCTTAACAAGTGTTAGAGGAAAAGATCCACATGGTAAACCTTGAAGGACAGTTCATCCCTGAAAGAGCCTCATTGTCAAGGCCTCCAGCCTCCAATGGAGAAGATTATGCATACTGGAAAGACAGAATGGAGATGTACATTAAGTCCACTCATTATAGCATCTGGAGAATCATAACACATGGCGATCTCATTGTAGCAAAGCTAGAAAATGAGTACAATCAAGATGACTTCAACATGCTACAACAAAATGCAAAAGCTAAGTATATTATAACTTGTGCCTTATCCAAAACTAAATAATAAATTTTGCAACTGCAGAACTGCAAAGGAAATGTGGGATGTTATACGCATAACGCATGAAGGCACAGAAGATGTTCGTCTTAGAAGAGCAGCCACCCTTCAAAGGCATTATGAGATGTTCATTATGAAAGAGATAGAAACCATTGATGAGATGTTTGGAAGATTTCAAACAATTCGAAATGGACTTCAAAGTCTTGGTGTTGAGTTCTCCAAAGCTTAGAACAATCTCAAAATCTTGGATAGTCTTCCAAAAGTTTGGAAACGCAAGGCTATAACCATAGTTGAAGCAAGGGACATGAAGACTTTAACTCTAGATGAGTTACTGGGAGCTCTACGAGTCCACGAAGTTCATCTCTTCGAAAGAGATAAAGTAAAAAATAATGACTCAATTGCTCTAAAAAATGGAGAATCAAGTCAAAGAGCAGACGAAAAGACTAAGATGAAAGCCAGGAACAAAGCCTTGAAGGCTCAGTCTGATGAATATGAGAGCTTAGACGAAAGCTCTAGCTGCTCAACAGATAATGAGATCTCTCTCATAACTAAGAAATTCAAAAAGATGCTCAAGAAGAAAGGAAGATTTAATCAATCCTCCAGAAAGAAGGACAATAGATACAAAAAGCCTCCTCAAGAAGAAAATAACGAAATCATCTATTTTGAGTGTGAAAAGCCTGGACACATTAAGGCTGAATGCCCCAAATTGAGAAGAGGATGGAGCTCAAAGAAAAGGAACAAGAAGAAGAATCTTCGAGCTACTTAGGAAGACCTGGATAGCAGTAGTAGCAGTTCAGATGAGGAAAAGGCTAATATTTATCTTATGGTAAATACTGAAGATGTAATATCTGAGGTACATTTTATCCTTAAAAATTCCCTGCATTCGTCTAATGGTAATGAATCTGAGTCTGATGACGAAAATATGTCATATGACACTCTTCTTGCCAATTCTCACATGATTGCTCTTAAGTATAAGAAATATAAAGAAAAATATCAAGAAGCTATTTCAGAAAACAAAATACTCAAGAAATATCTGAAGAGAATGCATAAGAGCCAAGTATCAGATCTTGAGAAGATAGTGCTTCTTTCTGAAATTGAGAGACTAAAGAAAGAAGTCATTAGTTTGAAACATGATCTTGCCAAATTTCTGGATGGATCTTCAAAACTTCAAATGATTTTAAAACATAGAAGACCTTCGTCTGATAGATCTGGCATAAGATTTGTAGAAAACAAAAATTCTAAATCATCGTCTTTTAAATCTTATTCAACCCTCTGTAACTTTTGTGGTAAATCTGGACACTCATTTCAAAGATGTCAATACAAGAGGAAACAAAGGTCAAATAAGATCATTGGGACTAACACAAAAAGACCCAAAAGTATATGAGTACCAAAATCTCAAATAATTCCTGTTGCAAATATTCTTAATAGGAAAAATGAGGAATTCATTTTGGTACTTGGACAGTAGATGCTCACGTCACATTATGGGAAAAAGGTCTATGTTCCTAGATCCCCAACCACATGAAGGAACGATCTCCTTTGGTGGAAGTGGAAATGGAAAAATCATTGGTATATGTAAAGTTTGTAAGCCTCATCTTCCATCTATAGATAATGTCTTATGTGTTGAAGGATTAAAGTATAACCTGCTTAGCATAAGTCAATTTTGTGACAGTGGGTTTATTGTATCCTTTAACAAGGAATCATGCATAGCCAAAAGAAATAATGAATCTATTTTTTTTACTGCCAAAAGACATAATAATCTGTATAAGATTGAGTTTGAAGATCTGAACAAACAAAATGTTACTCACTTAATGATCAAAGAAGATGAAAAATGGATTTGGCATAAAAAGCTCAAGCACATCAATTTGAAACATATTTCGAAATTATATAAAAAAGGGCTTAGTAAAAGGATTGCCTTAGATTTCATAGAAACCTCATCTTCTTTGTGAAGCATGTCAAAAAGGGAAACAAATTAAAACCTCTTTTAAATCCAAAGATGTTGTTTCCACTTTCAGACCCTTGGAATTATTACATATGGATTTATTTAGACTAACAAAAACTCTTAGTCTTGGTAGAAAAAAGTATGGCTTTGTCATTATTGATGATTATTCTAGATATACATGGGTTTACTTCCTAGCTTACAAACATGAATCTTTCAATATGTTTAAAATATTCTGTAAACGAGTTCAAAATGAAAAAGGTTTTTGTATTACTATAATTAGAAGTGACCATGGAATTGAATTTGATAATGCTGAGTTCAAATTCTTTTGTGAAAAGAATGGAATTTTCCACAACTTCTCTTCATCGAGAACACCTCAACAAAATGGGATAATTGAAAAGAAAAATAAAACTCTACAAGAGATGGCAAAAACCATGTTCTGCGAAAATTTAATTCCTAAGTACTTTTGGGCAAAAGCTGTAAATACAACTTGTTATGTTCAAAACATAATACTGATCAAACCAATAATTAAAAAGACTCCTAATGAATTGTAGAGAGATAGAAGACCCAACAGTTCATACTTTCATTCTTTTGGATGTGAATGTTACATCCTCAACACTAGAGATCAATTAGGAAAATTTGACTCTAAGGTTGATAAAGGCATTTTTCTAGGATATTCAGATACATCAAAAGCCTTCAGAGTATTCAACTCTAGAACTTCTGTTGTAGAAGAATCTATCCATGTTAAATTCAACGATACACTAACTCCTGATAGGAGATTATTAGACTTGGAAGAAGATTTTGCAGATCTACAGATAGGATCATCTAATCAAATAAGAACAGATGAAGTAAAAAAAATTAGAAGATACTTCTCAACAACAACAGACCGACAATTAGATGAAGGGATCTTACAAGGACTAGAAGTTCTGAAAAATTGGGAAGAAATTTAAAAATTATGATTTCCACCATTACGCTCAAAATTTCATGAGCTATTTAATAGTAATTTTTAATAATTTTTTTGCGTCAGAGCCCGTAAAAATTAGAAAATGACGATTTTGTCCCTATCTTTCAACATTAAGGGCCGACATGAAAAAAAGATTCAATTGACATTAAAATGTCAATTTGAGGTTGAAATCATGTCATATATATTAAAATATAATTTTGAAAATATTCTGAAAATTTTCTGGAATTCTTGTGTAAAATGACCAAAATGCCCCTAGGTGTTTGATAAGCTAGCCAGTATTGGTTTAACATCCAAAAATGGTGAAAATGATAATTTCAGTTTATTTATAAGTGAAATATTTAATTTTAGAATTCTCACAAAAATTTTGGTATTTATTGAATTAAAATTGATTTTTTTTTTATGAATTTTGTAGCTTAAAAATACATAATAAATACATATAATTCGAATTAAATTAATAAAAATTAAAATTTATTATTAGAAATTTATTTTTGATGAAAAATAATTTATCTGTCCAGTTTTTCATTAAAATGAATTATTTTGATATTAAAAGCTAATTTTTCAAGTTTAAGCATTTTTATCGATACCGGTTAATTCACTTATAAATAAAATTTACACTGAGGAGCTTGAGGACAGCTCATATAGCATGTCCCCAAGCGTAGGAGGGGTGATTCACCACCCTAAATGATGTATATGTCCCCAAATTAGATTAAAAATAAATAAAAATTGGATTTATGATATAATGCTTAGATAATGGCTTATGTAATTTTGTGGAAACCTAACCCCTTCTCCTTGTAACATCCTAAATTTTAATATAATTATTGTTATTAAAAATATTAAGTTGTCATGAGGTTTAGTATAAAAATTATTAGTGTAAGAATTTATTTGAATTAAAATGATTGACTTATAATAATATATTATTTGAAATGTTTGAATTATAATATATTATCTGAATTGAAACAATTGAATTAATATATTATTATCGGAGAAATTCATTTATAAAGTTAATTTGTTGTATGTGAATTGATATAATATATTATATTATTTGAATTGATTGTAATATTGTTTTATTTAGTTGAAATTTTATCTTAATATATCACATTGTTTTACTTGATTTAGTTACAATATCTTATATGGGCATTCAAACTTTAAAACAAGGGACTGTATCATTTAAAAAAAAGGTGGGGAGGGGGGAGGGAAACAAATGCATAAGAGTTAGGTATTGGCTTCACCGTAAAACACACCTACAAACATTAGAAAGATACATAAAAAAAATAGAGAGAGAGAGAGAGAGAGAGAGAGAGAGAGAGAGAGAGGTGAGAGGCAAATAGGAGAAAACGCTGGTCAGAGTGTAGGAGATGCTGTGGGAATGTCCGAGGGCATAAGGAGGTCTTCGAAAGGTGAGTAAAACAATCTTTTTTAAACCTCCATGGTATAAACCCTCAGGCTGTGATTTTTGGAGTTCTTGACAAGAGAATTAGGAGATTTTTGTGCAACCTAATTGTTGTGTTTGATTTGATGATTACTTAGGGATATGATTCTTTGGAGTTCTTAATAAGAAAATTGTGGGAATTTTTACTATAATCCAATTGTTGTGTTTGATTTAATGATTTCTTAAGGAATGCATATTTCTTTGAGTTGATAAAAAAAAATTGGGAATTTTAGGGTGACCTAATTATTTGTTGAAATACAGTTAAAGGTTGTTTTTCTAATAAGAATTTTACCGTGATAGGGTTTGAGAATCGAATTGATAGTCAACGTAGATAACATATTTTGTTATTACAAGAGTCAGTCATTATCTTCTAGGAATGAATGACGGTGTACATTCTATTCTAGGAATAGGATGAAGGATATCACCATTTGGGATGGGTATCTATTTATTGAACATATCTACATCTGGGATGAGATATGAGACACCTCCATCTGGGATGGGGAAGGCAATGGGATGCCATTGCGTGGATATGAGCTCATAGACCTTAGTGAATCTGGGATTCACAATGAGTTCGGGGCTCATGTTGGTTTTGGGAACCAAAAAGAAAATAAAAAGATAAGTGAATGTGTGATTTACATTGGTTCTAGGAACCGAGAAGTCAAGTAGGGTAATTCTAGGAATCACTAAGTAGTATATAAAGTCAACTGTTTGGAATATAAATATTTGAGTATGAAAATTGTTGATTTTTTTTATTATATATTTGAATTGAATGTCTTATACTTGCTTTTACAAAGTTTTTTTGTTTGAACTTATTTTGCAGGTACCATGGTTTTCTTTACCGGTCACCGCGCCGGCTAAAAACATCACTATTTGTGAACACTTTTAGAACTTGTTTTATTCACTGGGATTATTATCTCATTAAAAGTGTTGTTTTCAAAGGACGAGGACAAGACGGAGGGAGCTCGAAGACTTAGTATTTTTTTTTAGTTATATTTTAGCTTGGTTAGTTCCTCCTTGGAGTAAAGGACTAGTTGTGGCTAATTTAACTATTCTTTTTATTGCACATTATTTTTATAGACACCCAAATTTGAGAATGATGCTTTCACTTATGTAAGGATTATTTTTCCTATTTATTATTAAGGCAATATTTTAGACATTTCATCTCTTAAACTTTAGTTTTATAAAAATTTTAGATTATGTTTATTATGGGATTTTATTGTGATAAAGGGTGTTACACTCCTCCTCTATAAATAGCCATGGTTTTGGACCATTTTTCAGCATCCCTCCCTTCTCAAGCCAAAAAATTCTTAGAGAACTTATCTTTCTAGAATTTTTTTTTCTTTTACTTTGCTTTTATGCTAAAATTTTACTAGTTTTCCAACAACTAATAAAGTTCTCTTCCTAGAAGCTATGCATCAAAAATTTCATCCTCTTCATCAACCACCTTAGAGGTAATGGGGGGAGTGGGGTTGGTTCTAAATTATTGTCACTTTGCATGTTGGTAGGAAGGGTTTTTCCCTAAACCCGTTTAGGCTTAAGTTTTATTATTATTATTGTTATTATTGTTATATTGTTTAATGTTAAACTTTAATTTTTGCTCAGTTATTATTCTGCCCAAATTTAGATTATTTAATTATAATTGTTAAGTTATTACTCTGCTTAAATTTAAATTATTAAATTATAATTACTAAGTTGTTACGCTGCTCAATTTTAGAAAATTAAAATGCACTTGCTAAGCTGTTACTCTGCTCAATTTTAGAAAATTAAAATGCGCTTGTTAAGATGTCACTCTACTCAAATTTAGAAAATTAAAATATATTTATTTAGTTGTTATTCTGCCAAAATTTTAGTAATTAAACTATAATTACTATGTCGTTATTCTATTTTGATATTGTGCAATTTATGCAAAATAAGGCAGAAATGTTGATTGTACTGGTAGTCAAATTAATTGAGACCAGAGAAACCTCTATTTGAGAAGTTAGGAAGTGATAAATTAAGGAGTAATGTAAAGCAAGTAACATGCAGTAGCATGACACCCTGCTAGGGAAGCTACAGTTTGGTACACTGTGGGATGAAAGGCAGGGACCCATGGTTAGGTCTAGAAGGTATAGTATCGAGTGGTGAGCGTCCTAATGGTCAAGGTAGCACTCTTGAGTTGGGACAATCACCTAACCAACTTGATAACCCTAAAAACTGCTCAACATTACCAGGATTGGTGAGAGTATACCTCTATAAATGGATGTCCTAAATTATTATTTTGTTCCCCAATGATGACGAGGACTATACCATGTGATGGTGTTGAGTGAGGTATATGTACTCTCAATCACTTCCCAGGTTCTGTTAAAAACTATTACCCACTAATGGAAAGTATGGATCTATATCGAGTCAAGAATTGTATAACATAGAACAAACTTTAGGTTCCCTTTTATTGTCAACTGTGTTTTTTCTGTATTGTACGGTAGAATTCCTACCGTACATGTAAAAGTGATATTACAACAAGTTACCTCACTCCATTACTTTTTTTTTTTGCATGATTGATCACGGTTAATGAAGACCCATCTATTGATGAGGACCTATTGGGCTAGTTTGATAGTTTGTTATTTTATGAGATAGGATAGACGAACACTGCTCTGACTAGGATCTTTTTGATATACTGGGAATAAGTAATAACTACGTTGATGTATATTTTGATCTCCCTGTATTTTAGCAATTTTTTTGATTATGAAATCACGATGTACAGTTCTACGATGAATACATATAGCTTTTTTTTTTTACTATCATTTTCAAATTCTATTAAATTTACAAATTTTCTAGTATTAAAAGCGGAGAAAAATTTTACTCGCATTATTAACTAAGTAAATAAGTATGGGTTATGTTCAATGTGAATGAATGTCACATTAAGGGGAGAGCTAGATTAGAAAACTATAAGATAGAGTAGTCTTTCAATATATATATATATATATATATACTGTCTTATAAAGAAAGTATTAAATAAAAAAGTACACACACAAATATACTTCTACGAATTCTCTTACAAATTCTCCTACTACCTTATAAAGAAAGTATTAAATGAAAAATTATCATTTAATATCTTATAATTATTTAAGATATAAAAGAAGTATAAGGATGTTGTAGGAGAATTTAAAATTATTCATAATTTTATAACTTATTATATAAAATAGACATCAATTTGCTACTTATATAGAGTGTGTTTGGTTCCATGATGTGAGAATTGATTTTGCCTCTGATCAAACTTGATTTTAGTAAAAATATAGATGTTTGATAAAATTTATACTAAGTTTTATAGAAAAAAATGGACAACGTTTTTTTAAGTTGCAAAAGCCAAAACCTATACAAGAGAAGAAATTTGGTGAATAGGAATAGGTAAACGTTTTAGACCCCTAATTCTCTCCTACACATTATTTATTATATCTCATAATGATAAAGGGAGGTAGACACAAAAAATGTTGTACAAATTGTTGTATAAATTGTTGTATGTGTATCACATCTTTAAACCAAAAGAGCCATTTTCATTTGGACACTAAGCAAGTAGCCAAGCAATGACACATGCAATCAAGGTGTTCAGGGACGACACAAGGGGTGCAAAGGTGGGTTCCAATTTTTTTTAAAAATTATATATATATAAAAGGTGGAATCAAGTTACTCCAATAGTAACTTTTTGTTGAGTTACTCTACTCAATAACTCTTGGTATATAATAAATTTTAACAATCCAATAGTTAAATTAAAAGATTTTATTGAATAGATCAAGTTTACAAATTTTTATTAAGTTTGAAAACTATTTGATACTTCATTAAATAAATTTAAATTAACATATAATATACTTTTCTAAATTATAAGTAAATGTCAACTATAAGATTAACTAACTACAAATGTCTTGTTTATCTAAAATTTAATATGCATGATCGTTGACTTAATATAAAATATTCAATGGTTGAATCGTTGAAGTTTATTATATATTAATAGTCACTGAGTAAAGTAACTCTACAAAAAGTTGTTCTTGGAGTAACTTGATCTCCACTCATACACATACATACATGATACATACATATATATATACTCACACACATTTTATTATTATATAAAATGTACTATTTTATAACTTATTGATTTAAATACACATATATAATTATTTTTTATATATTAAATGTAAACCCGTTTAAAAAATGAATACTTTTCTCCATATCTTCTTTCAAGTTAAGTTTATTTTATTTATTATTGTCTAAATTTATTTAATCTTAAATTATCCAATTATTAATATTACAATTTTTCATATTTATAAATTTGAAATTCATAAATTTTAATTTTATTCACAACTTATTTTTTATAATTTACTCATTAAGTTTTAAAATATATAATTTTAGAGTAATGCTATATTATTTTACTGTTTTTCTTATAAATTATCCCGTTACTTTAAAAAATGCATTACCTTTGGTCTTTTATATAAGAAACAAATGAGAACATTTTTTTGTTCATAATTATAAGAAACATAGACTCACTTTCAAATATATTAATTGCTAATTTTCTTTTATATCCTTAATTTATTGTGAGGTCTATTAATGAGACATCCATTCATTTTCCATAAAAGTGGATACATTTATTTGGTTATTAACAATATAAGTCACACTCATTGGTTGAAAAAAATATTTCTTGAATTACAAGTAATGTCATTAAATATAACTACTACTTAAACCATTTAATTCTATGGGTGTTTTTGAAATAGAATTTAAATTTATGACATTACTAATTGAAATTAATTAACTTAACTACTTTTATTGGTCTTGATGAATTACGTATTTTTTTCTTATATATAAGACCTATTAAATTAAAAAAATGAATGCATTTAATATTTTATAATTAAAAAATGCATTCAATATTTACAATACAAGGAAAATAGAAAGATATTTTTTTTGTTGGTAGAAAATAGTAGATGTGGCAAGATGGGCATGATCTAAACAGTCGTAAATAAGGTCAGGTCAAGCTCTTAAATTTAGGCTCGAAAAGAACTGGGCTAATTTGGCCCAAATCGACAGGCCCAACGGGTTAGACTGCCCAAGAAATTTAAGTCTAAAAACTACTGAACCTATTTGGACCTGGTACTATTTTTTTTTAATTTTTCCTTGCAAAATTCATATACATTTAAGCACAAAAAAGGGGTCAATTTGCCCCAGCTCGCAGGGCCAAATGAGCCAAGCTATAGTTTTCAATAATTTGAGAAAGAGAGAGAGTTCATAAAGAATGAATTGTATTATTGATAGAATGAATATTACATAGGAAACAACCATTTATATTAGAAGGAGGCTTCTCCTGGAAGCTAATTAACCTTAAAAAACTTGTTAACCAAGTCTTGTAGACTTGCTGACCAAGCTAACAAGTCATAACAAACTAACTGAACATAGTAAGCTTTGTAATACACTATTATTCCCCCTTCAAACTTAGGATGGTTGCTACTAATAATTGTTGACCACTTTGAGTGCCTTTAAGAGCACAAAAATGTACCTTGGAGAGAGGCTTTATGAGAATATCAACTGTTTGATCTTGAACTAGAATGTAAGTAACAATGATGGGCCTGTTGATGATCTTTTCCCAAACAAAAATGATATCTAACGTTGTATGTTTCGTTCGAAAGTGTAGAATAGGGTTGTGAGTGAGAGCTATTATGCTTTGGTTATCTCAATAGATGATAGGTGTTGAGGCTTCGACTTGAAGTTCTCGCAACAATGATTGAACCCACAAAATTTCAATGTAGCTAGTGTTAAGATGTGTTATTCAGCTTTTGTTTATCTTTGTGAGAACACAAAAACGTACCTTAGAGAGAGGCTTTGTGAGAATATCAACTGTCTGATCTTGAACTAGAATGTGAGCAACAATGATAGACTTGTTGATGACTTTCTCTTGAACAAAAATGAATCTAACTTTGTATGTTTCATTTAAAAGTGCAGGATAAGGTTGTGAGTGAGAGCTATTATGCTCTGGTTATCTTAGTAGATGATAGGTGTTGAGGCTTTAACTTAAAGTTCTTGCAACAATGATTGAACCCACAAAATTTCAATGGGGCTAGTGTTAAGTTGTGGTATTCAACTTCTACACTAGAGTGAGCTACCAGTGTCTATTTCTTGGACCACCAAGAAATAAAATTAAGCCCCCAAGAAACATATACGCGCTAGAGGTTGACCTGTGATCATCAACATCAGCTGCCCAATTTGCATCATAATATGCATAAAGACTATAAGGGCATTGAGTAGGGCTGGTTTGCAGTAAAAGGTCATAATCATTGGTACCCTTCAAATATTGGTGTATGTGCTTGACAACTGTCTAATGATTAGACAAAGGTTGTGCCATAAATTGGTAGACTTCGTTGACATTGTAACTAAGTTCAAGTTTGGTAGTGTGATATATTACAGAGCATTGACAAATGAATGATACAAAGCCGCATCTTCCATATAATTAGTAGTTAGCACCATGTTTAGACAGTTTGAGCCCATCTAATGGCAGAGTGGAGATACCCTTTGAATCAAACATTTTAGCTTTATGAAGCAGGTCCTAAATATACTTTTGTTAAGAAAAAAAAAGTTGTTAGGTAAGCTTTTGACCTCAATGCTTAGAAAACAATCCAAGTTACCTAACTATTTGAGGGAAAATAGTATAGTTAAGCTTTGAGATGAAGGATTAGACTAATACACCAAAAGTTCCAGTGATAATAATGTCATCGACATAGATTAACATATAAAGGCTAGCTGCGACAAACTTAAGGAACATTAGAGAAAGATCACACTTGTTGTGAACAAAACCTGTGCCAATGAAGGAAGAAGTGAGGTGCTCATACCAAGCTTGAAGGCTTATAGTGACAGGCCGAATGACAGGAGAAAATGTATCTGAAAAATCAGAGTCAGGTTTTTGGTGAAAACCTTTAGTGACCAGCCGGGCTTTGTACTTTTGGATGGATCCATAAGGAATTTCCATAATGTGGAAAACCCATTTACACCCAATTACAAACCTGCCAGGAGGTAAATCAACCAAAGACTAAGTATTATTAGCAATAAGAACATCAAATTCACTTTCATGACTTCCAATGAGGACTAAAGAGTTCTTGGTTCATAGTGGTTAGTTGGTAGTAGTGAGAAGAAGAGTAGGCTCAAGTCAAGGTTTGAAAATTCCTACTTAGAATGAGTATGCATAGGATGAGTGGATGTAGAAAGAGTAGGGGTGCTATAGGAGGAGAAGAATGAGAGAATGTAGGACTAATTATAGAAGAAGTAGTGGAAAGGAGTGATATAGATTCAATGGAAGAAGAGTTTGGTGATGCATGCTGAATAGGAAAGCTTGGGGAATGATGCATTACCATAAGTGTACGGTAACGTCAAGTAATAAATATTGTTCTCTCTTTAGGAACTATGCGTTAAGTTTAGTGATTATTGCTATTTAATTAAATTTAAACAAAAGGAATTAATTTAAGAATTTTGGTTTCAAATGATTTGTAAAGAATGCAATTAAAAATTAAATTGAGCTAGTGTTTAAAATTGGGGATAAATCAACAATCGAAAACTTTCAAGATTGGGGGTTTGTACAAATAGTCACTATTGAATGAATTGCCTTACCTACTGCTCTAATCGATTTTCTTTAAAGGTGAATTAACCTAAGGTAACATTTGTTCCCTTTTCAAACACAAAGATGTATCTAATTGAATTAACCCTTACATTCATGGTAGCTATGTTCAATTAAACTCATTATGCTTATTGTTAATTCATTAGTTTCTTGAAGGATTAAATCTACTTTTGTAATTTAAAGCCTAAGTCATTTTCCCATAGTTCCAATGATTAAGTTCATCTTTTAGTTCTTCTTCTCGAAACGTATAAGATTATAAAACTCGATGATGAAGTGCTTTGCATCAGGGGTGTTAAACAAGGTCAACCTAACTTGACTTATCCTCAACCAGTCAAAAAATGGGTTGGGTTGAACCCATTTTTGCATTGGGTTGAAAAATCCAACCCTACCCAACCCGTGGTGAGTTGATGGGTTGGGTTGCATTGGGTTGGGCCACCAACCTGTTAGAAAAAAAGAAAAAATATTATAAAACTTTTAGTCATTTTATTTTTCTTAAATTTTTTTCCAAATTTTATGATCAAATATAATTAAAAAAGATAAAAAAATTATAAAATTAGTAAATCAAGGAACCCATTTAATACTTAAGCGATGATCATAAACTTTAAGCTACTATATTTATTCAATTATTTATCTTAAATTCTAATCACCACAAAATTTTGGCTTCTCGAGGCTTTACATATTTAAATAAAGAGAAGCTATAATCTCAATCACTCATTCACTTTAAAGAGTGAACTTTAATTTAGTCCATGAGTTATAAAATTTCAATATTCCATTAGCTATAGTACAATCTCAACTTAAGCTATAAAATTCTAATTAAATATTGAATAAAAATATATTTCTAGGTGGTAACTAAAATGATCCAAAATTTTAATAAGTCTATAAAATAGCTTTAAACATATAATTATATAGAATACTCAAGAATAATATAAAGAAAGAAAAACATACATTAAGGGGGAAAAAAGGCCAACCCGACAAGTCAACTCAACTCAACCAGTCATTTAACTCATTGGGTTGGTGGGTTGTGCAGGTTGGATTATGTGGGTTGAAGGGTTGAAATGTACAACCCAACCAAACCCATTTAGGCAGGTTAAGTGGGTTGACTCGTCGAGCCTAATCCATTTTGACATCCCTACTTTGGATAGATAAATTAATAGAGAAAGAATGTAGAGAAAAACTTAATAAAACACAAAGGTAATTCAATTAAAACATCTAATATTTATCAAAGACTAGGTCCCAATTCTAGAACAAAAGGACTACTCAGTCATAGTCATGAAAACAAAAACAAGAACAAGAAAAGATAAACATCAAACCCAAAAAAGAGTAAGAAAAGAAAAGAATCCAAGCTCTCACTTTATCTTCAATACGCAAGGTTTCGAAGCCCTTTTCCTAACCCTAAAATGTTTATTTATAGTTGGGTTATAATTAGGGTCCAAGCCCAACTAAAACAAGTTAGAAAATTTGCAACATAAAAATTCTTCTATGCACCTACGACCATGGTTTGAACGACAACCAGGCCATGATTCTCTCTGGTCGAAAATTTAAGCATCTTGGTTGTTGCTACATCTATGGACAAAGAACTTGAGGTAAATTTGACAAAGAAAGAGACGATTGCAACCAAGCTAACAACATCTGATCTTGCTGGTCCCAAAGAGTATAAGTTGGATTTTTAATTCCAGCATCATAGTTTGCCTAAGAAAGGAATCACGAAGGAATTTCTGGATTCAAAAGAATTTTGCAGAGTCGATGTCCACGCAAACAAGCTTGATTTGTTGTTTCCAGACAAGAAAATTCTTGTCGTCAAGTTTATGAGAAATGCACTAGTGTCGTTGGAGAAATCCGAGATCAGCGGTGGAGCTTGACCAAAATTTTTGGAGGGGCCACAATAATGAAGCTTATAATATATAAATTAAATACAATATTTTTAATACTATAATCTCTTATGGATAATTTTAAATATTTAATGATATTAGTGAAATATTAATTATTTTCTTAATTAATTATTGTTTATAATATTAGAATATCTTTTTTTTTTCACTTTATTAATAACATTATTCATTTTTTTAACAACTTCAATACCATTTTCTGCTACTAAATAAAAGTTAGAGAATTTATGTTTAAATTATTTTGTGAAAAATTTGCAGGACAAATTAATTCATTTTATATAAAACAAAATTTCTACGTAGAATATGCAAAAAATTATTAAAAATTCAAATGATTTTTCAATTAATTTATTAAGTAATCATATTCTTGCAAAACCCATAGAAAAATTTGAAAAAAAATGTAAGAAAATTACAAAATTCATAAAAAAGAATTTGCATAAAAAACCTACAAGAAAAATCCACAAGCAAGAAAAATTTGTAGGTTTAAGATATATTATATAAAGTTTCTTATACAAAATGAGAATATAAAAGTTATAAAAAGTTGGTTTGAAAAATGCAAAAAAAATTATATTATAAAAATATAATTAATTAATAAAATAGTTCATGTATAAAAAAATATTATTAATGCTTAAAGTGTAATATTAACATAAATTATTTATAAAAATAATGATAATAAAAAATAAATAAAGATTACTTTCAATTAAAGTGTTGCTTTTTCATTCAATGACTTAAAATCATTAATAATTAATAAGTAAATAGCTTTAAAAAATAGTTTAAAAATAATATAGAGAATGTTATTGAAAACAATTAAAATATAGATAATTTTTAATATATAGTTTTAAATATTTTAGAAATAGTATTAAAAGCTATATATATAAAGTTGTAAAAAGTTTGGGGGGGCCATGCCCTCCTCTGCTCCTTAGAAGCTCTACCGTTGTCCGAGATGACATTAGAGAAGAAGATGGCGTGCCATACGAGGCCTAAAGTTGGTGCCATAGGCACAAAATTTGTAGGCAGTGGTTGTGACTCTAGCATATTAGGTTGCAACAACAACGAAGATAATGGACTAGACGATGGTGTTGGATTAGAAGCCATTAATGCTTCTCAAGCTCTAAATACCATAATAGTTTTCAATAATTTGAGAGAGAGAGAGTTTCGAAAGAATGAATTATATTATTGATAAAAGGAATATTGCAGAGGAAACAACTATTTATATTATAAAGAGGCTTTTGTGGAAGTTAATTAACCTTAACAAACTTGTTGACCAAACTAACAAGTCATAACAAACTAAATAAATAGAATAAGGTTTGAAATACACTATTACCAGAGCAACAAATATTTGACCTATACAAAATTCAACCCGACCCGCTTTCACACCTTGGCCCATTAGGCTAGACGACCCATTCTGTCACCTTTAAAAATAAAAAAAATATTATAGAAAGATTTAAAATTATTCATAATTTTATAACTTATTATATAAAATAGACATTAAGTTAACCAACATGATGTGATATAGTTGACGAATAACTATGTTTCCTGAAGATATGGTTAAGAGTTTGCTTTTATGTTTGTGTGTATAAAATAACATTTGTTAAGAGAAGTTAGTCTCTTAAATGAATCTCTATATCTTAAGAGATTAGTTTCTAACTCTCAATTGGTAGATATCCTAAGCAACAAAAAAAAAAAAAAAGACATTAATTTACTACTCATATAGCGATCCTCTCTAACACGAGTATAATTACCTTTCATAAAAAATAGCTATGTACCCAAAAAAATGGACACCGTCTTTCTTTTTTTTTGAAGTTGCAAAAGCCAAAACGGCAAAACTTACGCGAGAGAAGAAATGCAGCCATAGCGTAAACGTATTAGACCCCTGGCACATGCCCCAACCACAACCCATGAACAAAAAGAGCCATTAGGCCACTGGGCAAGCAGCCAAGCAATGACCAAACCAATGCTACGTGTACAATAACACATACGGTCGAGGTATACACTATTCAGGGACGACACAGGGGCTGCAAAGCTGGATTCCAATTTTTTTAATTATATATTATATTATATTATATAATACATTTTACTTTTTATATAAAATGTATAATTTTATAACTTATTAATTTAATTATGAGGATGATTATAACACACTATTTAAATATTCTTTCCAACACATTCTTTTTTATTAATTAAATTTTATTAAAAATTATAAAATCAGAAAAAGGTTTATTAAATAAAACATGAAACTCACAAAATTTTATAATTTCTAAAAAATTTTAACAAATAAAAAATAGAATGTGTTTAAAAAAGTGTTACCGAAGATATTCTTAACATTTTTCTTTAATTATACATATTAATTAATTTTTATATATTAAATGTAAATCCATTTAAATAATGAATACTTTTCTCCATATCTTCTTTTAATTTAAGTTTATTTTTATTTATTATTATCTAAATTTAATAATATCTAATTATCCAATTATTAATATTAAAATTTTTCATATTATTAAATTTGAAATTCATAAATTTAAATTTTATGCAAAATTTATTTTTTATAATTTAGTCATTAAGTTTAAAATTCTTATGATTTTAATTTGTTTTTATAAAAAAATAAAATATTCATTCCTGATCACAAGAACATTTCTTATTATGTTTTATTTTTCCTCCATTATTTAACAACAATAATACTTTTGTTATATATATATATATATATATATATATATATATATATATTCTCATTTAATTTATATTTTATATATTATCTAAATTTTAAATACATAAATAATATACGAAAATCTTACAAATATCAATAATCTTATTGTATATGAAAATCTAGAATTAAATAACATTATAAAAAATGTAATTATATTTTAATTAATTATTAAAAATATATGATATTTGTTAATTTTTTAACTAAAAAATTTGTTTACACTTTCCTGACACCAAAATTAAAGTCTTCGATTAAAAATATAGAAGGAAGATATGGCCAAAACCAAAGCTTGGGTTGGTCGAGAATGTCCCGTTTCCACAGGGGTCCACTGCATGCGAATCGTATGACACGTCAACACCTCCTTCTGCCGCTCATCACCGCGTGGCATATTCAAATTCCTTATAATCAACACATCATCATCCCCCACCCCCACGTGCCACCAAGTTCAAGTGTCCCGCTACGTACTATGTGTATAGCCGCGCACTTTGTTCTTCACCATCAAGATCTTTAATAAGCATTTCCACACATTGCTTTCCTACCGAAACCGCTTGCCAGCCAAAGTTGAATAAGACCCACTTTCCAACAACATTTCTTCCACCAACTCATAAGATCCCCATATCTGTTCCCAAAAGCTTGTTTGTAAGAATGGCTTCCGGTGAACAGAAATTCCCCCCTCAACAACAACAAACACAGCCTGGGAAGGAGCATGCCATGAATCCAGTACCCCAATTCACTAGCCCTGACTACAAGCCTTCAAATAAACTACAAGTATATATATGCATCATCAATTTATATATCAACGTTTATTTTCCTAGGAAAATGTTAATTAGCACACGAACGTTGTTTTCTATTAAAAGTTACCTTATCTTTAAAAAAAAAATTAGTTAGTACGTATTAATTTCTTTAGAAAAAAAGGACATTGGTCCACGTTAATTTTTTTTTTTTTTTAATTTTGATACATACGTTACATTTTGTTTAATTCATGTCAATTAAGCCTTCACAATTTTTTTTTCTCGATTAATTTGTTGTGAAATTTAAGGGGAAGATTGCATTAATCACTGGGGGTGACTCTGGGATTGGACGAGCCGTGTGTAACTTGTTTGCCTTAGAAGGTGCTACAGTGGCCTTCACACATGTAAAGGGGCACGAGGACAAGGACGCGAGGGACACACTCGAGATGATCAAGAGGGCGAAGACTGCGGATGCCAAGGATCCAATGGCCATACCAGCCGATTTGGGTTTTGATGAGAATTGCAAGAGGGTGGTTGATGAGGTCGTGAGTGCGTATGGCCGTATTGACATTCTGGTCAACAATGCAGCTGAGCAATACGAGTGTGGAACCGTCGAGGAGATAGATGAGCCAAGGCTTGAGAGGGTCTTTCGAACAAATATCTTTGCCTATTTCTTCATGGTCAGGTGAGTACAATAGATTTGAATCTAGTTTTGTGAAGAAAAATGGCTTAAATAATTCATGTTTGTCCTTAAATCATAGATACATGATATATCTTTAAAGAAAAATGAGATGAGATGTAATACATGATGTGATAAAAAAATATACATCTAAAATAAATTGTTGTTTGAATAATTTATTTATATTATATAGGCATGCCTTGAAGTACATGAAGGAAGGAAGCAGCATTATCAACACGACATCAGTGAATGCATACAAGGGAAATGCCAAGCTACTGGACTACACGTCCACCAAGGGAGCAATTGTGGCCTATACAAGGGGCCTTTCGCTTCAGCTGGTGACTAAAGGGATTCGGGTCAATGGGGTGGCGCCTGGGCCCATTTGGACTCCATTAATACCGGCCTCTTTCAAGGAGGAAGAAACGGCCCAATTTGGTGGGCAGGTGCCAATGAAGAGAGCTGGCCAGCCCATTGAGGTTGCTCCCTCCTACGTCTTTCTTGCCTGCAACCAATGCTCCTCTTACATAACTGGACAAGTCCTTCACCCCAATGGTAAGACTAATCAATATGCTTATATTTCATTTTCACCAGAACCATATCTAATATGCACATTACTATAGTTAATTTACTAATTAACATGGGCATGTCTTTTTCAGGTGGAACCGTTGTGAATGGTTAAACCGTCAGTGATATTCAGGATGAATATATGGGACAATAGCAGTAGGGTGTTACGTTTTGTGTGAATGTGTCACAGTGTGTTAATGTGTTACTCACTCAGCTCCTCTCTGTCCTGTTAGAGGTGGGAGTTGAGGATTATCGATCCACTTTTGAATGTAGAAATGAGCCTAAGAAAATGTGTCTTTCTAGCGAAATATATGTAAAAGTCTTAAAGTATATAATAAAGATCAGTATGTCAAATATGTCTTGTTATAGAGGTACGTGTTACCTTCTACTTAATCGAATGAAACCAATATTTACGCAAAGATATCAAAGGCTCCATATTTACACGACACGCATAATCTTTAACATCCTGAGCGATAAGAAGAAAATCAGGGATAGAATGGAAAGCCTTTAAAACGCAATAGAAAACAAGATAATAATCTAAAAGGATAAGAGGTTAGAAGCAGTGTTAGAACATACTCCCCCACCAGCTGCTGCCAATTTGGAAGCAAACTTGTACTTCTTCAGTGTGTTGTTCGAAGAATAGTATCTATCGTGGCATGACTGACCCTCATACTATGGAGCAGACCTAGATTAACGACACTATACCCAAAAGCTATTATTGCTAATGCTAATGCTAATACACAAAAGCCATTATTGATATCAAATATCTTAGTGCATTAGTATTCTCTCTGAACCACCAGCCACCCAAGGCCTTAGTGTTTCTCATACTTTGGTGATAGTAATGAGCAATTTAAGCGAGATATTTGACGTCAGACGTGTCAAGCTACTAGATCTGAAGCTGATAATAGCTGATATTGAGTCCTCATGCATTCGAAGTTTAGAGGAGATAATTTAGTAAGAGACAACAGTAACAACTTGATGAGAAAAAGTATTTGTGAAGGAAATATATGATAATTGAACTTTTTAAAACTAATTTGTTGAAGTAAATATACATCTCCCGCCTAAAACAATAGTGTATTTCTTGATTCATTTATACAGATCAATTGCTGACAATAACCTTCAAAGGTATTCATTCCTTTCGTGCTTTAGTAAATCATAAGTAATTGTAGGTGAGAGTGAGTAAATTATTAGCAATTATAAAAACTGAGACTATTAATGGACCCACTAGAACAGAAAAACTTCTTGTTTCCATATGTGTACATGATCACATAAAGTCATATTTTCACCTCTTAATTTCAATAGGAGAGAAATACCCCATATGTTATTCTATCACTCATTCTGTTGGGCATGCAAAATGTTCAAGTTAAGAATGATATACTTGAATAGATGAGCATAACCAGAGAAAGGCCGAAACTATTCCAATTTTGGCTACTGGTATGTTTTGTTGTTCAACTAGAGATGCAACTTGGCAGATTCTACAGAGGACACCGGGGTTAAAGAGATTGGGGTACCTGATTGAGGCAATGCTCCCTAAATATAAAACTGGCCACGAGATTCAGGAAGAGACAATACTTGACAGTACTTTGGAAGGAACTAAAAGCATTTTATACACTCCCGCACCGCCAGTATTAGAAATGAAAACCTCACACCGTATCCTAGTATTAATTCTTATCCTTGGAATCAAATTTTAACCCTTGCATTCGCTATTGATATCGTTTATTTTTATAACGGCTCTTCAATCTTCATATAAAGTATTAGAAGGCCCATGCAAGCAAAATTTATTGCGACCATCTTTTGGTGGCTGTGAATTTGATGGTTAAGTCGTTTGACAACAAAATTTATTTATTTAACAACTGAAATTTTTGGTCGATATGTAGTCATTTTTCTTTTTTTGCAGTGTGTAATTTTTTGCTCTTATATAATTGTGATAACCTAAATGAAACATAAATTAAATTTAAACGTTTTGTCCACTATCATATCAAACATATATTACATGAATGAAGTTAATTAATCTCTACTAAAAAATCAAAACACTAAATCCAAAGCTAAATGAAAAGTGCACTTATTCACCCCTGCATTTTCGTTGTCATTTAAGAAATAGGCATTAAACTACTGCTCTCCCCTGTTCCTTACATGAAATAGCTTATGCTCTTGGACATGTTGCTTCTTCTTCTTTAATACTCTCATAAATGCTCTCAAGAAGAGAAAGTAAAAATCCATCTGCCCCATGTTTGACCACTAGAGAAATTGATATTGGAAGGTTATTATACATTCCTAAAGGTATGCTTACCTGCAAAATGTCAGAAACCATGTTATAACATTTTGAAGTATAATTGATTAAAGAAAGTATAAGAATATAAATGTTTAAAAAACACATATAACACATGTGTGCATGCACATAAACATGAGAGAGAGAGAGAGAGAGAAAGAACCTGACAACATCCAGATAATCCAGCAACAGATATCAAGCTAAAAGCCCTTGCATTAAATTTTTTTAATTCCGATGCACTAGTTTGTAGTTTTGGTGGAGGCCCTGGAACTGTTGGAATCAGGAGAACGCCGAAATCCTGAAATTTTTATATGTAAACTGTCATATATCCACTTAAAGGAAAAGGCGAGCTTATAAAAGTTATTGGTTGCTTCAAATTTATAGAAAATATATCAAACATCGTTACCAAATTTTGGACAAAGTAATATCTTTTTGTTATAATTTTATTTGAAGAAAAAAAATAAAACAAATTTTGTAACAAGGAACACCCTTACTAATTTGGCTTATCTATGTGAGATGAGTAAAAGGTTACAATGATTGTATGGTCTGCACGGTATGTTTACAACCACACATGTATATGGTCAGATGAACTTATCACAAACACGGTATCTTTATCTGTTGAAACATATATAATGTTTGTCAATAGGTTACGGGGGTTCCAAAATTCTTATTACAGTCTATGAGCATGCCTTAATATATGTGTGTGTGTAGTTGTCAAGAGTAAGAAAGAATACCCCAAGAAGAGTGGTAAGAGCATCACGCAGTTCATTTTTTATAGAATGACAAATATCAATGTTTTCCCCTGCTGACTTTAGAGCTTCTGCTACATTTTCTGAAACTCCAGGACCTAAATTAGGTTTAACTGCACTTATCCATTCACCATGAGTATTCTTGAATTCATACCTACATTTCAAATTGTAAACAAAGAAAAACAAATCAATTTTGGATTGATGGCAATTCATAATCCAATATAAAATTACAACCATCTTTGTTTAAAGAATCACGGTTTGATCACTAGTGAACTAACCTCGCAAGCAACTGCATAGCATTTGAAAGTGCAGCCAATGATGGAATGTTGTCTACTTGGTTTGTATTCTCTTTACTCATGAAATGTTTCAAACTTCGAACATTAGCCTTTAGATAATCACCAAGGATTACATGCTTTATTATGTTACCTGCAACGGTGGATACAAAAAGTCTTACCCAATAAATTTCAATTGTTTCAAATACATATCAAACATCCTTAATTACTAGAATGAAACCACAAAATTTTTTAAGTATGTTAAACAAACTGAAAAAAGAAAAGAAACCTTCATAATTTAAAATTATAAATTTGAAATCTTTTATTTTAAAAATAACAAGTAACTACATTGTTAGATTTATCTAATAAGTTGTTCACCTCCATATAACTTCTTTATTGCTTTTATGACATCTGTGTAATTACATCATATGGAATGCTTGAAAGCTGAAAACAATCCTTTGCAATGATAATGTGACTAGGTCTGGCAGGTGCGACGTCTGGTAACTGTAGCAGTACACGTCCAACTTTATTCAAAATCATTGGATCCCTAGCAAACCATCCTGGATGAAAATAAGAACAAAGGAATTGAGTCTCCAAAAAACCAAAAAGCTGATCATCAACATTTGAAGTTATGATATCAAGACCGCTAGATGTAACCGGCCTATACTGTTAGAGTGTTAGGAGATAATATCTGTAATTGTAAAAGTACTAAGGCCTAAAACTTGGATAAAAAGGCTTTAGAGAAAAGTGCACCATATTGAAGATCAGAAATATTTTAACCAGAGATAGCCATAGAAAACATGAGCTATATTTTTAATTAATATGTATAATTGATTCAAAATAAGAACATGTAATGCAAGCACTTAACCGAGAAGGAAAATGTGTTCATTTATTTATATGTAAGTTTCAATGCATTGGATTGAAAAGAATCTCTCATGCATTGTAAAGTTTAAGAAAAACTGAAAACTAATTCCTTCTGTATGGACCCAAACGAACAATACTTTTATTTTTAAATATCAAAATGTGAAAAATACTATTGTTGTAGCCCTCAATGTTTATGTGTTTTTGGGCGTGTTGTTCTTCATAAATATTTGTAACGATGCATTCATCCAAAAATACAGATTTGAAGGAGCTACCAATTGTTGTAGTATATATTATTACCTACAGTATCCAAACTTGGTGCCATAGGAATACTTCCTGCCTTTGGAATAACACCATGAGAAGGACGAATACCAAAAACCCCACAATACGATGCAGGCACTCTTGCACTCCCTATGCAGTCAGTTCCTATCATAAAATATATAAAAAAAATTGCTTCAAATTATTAATGAATTGATGCCAAATTAAATACCTCATGGAATGGATGAGAATATATAGCTTACCTATTGAGAAATCTACAAGCTTTGCACCAACTGCAACAGCAGAACCACTAGAAGATCCTCCAGGAACACGATCTGCGGCAACAGGATTTATGGGAGTGCCATAATGTATATTCTCTCCCAATATACTGTCAAAACAGAGAACTCAATTATATGATTAAGAATATGCATGTATCTAATTTCCATCTTACAACAATGACCATAGATTACTGTTGTTTTCATATTAAATTTTATTCAATGAGAAAAGATGGTCCTTATGAGCAAACAATATAGTGCTTAGGGACGATAAAATTCAATAATTGTTTAGAACAAGTTAGTGAAAAAAAATATAAACCTGTAAGCTAATTCGTCTGTGACATTTGTACCAACACAAATGGCACCAGCTTTTAGAAGAGTCAAAATTAGTGGAGCAGTAGACGTAGCTGCTGCATGAGTCCTTGCCCATTCAGGACTCCCGAAGCCAACCACATACCCTTCTACATCAAACCTGTTTCACATAAAGCCACAAACAGTATACTTTCTTTAAGATGCATGCGTGGATTCAAAGGCACAGAAAAGTATTGTGTTACTGAAAAGAAATTGATGCAACTTACATGTCTTTAACTGCAAAAGTAAGTGAATTCAAAGGAAGATCAGGTGAAGAATTTAGTTGTAAAATAAATTTGTTCATGAATGCTCCGTAATCTGAGGTTGCTTCCATGCTTGCTGCAGCGTTGCAAATCTCCTTTGTGTAAGTAGGATGTGGATATAATCTTATCAAGTAAAATTCTCACGCTCACAGAAAATCGATAAGGCAGAAGGAAATCAAATTCTTTCGCTTACACGCACAACTAGTGGACGGGGAAAAAGGAAAGGATAATTTTATTTTTCTTTTTTGTTTCTCTAGCTTTGCTTGTTTTGCAAAACAAAAAAGCCAAAGCCCTTATTTATAGGTTCAAAGTTTGGCATTAAAATGGTAGTTTAATCCAATGAATAAAGAAAAAAACAAAGACGACGAAGAGAAGTATTAAATAAATATAGGCATGCAGACGCGGAAAACATACAATTGGATGAGTGGTTGTTGCAAGAGCCGTATCTTATTGAAAGCAATATCTTTTGACTGCCAGGTGCCAACTTTGTTTGGATAATTTCAATTGTGACGTGTAACACATGCAGAATTATTAGAATAAATCTAATGCATAATTTCAAATGATATATATGGCTTAGAAATATATATAAGCACAGGATTGTTTTTCCTGAGCAACTTAAAAAGTTAAATAAACAATTAATTGTTATCTAAAAGGTGTTAAAATAGCTTATGAATTAAAAGTATTTGATGAAATTATTTGTAAAACTAACTTAAATATAAAATTATTATAAATAAATTTGAGTATCCATTCACAGGGTTCGGATTACACGTAACGAATTAAGAGTAACTTTTAAGGTTTGGATAACACGTGTCATTTACAGAGAGGTTCGGATGATACGTGTTATTATATGGTGCTTCATAAATATTTGGTTCAATTACAAATTATAATTATAATCATTATAATTATTACATTAATGAGTTTTAAATATGTATATTTGAATTTTGAATTTGAAAATTTTATCAAAACCTACCTTTTAAATGACTATCTTAATTATAATTAAAAATTCTATTGGTCATTTAACTTAATTATTTGTTAATAACTAACGAGAATAATTGTATAGTTTTCTTAATTATTTTCGAAATCTAGGATAAACTAACGAGTATTTTTTATTTTTTAAAAAAATATTAGCCTACAGGAAAAGAAGATAAAAATAATTTTTCCAATAAATTAAAATTAATTTTTACATAAGTTAAAATTAATTTTTTGAAAAATAAAATAATTTTAAATTTTTTAAAAGTTAATTTTAATTTATACATAAATTAATTTTAATTTATAAAAAAAGTTAATTTCATTTTTTTTATAAATGCTTGCGGAAAAACTTATTCAAACATTGTTATATCTAAAACAACTTCTAAATTGATCGATACATTCATAATATATAAAAAATAAACTTGGGACAAAAAATAGGTAGAAAATAGTAACGTAATAAATGTTGATAGGTTTATATAATTTATAACTATAATAAAGAAGATATTTTTTTTAGTCTTTATTTTTTATTGAACTACTATATCCTTTAATTACTATCTTAATTATCTATTATTTTATCTTTTAATTATTTTCTAAGTCTAAACTATTAACTACATCTTCTTTCTTGTTTATTTTATTTTATTTTTATTATTTAAAAAAATAAGAGAGACAAGAATATCCCTTAATATATATAAACAGCTTAAGATTGAAACCTATTAGATTATTTTTGACTAATTTTTTTTTGATTTATTTTTAATAATTGAGTATTTTAAATATAATATTAATTATTATAAAAAAATTATATATTTTAATAATTCATTGTAATTGTTTAAATAATTTAAACAAAATAAATTATCTTAAAACTTCTTTGACCATACATTTAAATATAAAATTTATTTCATTTAATTGATTACAATATTGATTAGAATCATCCAATTATTTGATTTCAAATTATAATTTTAAATAATTATAAAATAATAGATTGTTCGAATTTGTAATTATCTCTCTCTCAATTAATTTATATTTTAATGAGCAGTATCTTTATTTATTTAGTTATTCAAATTCAAATTTGATTCAAATTTGTAACACCCTCATTTTTACTTTATTAAATGTTTGTTTATTTAATATATATTTATTTATGGAATAAAGTGATTTATTTAGTATTTAAAATAAAAATTTAGGTATAAATAATTATATAAATGAATATTAAACATTTTTTTATTTTTGATAAACATATGTGCTGAACGTGTGTATAGCCCAAAAGCCCATTTTGATAACTAAAAAGATAAAATGGGATAAATATAAGATTTTAGAATTTAAAAATAATTATATAATAAATTAATATTATAAAAATTTGATCATAGTAATTAACGTGAACTGAAAAGTGTCCACATAGCTCTTAAATTTCAGCCATGCATTAGTCTACTTAGAGATAATAACAAAAATTTACGTTTAAATTTAATTGTAAAAATAATTAATAAAGGAAAATGCTAGAAAAGTGCAAGGATAATACTAGAAAAGCGCTGAGACACTTCTCCACAATTCCCAGCGGCAAATTGGTCAACAAAGAGATAAAGAGAACTTTTTATAATTAAATAAATTACCAAAGTTGACCACAGGATTTTTTTTTACTCGTGTGTCTTAAATTTAAAACACCTAAACACTCTCTCTCTTTCTGTACTAGTACAATAATCCGTGTTATGCACATGTGTTAAATTTATAATTTATAATTTTTATTTTAGTATAATTATTTAATATATTTTTTAATTTTATGAATATATATATATATATATATATATATATATATATAATTATGGATATTAATATAAATTCAAATAATTTTATATTCATATGCATCTCATATCATTTTAATTTATAAAAATGTGTGTTTTAAAAATATTACTTTTATTAGTATATTCTAATTTTTATATAACTTTGATTTATATAGAATTTTAATAACAGATATTAACGTTAAAAAAATATTTTAAATAAAATTTTGTAATTAGTATTTTTTTCTTTAAAATGAGTTTAATAGGTATTCAATGTCAATGCAAAAGTTTTGCATAGTTAATTATTATATATGTTAATTTCAATCGCCTAATTAGAATATTTTTTTTCACAACAATGGATATTTGTTTTGTTATTTTTTTTCTTACATCAAAACTATTCCTTTAAATTAAAAGACACTAATACTTAATTTCAAAGAAATATATAATGTGTCATAGTCCTAATATTGATTTTTGAAATATTTTGAAGTAATCATTCCTGTCTTTATTATATGATACCAAGTATAAGATAGTACTTATACTACTTTAGATCTTAATTACATTTTGTCTGAATTTTTTTTTATAAATATGTATGAATATAGAGTAGACTCACATACATTCATATATATATATATATATATATATATATATATATATATATATATATATATATATATATTAATCTTATCCAAATACTTATAAGAATTAAAAATTATATGTAATTATATTTTGTAATAATTGATTTATCATTAAAATCTCAATTTCTATTAGATAATAAAACAAGAGAGAAAGATAAAGCATCAATCAAATAAAAGACTAATTAAATTTATAAATACTTGAATAAATTAAAGTGATGTTTAAGTATGTTTTATTTTTTTGTTTCATATGTAGAGTAATTATTTATTATAGATATCATTTTAAAATTAAAACTAATTAAAAGATTTGATAGCATTATGTAATATCTTGTTGCAAACAAAATATTGATGATATATAAATTATTGTTTTATCAAACCATTCTTTTATTAACCATTAAAAATATAATAAAATAAAAATTACTCTTAGAGAAAAAACGAGTATGGTAATGGTAATGATATATATATATATATACATATATATATATATATATATATATATATATATATGTATGTATGTATGTATATAATTATCGATATCATTATTATTATATTAGATTATTTTATATAATTTGATTAAATACACAATTAATTATAATATAATGGATGATTTACCTATGATTTATTTGTTTTATTAATTTTATAAAATACTTTTTCTATATAAGCATTATAATTAATTTGATCGTGATATTTTTTATATGAATCATTGATTTTTAACATAAATTTGAATATATTGGGTATAAAATCATAAGAATACATCATCTTTAATTTAATGTAATTAATACCATGTAAAAATGTTATTTTTTAATAATATAAATATATTATTTATGTTTTACAATTTGAAGAAAAATGATATATCATAATACACTATGTAGTTACATGTTGAAATAAATTAGTTTTAATTCGATGTAATATTTCATCCTATATAAGTTAAAAATAAATTTATATTTGATTTAAATTAATAAAATTAATTTAAAAAGTTATATTTTTTACAACTTATTTGTTATTTGTTATTTTTAATTTATTAATTAATTTTTTTACTTTATTTTTAGCAGATTTATAATTTGAGTATGATGTTTTGTCTATATATTACTATAATAGAATTTAATTTTACTTAAACAAAAAATATTATTTATTACTTAACATTTATTAATTTCTTGTTATGAAATACAATGATAAAAATAATTAAAAACAAAATATTTTTGGATGAAAAAAAATTATTGTGATGATAATAACTGACACATAGGATTTAATAAATAGAAAGTTTCTTTAGCAGTTTTCAAATTTTAACAAAAAATTGAAATAGTAAAGAAATTATCATACAAAAATTATTAGTACATTTAGTAATACATATTTCTTTGACATATGATGTGTGAAAAATAGAAATATTAGTGATAAAATTGATTTGTACAAAATGGTGTATATTCATGTGTGTGTGTATAGAGAGAGAAGGAGAGAGTAAGGTTATTTTTGCTTCATTATAATATTTTTTTAAACTTTTTTAAGTCCTTAACTCCGATCCATCTTAATAATTGAAATTGTAAAAACTATAAAATAATGTTAGCAACTTAGCATGCAAACTAATTCAAAAACTAAATATTATAATTTTTAAAAAATATTTAAAGATAATAAAAAGATAGAAGATTAATTTAATTAAATAAGAAAGGAAAAAAAAAGATGAAACTATTAAACAAAAAATAAAACCCACTGGGGTTGGCCTATTGGTGGAGGTTTGGATAATATGCATAAGGTTTTAGGTTTTAACCTTATTGTCGCCATTGTATACAAAAATAAAATAAAATCAATAACACTAAAGGAAATATACAATAAAAATGGAAGCAAATAAAATTAAAAAAAAATGAAAGCTCTAAAGTTTGAAGATTACACAAATGAATAATCCTGAACAATGATATTTACATTGGAGTCATAATTGAAAGACACATTATAATAGAAGGAGTTCTTGCAAAGTTAAATGTTCACTTAATAAATTATTTATAATAATAATTAAATATATTACCTTAATTTGAATATGCTGTAACTTTGAATCAATACATATATATATGTGTGTGTGTGTGTGTGTGTGTGTGTGTGTGTGTGTGTGTGTGTGTGTATGTGTATATATGTATATATATATATTAATGTTATTAATTAATTTGAATCAAAATATATGTTAGCTCTAATTACTTTAAATTAAATATTTTAAAAAGGAATGATTAAGTATTCAAATCATGAATATTACTAATTGCCTTAATTTGAATACACTATAACTTTAATGATGTTCAAGGTTGTTTGCCCTGAACATCATTTAAATCATAGTCAAAGAACCCATTAATTTGCATTGATATATAATCACAATTTAATATTGAACTAATTTAAATGGATATACAATATTTTGGTCAAAACTAATGGTCAATTATAAATTAATCTTCTATTTTAAATTTGGATCTATCAAAATACTCTTAAATTATCTTAGAACTGACAACATGTTTAATAATATAATAAATAGTGTATTAATAATTTAAATGGACATTTCTTATCGAACGAAAATTTCATACTAAATTAATTAGCATTTTAAATGACATTTTGATTATTTTAAAAATAAATAAAGAAACATTTCATACCTAATTCCATATTTAATTTCATTATAATTATTTTCATTTTAAAATCAATTATTGAAAAAAAAATCCCATATTAAATTACTTCCATAAATAAATAAACATTTATTTTTAATTCAAAATTAATGTCTATTTTAAATTGATCGTCCATTTCAAATTTTGTTCTATCAGAATGCTACTAATTTATTTCAAATTGCCAACATTTAACATGCATAATGATTATAGATTAATAAAAGTTGATACCATTTCAATATCATTTTCTTAGCTTTCACACATTTAATTTAAAATTTAAATTTTATTAATTAATTTAATTATGTAATTTAAAATAATCTAATTATCTTTGTTTAAAATAATTTTCATTACGTTAACTAAAATCACTACTACAAAAAAGGCTTTTTAGAGCAGGATTTTAACTCGGTTGTTAATAAATCGAGTTAAAACCAAGACACGATGGTAGTTTTGCAATTTTAATGAACTTTTTAAAACTTGTTCACGTATAACTAAGCAAAAAAGTTAATTTTAAAAAAAAATTTATTCACTTTTTAAATTGGTTTTCCACTAACCAATCTAAAATGGTAGCACATAAATTTTTTTATGACTTTTTAAACTGGTTTTGGAAGAACCAGTTTAAAAAGCCTTGACTTTTTAAACTGGTTTGTGATTGAACTGATTTAAAAAGTTCTTTTTAAATCGGTTCTATCACAATTGGTTTAAAAAATTCACTACTACAGAAAATACTTTTTAAAGCATGAATTCACTCAGTTCAAAATGAATCGATTTAGAATAAGAACACGATGACATTTTAGAAATTTGATCAAACTTTTTTAACTCGGTTCAGGTTCAATCGGTTTAAAAACAATATTTTGAATTTAAAATAGACAATACGGATCACTTTTTAAATTGGTTCCAACTAAATCGATTTAAAAAGAGACCTTTTAAATCGGTTCCAGTTGAACCGATTTAAAAAGTGGACTTTTTAATTTAAATCGGTTTCCAACTGAACTGATTTAAAAAGTGGCCTCTATACATTTTACGCTCATGTGCGCCTTCATTTCTACCTGTCCAAACATCTTTTATTTGAAATCCTCCTTCCCCACCCATATCCTTTGGCCATTTTCGAAGCACCTCCACTATTTTCTACCCCATTCAAAGCTCCTCGCGCAAAGAACCTTCATTGTTTGAAGCTCATCCTTCATCATCCATATCATTTGCCTTGTTTATAGCTCTCAAACTCTCTCCAAGCTCGTAATGTAACATCGTGTTTTTCTTAATGTATGATTTAGTGCTTTAATAACTAAAAGTGGAAATATAAAATGAGATATTGGTGATTAAAATGAATAAATAAATTGTTGTTTTATAAGTGTTTTTTGTGTTGATTGTTTTGGAATTCCTGTCTGAATTTAAGGAATTGAGAAAAATGTTTTTCTTGAGCCAAAGTGAAAGTGTTGATTATGTTCATATAGGTTGTTGAGGGAAACAACAGTGTTGAGTCAGTTGTGAGGCTTGGAGAGTAATTAGACGGACCATGGGCTTTAGTGGGCCTAAAGCAGTTGTGTGGCCCAAGGAGGGTTTTAAGACATGGAGACCCCTTTTCTTCTTTATTCTCTCATTTCTTTCATCCTTATTGCTCTCAAATCTCTCTCAAACCCCAAGGTGAGAAGCAAGATTTGTAAACCATCCCATTCTTTTCAGTGAGGAGCATTTCTTTCTTTGAGGATTTGGCTCAAGGATTCACATTTCTCCCATTCTCCTCTTCTCTCAAAATTCAGATTTGGAAGCTACAAGAGGTAAAGGAAGCTTACATTTGTTGAAAAGTTGTTGTATGAACATAGTTACGTGTTAATGTGGTCGTGGTTTGTACTGAAAACTGAATTGGAATAAGTTATGTTGAGATATTGTGTGGAAATGGGTTTCCTTCGAACTTTAATGATTTATGTTGAAATGATGTATGGATTGTTGAATGTGTTGAGTATGTTGTTGTGGGTTATTGTGTGGTCATATTCGGCCTCTGTAGGATTGATTTGGGGTATGAATAAGCAGAAAGTTTGGATTTTTGGAGTTTTTCAAAGAGAGTTCTGTTGCTGCTGTTTGATAGTCACTGAGCGACTATGGGCCTTTCTAAGCGAGAGTGCCCCTGAGACTGAAGTGAGACTGTCGGGTTGAGGGTTCGCTGAGTGACCCATCATGTCGATGAGTGAGTGTTCTTGAGTGGTAGAAATAAATGTAGTGTTAGAGGAATTCGTAAAGCGAAATGTTGTTCGCTGAGCGAGTGTTCATGCAAATCTGGAAAATTTCCAAAAGAGTGTTCGCTGAGCGAATTGGGAGTCCTGGAGAGTGGTGCTCTCTGTTACAAAAGGTTCGCTAGGCGAAGAACATGTTCGTTGAGCGAGTAGTGTGTACAGGTTCTGACTGCTCTTTGGAATGGCTATTCACTAAGCGAGTAGGTGACTCGCTGAGTGAAAAGCCTTCGTAGGGGAAGTTGGTCCTTTTAAAGGAAGGTCTTCGCTCAAAGCATGTGGGTCACTGAGTGAATGGAGTGTTCTATTGTTGATCAATGTTGAAAGTGTAGTTGTGTGAGACAGGGTTGAGAAGGACTCCTAGTGTGAGTCTAAGGTTGAGAATGTGAAAGGAGTGGTAGGTTTCTTGGATAGGACCTCCATTTGTAGTACATGTTATTGCATAGGATGTGGGTTGCTTGGATAGGGCTTTGGAGTGGCAGGTTGCTTAGATAGGACCTCCACTGGTTGTGAATGAGTTGTTATGAGAGATTTCTCATGAGGTATAGGCTACTTGGATAGGACCTTACCTGTTGACTGTGCATGAGGCTGGAATGGGCCTGCATGGTGTTTATAGTGGTTATAGACACGTGTGGTGCTGGTCAGGCCCATGTGGCGTTGTGTCGTTATTATTGTGTTGCTACACAAGTATATGTTGTTTTGTGGTGGTTGAATGGTTGTGGTGTTGTGATACATGCATTTCATGCATATGTTGTTGGGTGAGGCTGTGTGACGGGCCTCATGTCGTTGTGCGAGCAGACATGTAACTTGGATGGTTGACAAGAGTTGCGGCTCAAACGGGCCTCTAACCTAGTGCTTGGATGAGATGTAGGGTCTTAAAGATGGGCCTTCGGGGATGAGTGGATGGGTGAACCCGCAAGGGTCCAAGGTAATGTAGGCTTTGAGTCGTGGTGAGCCATCACCCACATACACTTATCTCGACACACCACTAAGCTTATCTGTAGATCAGAGTTTTGGCAATCCCTGAATGATGCTTGGATAGGCCATGGTAGGGGGTGAGACCTGGCTGATCTCTCGAGATGTTATGAATCTCTCGAGAGTTGTGTCATTATGCATTGACGTTGTCGTGTGGATTGATTGTAATATGGAGTTTTGGACTAAGAACTCTTTGCCATATGAATGAATGTTATCTATGTATATATGTATGAGTACAAATATTAAGGATTGTTGATGGTTTCAGAATTCATTCGCTGTGACTATTATTTTAATAAGCTTAGCCTTGCCTTGTTTTGTGTGTGTTGGATTTCTTATTATTGTTGTTGTGCTGGTGTGACTGTGATGATCACATCCTATGACGTAGGAGCAGATGGAGATGTTTCAGTGGATCCGGCTTCTCAGAGCTGAGGATGGAACTGCGAGCTGGAGATGTTTAGCTTGAGGAGCCAAGCTTCTGTTTCTTTTGTTATGTTTTAGTTTCATTCTTTTGATAGGATTGTATAGTGTGATCAACTATAGGGAGTGCATTTTGTATCCCCTCATTCTATTGATGGATTGTATATTTGATTATTTTGATACAACATAGTGATATCCCCATTCTTTTTTAAGAGAAAATGGTACAAAAAATGATGTATGGTAGTAGGAGAGATGGATAGATCTCTCAGCACGTGTATATTTCATATATATATATATATATATATATATATTATTGCTATTCATGTTTATATGCCAAGAGCGAAATTAGTAGGATTGTTTAATAGCGACAGTTGGGTCATTACACGTAACTCGCACAGAAGGCTATCATTGTCGTTGTTGGAGCTCGCGCAATCGTGGAAGCGGAAGCTAACTCCTGTACTCTTTGAGCAGCTAGAAGAACACTCGTGGGTTAGTGATTTTTGATTTGGTTCATTATTGGTTGTTCGAAGCTCATCCTTCCTCATCCATATCCCTTGGGTTGTTTGTAGCTCTCAAACTCTCTTTAAGCTCGTAACACGCGCAAGAAGGTTGTCATTGCTGTTGTTGGAGCTTGTGCACTCGTGGATGGGGAAGCTAACTTCATGTACTCTATGAGCAGCTGTAAGCACACTCGTGGGTTAGTGATTTTTGATTTGGTTCATTATGGTTTGTTTTGGATTGTATCTATTGTGATTTTTTTTGACATAACAATGTGATTCTGTTTTTAGAACAAGTGTATGGACATGATTATTAATTTTTATGTCAATTTAAAATTACACTTTTTAAATTGGTTGTAGTTACAATCGATTTAAAATTTGACACTTTTTAAATCGGTGCCTCACTGAACCAAGTTAAAAAGTATTTTTTAAATCAGTTCAACTTATGATTTAAAATTATAATACTTTTTATATTGCCTGTATCTAAATCGGTTGTAAAATTAATTTAAAAAATATTTTTTAACCAATTTAAAAAGTGTTTTCTACAATACTGAATACATACCATTCATAATCACCTTCATTATATCACAATATATATATACTACTCATAATTACTATACTAATAGAATTATGTACTTTAACATATAAAAATAGCATTTTTTTCAACAATATTTAATAATTATATTTAATAAAAAATAATGATATATAACAATTACATGTAATTATTGAAATAGTAAGAGACACACAAGAAGGGAGGGTTGAATTGTGAGTTTAAAAACTTTTTCAATATTAAAACAAGTTCGAAAACGTTTTTGAGCTAAAGGATAAAAAAGACAAGCACACAGAGAAATTTATATTGGTTTACTCAACCTTGAGCTATGTCCAGTTCCTTCACTTAGAAGATATCCACTAACTAACCTTGGTTACAAGTATTCTTCACAGACTCTTCAGGCTGTACAACGCAATTACCCTAGATGGCTTAACCCAAGTATTCTTTCTCACTAAGTCTCTCTAGGCTTTCACAACAAAACAGTTGTTTACAAATAGATTCAACTCACATAGTGAGGATATGGAAGATTAAGTGCAATACACAAAAAGTTTCAGAGAGTTTTTGACTATCATCTAATGAAAGCTTAACAAAGTAATTTACAAATAGTGTTTTCAAATCTTTTACTTGATTTGTCACTTTTTTTGTTGTGTGTTGTTGTTGTAGTATTTAGCTTTTTCTTCTTTCTTGGTATATATAGTCTTCAACAGAAAAGAGCCGTTGAAGAGGACTTGGCTTCAATCTTCAAGAAAGAGGTGCGTGTGTCGAGCTTCCAGACAGATCAGAAAGGATAGCTTTTGAACTTGCACTAAAATGGAAAGAGCATCTTTGTGCTAGAGGTATGCTTTTCTGAACATTCTTCATTCGGCTTGGCAGCTTCAAAAGTTGACTTGCTTTCTGCCTTGCTGCGCTTTTACACTAAAATGATTTTGTCTACCATTTAATGCTTGAAATATTTGAACGTTATATACTTCAAAGAGGTAAAGCATTAGTCTCGAGATATTTATAAAAGACGTATAGCTTAGATCAATATTTAGAAAAAACTTAACCGTTTAAGAGCTTTCGTTTGGACACGTCTAGTATAAGTGTCTAATGCTTAAGACACATAGTCCACGAATGAGACTTTACTCTTGGACGGTCATCATGTATATGCTTTGGATGTTTGATGAGATTAGTGTGTTGGACGCCATGTGTTTGGACGTTGTAAAACTCGTTAATTCACATAGAGACTTAAACATTAATAAGTTTGTTATCTTCAAAACTTTGAGGGATTGGACGCTTCAACGTCCTTGGTTCCAACAATCTCCTACTTTTTGATGATGACAAACCTTATTAATTTTTAAGTTTTGTAAATATATAAGACAAGGAAAGCGCATATATAACAAGGTTTTGATAGACTTACTTTGCTCCCTCTGAGTCTGAAATATCATAATTTGCATACTTGAAACATACAAAATATTAATCCAGATATATATCCAAGTATCAGAGTATAAAATGTTTATGCATGAATGTTATGTAATGTAACAAGTATCAAAGCGAATGATAATCAGAGTAGTCAAATTTTAACATATCAGAGCAATCAAACAGAGTAACTAAAGGGAAGACTTAAGAAAAAAAATCATATAGAAAAAAAACTTTATTATAGACATCTAAGGACTATACATAAAGTTTATAAAACTTATGCATTATTTTCTCCCCCTCTATCATTATCAAAAAAAAAAAAAACAAAGGAAAAGAAAAAAAGAAAGGAAGCGTCATCATGGTCACTTAGGCACTGGTGGAGGAGAAGGTGGGGAAGGTTGTAGTGTGTGGAGGAGTTCTTGCTAGTTCTGGAGGATTTGTTGTAAGAGTGAGAAGATGGGTTGGAGTTAGTTAGTGACATACTGTTGGACGGCAAGGTCAATAATTGAAATAGGCGGAATAACAGTAATGGAGATTGGAAGGCTTGCGGATGCTTGAGAACTAGGAGTAAGCGGCGGTGGAGTTGTTGGTGCAGGTGATTGAGATGGGGTTGGTGGGTGAATTTCAGTGGGTGAAGGGGGTGCTTCTAAGAATAAAAGGTTAGGGATTTGGAGTTGGTATAGACGCGGTGTTTCCCAGGGATAAGGTGGTTTAAAGGAGTTGGGATGTGTGAGGGCAGCAATCAAAGTGTAGAGAGTGGAGGTTTCTGTACCAATTATTGGACGCGCATCAGCTGGACGAACAAAGGCGGCAAAAGTGTCTGAGAAGTGAAAGACACGAGCTAGACGCTACATGTACTCACAGTTCTTTGCTGTTGGAGTGTTGGCCTTATCATCTTGCAAGACTCTGTTGCTGGACGCTTCTTGTTCACAAGTGAACATACGTTGATGCTAGAAACGTTCAGCGTCTTCCTCGTTCATGTCTTGTGAAAAACGGTGAGCAATGTACCATTCTGGAGTAATGGTTGGATAATGTTGAAGTTCAGCTTTGGACGGTAGCGGCAAAGAAGGTGTCTTGGTCAAAATCTTCTCTTTCTTACTGTTAACATCCAAGGTTGGAAGCCTTAGACATATGCAGTCAGGTTGGATGCGGACGGTTGTGGATAGTTTGATGTGTTGAGAGGGAGGGATGTAAAGTTGATATTTCAAAAATGCAGAGCTCTTTATAGAGTTGTAAAATATATGGTCGAAAGGCGAAGGGAAGAATCCAACTTCTTCTAGATCCAATGGCCTAAACTTCAAATCAGTTGGCCTCAAGTGGACTGTTCACTTAGACGCTTAATCTCTCTTTTGTTTCAAAGCTTGTGCAAGTTCTTATACTGGAAGTACTCGATGTTGAAGTACTCCAAAAGGATAGGCAGTTAAGCGTCAGGCTCACACCAGTCTTGGATATCTCCATCTGATAAACCACTTCAGCAGCAGATGTTCAATGGATCCAGGAGGTAGAGCCAAGTAGGCTTTAGATGGTTGATGGACGTAGTGATCCATATACTTGTCGAGAGAGAGAAACAAATAGTCAAATCCAAAGTCTGGCTCAAGAAGAGGTTCTGGACGCAATATAATGGCGTTGTCATCCGCTTGGTTTTGTTGGTTGCCATCCATAAACAGTAAACGCCACTATTGTTTGGTTCTTGTCAAGGTTTCTTGTTGGGTGGATGACGTGGCTATGGTGGAAGATGAAGAAGGTTGTTTTGGAGGCTTGATGGAAATGTGCAGTTTAGTGAGTTTAAGTGTGGGTATGGTGCAGGTATAACCTTCATCACTAGGCAATAGCATGTCTGGTTTAGGTACGACTTTTGTTTTGGTTTGTGTTTGGGGTGAGGGTTATTCAGAGGGTTCAACAATCAAAGTTTCAACAAACACATCATTTGAGTCAGTAACAGCAGCAGTAGATAACTTACTTTTCTTTTGCTATATTGTTGTTAGTTTTGATTCTGCTGGTCTTTTGGATGGTTGTGAGGGTTGGATGGCTAGTGGTTGTGGTTATGGTTGAACAGCGACTACAACAGTCTTTTGTTTCTTAAGAAGAACTCCGATGGGCTCATCGTCCTCATCGTTTGATTCCACTATCATCCAGAGTCTTCTTTTGGCAGGTGCCGATGCCAGTGCAGCAGTAGCAAGCAGAGCTTGAGGTTGTTGAGACTTAGACCTTGTTACTTTGGATGTCCTAGCCTTTAACAACTTCCTTTGTCAAGCAGCTACAGGATTTACAAACAAAGCTTCATCATCCATTGGCTCAGCATGTTGGACGATTAGTTCTTCTGCTAGTTGAGGTATCTTCTCAATTGTTCTTCGTTAACGTCCACTTATTTGGACGTTGTCTGCAAAGGCTTCAACACAAAACCAGCCTTCATCTGGGCAATGTTGTTGTGTCCAAATGGTAATTGTGTGAACCTGTGGCCACCACCTTGTGTCCAGATTTGCATCTGCTCACTAACTGATAGAGCAAAGAAGGCATGGTATACCTTTTGTTACCAGAAAATCTTGTTCAGCAGAGCAACGTAGGTTATCTGATCAAGCTCTCTTTGTCCTCTCATGGTGCAAAAGATGTTGCTCAGGATGAGGTGAGGTAGATTGAATTACTGACCAGTTATCATGTGGAACAGCACAAACCTATGTAGGAAGGTGACACTGTCCTTTGACCCAGCCTTGTGCAGTATACCTTTATTTAGAAATTATTGGTATACTTTTCCTTCTTTCATCAGCTTGCTGTACTCAACGGGGCCTTCACCTTCTGGTCCCATCAAGGTGGCGTCGACAGTGTCATGGCCTCCGAAGCTTTTTTCCCAGCCATTTTTGATGTAGGAGCTAGATCGTTCACAGCCAATAGCTTGTGCAACTATACCAAGATCTAGTGTGACCTTCACACCTAGAACAGTGCCAACAATGTCTGTCTTTGAGAACTCTGTAGAATTCTAGAATTATCTAATGAGTTCTAGATATATGATCTCGTTTAAGTGGAAATAGTTGAGGGTTCCACATCTTGTCAAGTTATCCCTAACCTTCACACCCATGTTGTCAAGAGCTTGTATATCAAAGCAACTCTCAACCAGGATGATAGCCTTGTCCAGGCTTTCCACTTGAGCCACAGCCTTTATGGCGGCATCGGTTTTCTCCATCACCATTGTTGAAAGATTGAGGGTTTAGGGTTCGAGAGGTTTTAGGAGAGAGAGTGTTTCAGAGAAAGTAAGAGTTAGGTGAGTGTTTTTGGTTGTAGGTGCTTAAGTGTATAGGAAAAAAATTGATGGGTTTCTCTTTTGGCAGTTCTTTGAAATTTGAACAAAGATAGTGCTCATTTAATGTTGGTCAGGCGCTCATGTTTCACGAGGGCGATTATACGACGCTTAAGTGACTTAGACAGGAATAAAACATTTATTTCAAATCATTTTTAGTGAAAACATGATTAAGTACGGATAAAGATTTTTAAGCACATAAATATGAGTCATTATGAAATGTGAACAGTTATGCTTATGGACATATGTATAAATGTATTGGATGCTATAAAACATTGGATGCTACATGTCATTGGACGGTTAAGGCACATAAAAAGAAAACTATTCCTTTATAAATTCCATGCCAAGACGATCACGAATATGGATGAGTTTATCTTCAGGAAGTGGTTCTATACATATATTCGCTAATTGATTTTCAGTGTTAATGAACAGAATATCAACAACCCCTTTTTGAACATAATCTCTTATAAAGTGATGTTTTATTTTAATGTGCTTTGCTCTTGAATGCAATATAGGATTTTTAGACAAGTTTATGCAGCAGTATTATCACAGAGGATAGGAATGTTACTCTCATAAATACTGTTGTCCTCTAGCTAATGCATGATCCATAGGATTTGTGAGCAACAGAATGCTGCTGAAATGTATTTTGCTTCTGCTAGACAAGGCAATCGTCCCTTGTCTTTTGCTTATCCAGGAGACCAGATTTCTACCAATGAGGTGACATCCTCCACTGGTGCCTTTTCGTTCTATTCTGTCTCTAGTATAATCATCATCACAGAATCCAACTAACCTGTATTCCTTCTTTGACTTAAAGCATAGACCAAGGTTGGTAGTTCTTTTCAAGTATCTAAAAATTCTTTTTACTGCTATGAGATATGTTTCTCTAGGATCAGACTGGAAACGTGCACATAAGCATACACTAAACATAATCTCAGGTTTGGACACTGTAAGATAAAGTAGTGATCCAATCATACCTCGGTATGTAGTTTGGTCTACCTTTTAAGATGTGTCGTCTAGCCTAAGTACTGAAGATGGATGCATAGGTGTGCTCATTTCTTTGGCATCGTCCATCTTGTATTTCTTGAGAACTTCTTTTGCGTACTTTGTTTGATGTATGAATATGTCGTTGTTGGTTTGTTTTACTTGTAATCCCAGGAAGAATTTAAGTTCTCCCGTCATACTCATCTCAAACTCAGCTGTTATGAGTTTAGAAAAATCCTTGCACAAATTGTCATTAGTAGTACCAAATATTATATCGTCCACATAAATTTGTGCAATAATAAAATGTGATTGGACGTCTTTGCGAAAAAGAGTGATGTCTACTTTTCCTTTTGTAAAACCATTTTCTAAAAGAAAAGAACTTAGCTTTTCATACCAGCTCTTGGAGTTTGCTTAAGTCCATATAAGGCCTTTTTGAGTTTGAAAACATGTTTAGGAAAAGTATCACACTCAAAATCAAGAGGTTGTTTCACATAAACTTCTTCATTTATTATACCATTTAGAAATGCACTTTTTACATTCATTTGATAAAGCTTTATATTACTATGAGCAACAAATGAAAGCAAAATGCGAATGGTTGTAATCTAGCTACTAGTGCAAAAGTTTCGGTGAAGTCTATACCTTCTTGTTGAGAGTAGCCTTGAGCCACAAGTCTGACTTTGTTTCTTACTACTTTGCCATCTTCGTCTAGCTTGTTGCGAAACACCAATTTTGTTCCTATGATAGATTTATTTTTAGGTGCAAGAACTAGCTGCCACACGTTGTTTCGTTCAAATTGACTTAGTTCTTCCTTCATGGCATTGATCCAGCCTTTGTCCAGGAGAGCTTCCTCCACTGTCTTTGGTTCTATCTGGGAAATCAAGGTTGTTTGAGCTTGCTCCTTGAAGGTTGATATTGTCCTTACATGATCATGTATATTTCCAAGAATTTGGTTATTTGGATGATATGTCTTCATTTGCCATTATCATCTAGTTGATTCATTTTCTTCTATCTTTGGGTTGTCCAACTAGGTTGTGGACGTTGGTTGGTTGGTATCGTCCAACTTCATATCTGCAAATGAATCGTCTAGCCCTAATAGTTCTCTATTAGGCTTATTGTCATTGAATTTTACATGAATGGCTTATTCAACCGTTAAGGTTTTAGAGTTGTAAACTTTATATGCCTTGGACGTTTTAGAGTAGCCTAACAATATTCCATCATCACACTTAGAATCAAATTTTCCAAGATTGTCCTTAGTATTTAAAATGAAACATTGACATCCAAAAGGATGAAGATATGATATGTTGGGTTTTCGTCTTTTCCACAATTCATAGGGAGTCTTTTTCAAGATAGGTCTAATATATATATTCTATTTTGTAAATAACATGCTGTGTTTATAGGTTCAACCTAGAAGTGTTTAGGAGTGGAGTTATGATTAAGCATGGTTCTAGCCATTTCTTGCAATGATCTATTCTTTCTCTCTACCACACCATTTTGTTGAGGTGTTCATGGTATAGAGAAGTTGTGGAGAATTTCGTCCTCCTCACAGAATCCTTGAAAACTTTCGTTTTCGAACTCTCCTCCATGATCACTTTTGATTGAAGTTATACACACACTTTTTTTCATTTTGAATTCTTTTGCAAAATATAGAAATTACTTTGTAAGACTCATCCTTGTGTTTTAGGAACATGACTTATGTCCATCTAGTATAGTCGTCTACTACAACTAACCTATATCGTTTTCTGCTAAGAGAGGCTGTTCTAGTAGGTCAAAACAAATTAATATGTAAAAGCTCAAGTGGTCTAGTAGTGAAAACAATATTCTTTGAATCAAAAGAGTTTTTCACTTGTCTCCCTTTTTGACAAGCATCACAGAGAACGTCAGATTTGTATACAAGATTTGGAAGTCCTCTTACGAGGTTATGCTTGTTTAGGTTTGAGATTAATGTCAAGCTTGCATGTCCAAGTTTTTTGTGCCAATTCCATTAATTCTTGTTGATGGATACTAGACAAGACACATTTGGATTTGTGAGATCATTTAAGCCAATCTTATAAAGATTGCTTTGCCTCTTAGTAGAAAATAATATAGATCCGTATAGGTTTCTAACTGTACATGCATCTTTGTCAAATGAGACACTGTGTCCACTGTCACATAATTGACTTATGCTTAGTAAATTATGTCTAAGTCCTTCAACATATAAAACATTTTCAATAAAAGGGAAGGGATGCTTACCTATCTTACCTATACTTGTAATCTTACCCTTCTGGTTTCCTCCAAAGGTGACCCATCCACCGTTCTTTGGTTGGAGGCTTTGGAACATACACCTTTCGCCTGTCATGTGTCGTGAACAACCACTGTCTAGGTACCATGATTGGTGTTTCCTTTCTGTTGTTAAGTAGATTTGCAACAGGAATTATCATGGACTTAGGTACCTAAATAGACTTGGGTCGTTTCTTGTTAGTTCTGAAGGCATTGGACGCCTTCTTGGCTGAACAATGAAAGCATCAAGATGGTTCAAGCCCAATTTTTTCCACATATTTTACAAAAAGTAACATTTTTATTTGTTTTACAGGCTTCTTCCTTAATAAAGTCAAGCCTAAATTTGTCATAAGGACTTCATCTATAAGACAAAATTTTATTTAGATTTCCAGTTCCATTGACGAACTTGGATAGGCTTTCCTTTAGATGAATAACTTCCTTTTGAAGTTCTAACGCTTCATGAGGAGGTATCTCTTTTGGAGTAACTTTTGCTTTTAAAATCTCATTTTCTTTTGAGATTTTTTTAAAATCTTCTTTGAGTGTATTAAATTCTTTTGTTATTTTTGAAAATTTATTTTTTAATTCTTTATATCCTATTGAAAGAGTTGAGGAATTTGCTAGCAATTCATTATATGCTTCTTGAAGAGAAATTAGATCATTAAAGTTTACCTCTTCATCTTGCTCATCTTTTGAGCTTTCAGAACTGGTCTTCGCCATGACACACAAGTTTGTTTCTTCCTCTTCTTCTTCTTTGTATGAGGATAGGTCCATGTCCTTCCAAGTGGCCATGAGTCCTTTCTTCTTCTTTTTGAAGAAGGTTTTCTTCTTGTCCTTTTGCAGGCTTGGACATTCAGCTTTGAAGTGTCCAGGCTTTTTACATTTAAAGCAGACTGAGGGACTTTTCTCCTTAGGTTCCTTGTTAAACTTCTTCATGAAGTTTTTAGCTCTGGACCTTCCTTTCTTCCGCCACATGGCTTGTATCTTTCTTGATATGAAAGATATCTCGTCCTCATAAGAGTCGTCTTCTTTGGATGCTTCATCAGAAGACTCTTCCACGTTAAGGGCTTTGGACAATGATTCCTTTGGTGGATGTTGGATGCTTAAGGCGATGGACTTTCTCTTCTGTCCTTCATCCTGCTTTAGCTCCAACTCGTGAACTTTGAGAGTTCCAAGTAACTCTTCCATGGAGAGTGATGTTAGGTACTTGGATGCTTTCAGAGTCGTAACCTGTGGTCTCCATTGTCTAGGCAAACTTTTTAAGATTTTGTCAATCTGATCATAATTATCATAGGTTTTGCCTAAGGATCTCAGGTTATTAATTATAGTTTGAAATCTACCAAACATGAGTTCGATAGTTGCATTTTCTTCCATAATAAAGAGTTCATATTGTCTTACAACTAAGCTTAATTTAGATCTCTTTACTTGTGAGGTACCTTCATAAGCAAGCGCGAGAGTATCTCGCATCTTTTTGGCACTTCTTAAACTATGCACTTTTTCATATTTAGTTTCGGATAAAGCACACATCATAGCATTTCTATCTTTTGAGTTAAGAAGGTACCTTTGTTTGTGGGCTTCTGTCCACTAACCTCTAGGTAACTCAATTCTAGCATGGTTTAGGGGCAGATAGTCACCAGTTTCTACTACGTCCCACATGTCGATGTGACATGCATCAAAGAATGCTATCATCCTTTGTTTTCAATAGTCGTAGTTTTGACCTTGAAGAGTGAAGGTCTGTTTACAGCTTGTCCTTCGTTTTCCATGTATGCTCAGGATCTTTTACCTCTGCAGTGTTAGATGCTCAACCCCAAGAGGCCGTATTCTGATACCAATTGAAATAGCAAGAGACGCCCAAGAAGGAAGGGGTTGAATTGTGTGTTTAAAAACTTTTTCAATATTAAAACAAGTTCAAAAACATTTTTGAGCTAAAAGATAGAGAAGACAAGCACACAGAGAAATTTATACTTGTTCACTTAACCTTGAGTTATGTCCAGTCCCTTCACCCAGAAGGTATCTACTAACCAACCTTGGTTACAAGTATTCTTCACGACTTCTTTAGGCTGTACAACGCAATCACCTTAGATTGCTTAACCTATGTATTCTTTCTCACTAAGCCTCTTTAGGCTTTCACAACAAAACAGTTGTTTACAAACAGATTCATCTCACATAGTGAGGATATAGAAGATTAAGCACAGTACACAAAAAGTTTTAGAGAGTTTTTGTCTATTGTCCAATGAACGCTTAACAAAGCAATTTATAAATAGCGTTTTCAAATCCTTTGCTTGATTCGTCACTTTTTGTGTGTGTGTTGTTGTTGTAGTATTTAGCTTCTTCTTCTTTCTCGGTATATATAGTCTTCAACAAAAAAGAGCCGTTGAACAGGACTTGGCTTCAATCTTCAAGAAAGAGGTGCGTGTATCAAGCTTCCAGACAGATCAAAAAGAACAACTTTTGAACTTGCACTAAAACGGAAAGAGCAGCTCTGTGCTAGAGGTCTGCTTTTCTGAACATTCTTCATTCGGCTTGGCAGCTTGAAAAGTTGACTTGCTTTTTCTGCCTTGCTGCGCTTTTACACTAAAATGATTCTATCTATCGTTTAATGCTTGAAATATTTGAACGTTATATACTTCTAAGAGGTAAGGCATTAGTCTTGAGATATGTATGAAAGACGTATAGATTGGAAGAATATTTAGAAAAAACTTAGCCGTTTAAGAGCTTTCGTTTGGACACATCTAGTATAAGTGTCTAATGCTTAAGACACATAGTCCACGAATGAGACTTTACTCTTGGGCGGTCATCATGTATATGCTTTGGATGTTCGATGAGATTAGCGTGTTGGACGCCATGAGTTTGGACGTTGTAAAACTCGTTAATTCACACAGAGACTTAAACATTAATAAATTTGTTATCTTCAAAACTTTGAGGGATTGGAATGAGCAAAAATTGTCAAATTTCAATTTTTAACAAAAATATCTATTTTAAACCAAGCATTATTTTAAATAGCCTAAATTAAATTATTAGTTCATAATAATTTGGAATTTTTGTAATGTTTTAAATTATTTCTGTAAACAAAATCTATATTAATTGTCCATTTGAAATTTGAAATTAAGCATCATTTAAATTTTTAATAAAAATTTTGATTTTAAATTAAATTAGCTACAGAAATAATATGGAATGAGTAAAAATTGATTGATTTAATTTTTTAACAAAAATATCCATTTTAAATTAAGCATCATTTTAAATAGCCTGAATTAAAATATTAATTCACAATAATATAGAATTTTCTTCCACATTAAATTATTTTCGTAAATAAAATCTTTATTACTTATCCATTAGTTGTCCATTCGAAATTTGGAATTGATATCATTGAATTTTTTAATGAATATGCACAGGATTTGGAAAAGAGGATAGATAGAATTTCTAGAGTGAAATATCTATTTTAAGTTAAGCATTATTTTAAATTACTTGAATTAAATTATTAATTCATAATGATATGGAAGATTTGTCCACATTAAATTATTTTCGTAAAAAAAACTATATTAATTATCCATTTGAAATTTGAAATTAGTCATCATTTAATTTTAATAGAAATTTTGACTTTAAATTGAATTAGCTACAAAAATAATATGGATGAGCAAAAATTTCCTGATTTCAATTTATTATTTAAAAATGAGAATTGATCCGAAAATAAAAATTAATTAGAAAATTCAACAGATTTAGTGTTTCCTTTTATTTCTATTTTGATTTGATTTAATAATTTTTGAACTTTTATACACATTTTAAGTTAGTCAAACATCAAGTTTATTTTGAATTGTTTGCTTAAAAAAATTTATTCATATTTATAGCAATGTTACGCAGTTACCTTTTTTTTCGTATATACTATTTATTCTGATTCTCTATTATTTCGTGTCTTAATTATGTATAAATTGTGTCATAATTATCCATAAATTAATTTGTGTGCAAATGAGCATGAGGTTGACATGTAAGCAAGATAAGGAGAGAAATGCTTTGGAGTTGTCAAGTGGAATGAGATTCTGTGATTTTGTTACTCTATTTTGTTATTTTACCCAAACAAAAGGGTATAAAATTTCAATATAAAAATTGAAAAAAAATCAAATTGACGTAATTTAACCCAAAATGTCTTAAAATATAAAATATAATTAATGAATGTCAATGCTAAAAGATTTAATATTTACTTTAAGGATTATAATTTGATTTAAAGAATATATATATATTGTAAACATCCAATTTTATTCGGGTAATTAGAAAAACACTAAAAATAATATAAGAGGAAAAATATCAAAATATATAAAAATAATAATAATAATAATAGTAATAAATAATAATAATAAAGGTAGTAAGTAAATAAATTTCTGATCAGACCATTATGTTTTAAATCCATAGGTAAAGTCTTTTCTTTTAGAATCTTGTTTTAGGCCTTGCAAGTTAAGAGCCCTTTTAGCCAAAATTATAAAAAATATTGGGTTGGGCCCATAACAAATACAAGGGGGAAGTTGAAACTTGGGGAAAAAGCTAGAATGAACAAACTTCTGGAAGAAGCTTTGAGGGGTAACTATATATATATGGTTGGAGGCTCACAATGGAGGGCGAAAAAAGGAAAAGAGAGAACGAAAAGAAAACAGAGAAGGAACAAAAAAAAAGGGAAGAGGCTAATAAAACGAGAGAGACGGGAGAAAAAGCGTGGGGAACAAGTTTCTCTAAAACTATAAATACTGGAAAGGAAGAAGGGGAAAAAGGGAGAGAGAGAGAGAAGCAGAGACAACAGAGGAAGAAGGGGACGGATATGAGAGGAGAAAGCATCAATTCGCTACGTTCTCTCTAGTGATTGCGAAGGTAACAGCCATTCCCATTCTTCTCTAATTATTACACGATTCTTCCATCGTGCAACATAGCTTCATTCCTCTGTTCAATATCTACTCTGTTATACGTGTGGCCTTTCAATCTGATTCTTGCTTAGCGTCTTTTTCACATTCAGTTTATAAACTGTAGTTTCCTTGATTGCATTCGCATCGTAGATACAGTGTATTCACTGCTGTTACTATACCTTATCATCTTATGCGCAAATACATTCTTGATTCAGTCATATCATATGAGGACGTAGATCTGAGGGCTGAATTTCGTTTATGCTAAACTCACATTTCATAAAAAAAACCTTGCACATGAATTGTAAATTATCGAGAATACAATATCAATAGTGATAATAAAAAATAAAGAGTAGTATAAAAATGGAATTCACTCGTCACTGCCGCTGCGCGAAATTACATTGGAAGAGTTTCATTCCCGGAATGCGAGTTGCTCAGCTCCGTGGCTTCGTCATCGCGACGTTAACACCTTCATCACACCTTTGATGCGCAAACTCCACTCTTCTCTCCCGTCACCTGTGATTTTGAGGCCTTATTTTCCTCAAGACGGCGGGGCAAACCAAACTCTCGCTATTGCAAGCCGTGACCGCACGGTTTTTGCCTAGCGGAGGCAACGTATGGTGAGGACTGCGGAATCACCGTCCGTGACGAAGATAGTGTTGCAGCTCAGGTCTGCAAGAGGGCAGCATACATGTGAAGACGACGAAGGAATGAAGAATGGGAGATGCGCGTGAGTCAGATCTGGTCTCCTTCCTTTGGGGTTGGATTTCTAATGGGCCTGGTCCAATCCATGTCCGTTGACATTAGTGGCAAATTTGGCAACCATCGTCGCAGGCCCTTAGTCCTTTTAATTTGCAAGATAAAAAAAAAAGCGGAAATAGATAAATAAACTAAGAGGAGACAAGGAAGCAAATAAACAAATTGTAAAATTACACGTTGTACTGTACGTGAGATTTAAGTGGGTATATTCTTTTTATTCACTATGTCTTAAGCCTTATTGGACATAATTTATAAGCAATATAGTTAGTTTATCAAATGAAAAAGCTATTCAAAAAACGGAATTCATCTTTGTAGTTTTTTTCGACAATAATAATAATGATAATTAAAAAAACTCACTAGATAATGTAGCTAACGTAAAATATATGACGAAATATAATAATAATAATAATAATAATAATAATAATAATAATAATAATAATAATATAATAATAATAATAATAATATTAAACTTTTTTTTACAAAGGTTTTAATAATAGTCACTTTGGATGCACTTCCTATTTGATTATTGTAAAAACCTTAAAAGGTATATTGATAACTACTTTGGATGCACTTCCAATTTGGTTATTGAGTATACCTTTACAATATAAAAAATAAAATAAAATAATTAAATCTTTTTATAATATTGAGAGTTTTACAATATTAAACTTTCTCTTTTTAAAAGGATTTTAAATAGTCACTTTGGATGCACTTCCTATTTGACTATTATGAAACCTTAAAAGGTATATTGATAATCACTTTAGATGCACTTCTAATTTGGTTATTAAATGTGCCTTTACAATATTAAAAAATAAAAAAATAATAAAAAACAATCAACCAACAGAATGTTTTTTACAAAGAACTACGTGAGTCTGATTCCTCATTGCACCTGAGGATACGTAGGAGCAGGGGCCCACCTCTGTCGATCTCAACAAAAATAAAAAATTTAATATCTTTCTAAAAATAAAAATGTTTTCTTCTAAAAATAAAATTCTTAAATAAAATAAAGACATTTTCTTTTTAGGGGTAAAATAAATACTTTAGAAGCTATCCTTTTGCACGTTTGATTAGGGGTAACCGTCTTTATGACGGACGTTGTAGGGTGCTAACACCTTCCCTACGCGTAACCGACTCCCGAACCCATATTTGGTTTCAAAGACTATTTCTTCTTTTTAAAAGGTTTTTCCAAAGTTTTCCTTAATAAACTTTGGTGGCGGCTCCTCTGATTTTTAATTCTTTTTCGCCGTTCGGTCGTGACTCCGATTGCGACATATATATATATATATATATATATATATATATATATATATATATTATAATTTTTTATTAATTTTTTAATTAAAAGATATAAAAAATTACAAACCAGTTTAATTAAAATAGTAAAAAAAAATTTTACACTCAATTAATTATAAAAAAATTATTAAATCTTATAAGTAGATATTATTAAAAGGTTTTTTTATTAAATTTTTAATTAGAAAATATAAGAAATTATAAGCCAAATTTAATTAAAATAATAAAAAATAGTTAGTGTTTCCTTTTATTTCTATTTTGATTTAATAAATTTTTTAACTTGTATATATATTTTAAGTTAGTCAGATATCAAGTTTATTTTAAATTATTTCCTTAAAAAATTGATTTATATTTATAGCAATGTTGTGCAGTTACTATTTTTATCGTATATAATATTTATTCCAATTCTCTAATATTTCGTGTCTTAAATTTTTATAAATGATATCATAATTATCCATAAATTAATTTGTATGCAAATGAACATGAGATTTACACGTAAGCAAAAAAAAGAGAGAAACACTTTGGTGTTGTCAAATGAGATGAGATTTCGTATAGAATTGTTCTAGAAGTTGGCACGTGAAGCATTCCTTTTATAGATTATTTTCAAATGTATATATAATAGATAATAGATACTAGATTATTATTATTATTATTGTTGTTGTTGTTGTTTTTATTGTTATTATTATTATTATAGATTAAAGATTTCATTAGAAAAATTATAAATAATCATAATAGAATTCAAATTGGATTTTATTTAGGATAGTAATGTAATTACAGTTTAATGGACTAAAATTTATTTATTGAAATAACTTCTTATCACATTTATTTTGGTGCTTGAAACCGCAATTAAATTATTACCCTAAATGAATTATTTATGAAAATTATTGCCCTAACATGAATTATTACCCTAATTGTTATAAAATTTATTTTTAGAAATAATTTAATTTAAATACTAAGTATAAATGTAAAGTGAGATTTTATATTTACTTCATGGCAATTTATATTAAAACAATGTTAATTAATATAATTTAATTTAAAAATGTATTGATAATTATAATGGAATTGAAATTGGATTGCATTTAGGATAATAATTTAATTGCAGTTTTATAGACCTTTATATATTTACGAAAATTTGAATCATTACAAATTATAAGATCTCTTTCTTAAATTATAACATTTACACTACCTACAAATAATGGTCATGCAAAAAAAAAAAAACTAATCATTATAAATAATTAAGGTAGATATATATGTTAGTTTATCCTTTATTTTAGAAATAATTAAGGAAACTATATATGTTATTCTTGTTAGTTATTAACAAATAATTAAGTCAAATGACTAATAGGATTTTTAATTATAATTAAGATAGTTATTTAAAAAGTAGTTATTTAATAGAATTTTCAAATTCAAAATTCAAATATAGCTATTTAAAACTCATTAATGTAATAATTATAATGATTATAATTATGGTCAGTAACCGAACCAAATTCTTGCAAAGCACCATATAACGACATGTGTTATCTGAAATTCTCTATAAATGACATGTGTCATCTAAATCTTGAAAGTTACTCTTAATTTGCCACGTGTAATCCGACCTTATAAATGGATTCCCAAATTTATGTATAATGATTTCAGCTGCACGACAAGCACACCCTCGCCTCCCTTCTCTCTTTCAATTTTTCTATCATTTAAACACAAAGCAATTAGGAGGTTATTGAGTTTAGAGCAATAGTTTCATCCTTTTCTACTTGCTGGAGCTTCTTGGTGGTTCAAAATCAACATTTATTCTCTCGATCTCTTTTGTGAAGGCTTCTTGTTGAGGTAAGGGAGGAGTGGGGTTTTAATTTTATGATCACTTACATGAGGTTCATGAGATGGATTTGGCCCCCAAATTCATTAATTTAAAATTTTATACATAATTAATTATTTTCTTTGATATATTGTTATTATGTTGTTGTTATTTCAAGGTGATTCTAATTTCTATGTTGCATTTTTATGATTTAATTGGTTAGAATTGATTCTAATCTTGTTTACTTAATTTTAATTGGTTTATTTGTTGAATTAATCAGTTAATTTCTGGTAAAAATCTTTTTTTAATATGTTAAAATGATCAATCCATAATTTAATCGGTTTGTTTTGTTTATTTTAATTTAAACATAATTTTAATTACAATATCTTTCATTTGATCGGTTGTTTTTAGTTTAAACAAAAAAAATAATTGGTTTATTTTCATTAAAATAGTTATTTATTCGGTTAAGTAGTAATTAATTTATTTAATCCATTGTTTAAATAAAATTATAAGTGATCTAGTTAAATAATAGTTACTGATTTGTGATTTATTTAGTTAAAGATTTATTTTATATTTTTCGGTTATTATATTTATTATTATTTATTATTTACTGTTTATATAGCTATTGGTTTGATCCGATTTAATTAAAAAGAATATTATAGCTACTGTTTTGATTTGATAATAATTTATTTAAATTCATATTTCATTCTATATTTTCGGTTGTTATTATTATTATTCCTGTTATTATTACGTTATACTAGCAGTAATATAATTAAAAACAGTATTATGTTAGACTGGTTATGATATTAAAATATAAAGTTTTATATGTATTACTATTAGAATAAAATAAGGTATACATAAGTGATTTTAACAAAAATAGAAAATGAAAATATTATTTTTATATGTATAAATATTTGGTAATTCTAATTATAAAATTAATCTTTTATGTATGTTTAAAATCCATAAGCATAGTCTATTCTAGAGAAAGTAATAAAATATATAAATATATTTCTCTTATTATATATAAGCTTTTTACAAATTTGTAAACATACTACTATTTATTTAAATATATTTAGTAAACGTAATCATATATTATGTTTTATAAATGAATGTATGTTAAAGATTATGACTTTGTGATTGATGAGTTGAGATATTTGTGTCTTTGAGGTCTGTGACAATACCTACTCAGAGAGGTATTGATAGTTGAGTACCAAAATGTAAGAGAAAAGCTCTACTAGATATTCTAGAGAGATATTGTGTAAATTATTGTTGAGTCTGACATGTATTGTTGGCATGTGATGAGTTGATAATGATAATGGACCATGCAGTGAGGCATGTGTAATAGAGATGGGAAGTTACAGTTTGGTACATTGCGGGATGAAAGGCAATGACCCATGGTTAGGTTTAGAGGGTATGATATCGAGTGGTGAGTGTCCTAATGGCTAAGGTAGCATTCTTGAGCCGAAACAATCACATAACCAGCTTGATAACCCTGACACCTGCTCAGCATCACCAAGATTGGTGTATAGTATACTCTAGAGGAGTCGTGAGCTCATATCTCGAGATTGATGATGATGATAATGACTGTAATGTCAGTACCGTATTCGCGTACTCCTAATCGCTTCCCAATATTGATGATATGGATATTGCTCATCAGCGGATATGGATCCATATGAGTTGTCAAGAGTCTTGAGTAGTTTAGAATAATTTAGGTCCAACTTTAGGCTCCTTTTTTACTTAAACTGTGTCAATAAATTTATCTGTGTTGTTTATGTAGGTTAATCCTAGGAATCTTATGTGAAAGTGATTTAAGAATTAAATCACCTCACTCCTTTCATCTTTTTGCTTGTCTATGTTGGTACGACGTCATTGCTAACAGTTGGCAAAGATGGATGATACACATGATGCTGACAATGAACATATTGAGACTGGAATAGACATGAAGAAGGATACTTCAGAGGGACAATTGTTGCTGCTTAAACGTAATTACGTATATAATTATGTTAGGTGGGATGGATTTACAAATAGTAAGCATTACTACTGCTCTGACATAGGGACTTCTTCTTATTTTGCTTGTACACATGGATGGGTAGATGGGATACTTTTTTATATGTATATATTTTATGATAATGGTTATGGAACTTTAATACTTTGAACGACTATAATCATATTGATAACAATGATGTATGTTTTCTATTAATATATGATGTATGTATGGTTGTATGATGTATACATTATAATGTTTACGAGCTATTTTATCTCGTTGTTGATGCGTTAAAAAGTAATTTAATCAATGTCATGCTTTATTTTAATAAAGTTTAATAAAAAAATTAAATTACTCAATTTTTAATAAAGTAAAAATATATTTCCTATATAAAATTGATTAATTAAAATAAACTTAATAATTGTCAGAATTAGGTCAATGTGATTGGGTGTCACAGAATTCATTTAAATTTATTTATTCAATTCAAATTAGCTAATAATATGGACATTTATTTATTATATCTTTCAATAATTTCAAATAATTATAATTAATTATTATATTCGTTGAAATTTATATATTCTACTTAGGGTTTATTGATTAGAATCAACTAATTATTTGATTTCAAATTATAATTTCAAATCTTTATAAATAAAATCATTATGAAAATACTACTTAATGCACCAAAAACCCCAATGTCGCTCATTAATGCTTAAAAAATCCTACAAAACCTTACTTATATATATGTGTGTGTGTGTGTGTGTGTGTGTGTGTGTGTGTAGATAAAGATGAAAATTTATTCAATTCTAATTATCTAACAACGTGGACATTTATTTACTATAGAGAAAAAAATAAATGATGCACTGACAGTATAAAATAATTTTACACTATCATTCAATGACAAATCACCATGTATGGTAAGTTTGTTGACTTTTACAATAATTACTTTAAAAGTCACACCAACAGTGATTTCTAATTGGTTGATAATGTAAAACTTTTTACACTAACAGTGTATAGCTATTAAACTCTATACTATATCATTCAATAATTTCAAATAATTATAAATAATTATTATATCTGTTTAAATTTGTATATTCTAGTTAGGGCGTTTATTGATTAGAATCAGCAAATTATTTGATTTCAAATTATAATTTTAATTTTCAAATCTTTATAAATAAAATCATTATGAAAATACTAATAAATGCACCAAAAATTCCAATGTCGCTAATTATTAATTAATGCACAAAAAACCATAATGTTGCTTATTAATGCTACAGAAACCTTACAAAACCTTACTTATATATATATATATATATATAAAGATTTCAATTCTTTATCAATAAAATCATTATGAAAATACTAATTAATGCATCAAAAACCCTAATGTCGCTCATTAATGCTTCAGAAACCCTACAAAACCTTACTTTTATATGTATAAAAATAAAGATTTATTCAACTCTAATTAGCTAATAATGTGGATGTTTATTTATTACATCATTTAATAATTTCAAATAATTATAAATAGTTATTATATCTATTTAAATTTATATATTCTAGTGAGAGTTTATAGATTAAAATCAGCAAATTTTTTGATTTCAAATTATAATTTCAAATTTCAAATTTTTATAAATAAAATCATTATGAAAATACTAATAAATGCACCAAAAAATCCTAATGTCGCTCATTAATACACCAAAAACCCTAATGTTGCTCATTAATGCTTTAAAAACCCTGCAAAACCTTTTATATATATATATATATATATATATATATATATATTAAATAGGAAAGTCCCACGTGTCAATCTCTAGTGCAATTTGACATAGAATCTTATCCCATTTGGCAACACTAGAATGTTTCCCTCAATTTTTTTTGCTTACATGTCAGCCTCACATTCATTATCACACAAATTAATTTATGGCCAATTATGACACACAATTATTTTCACACAAAATAATTTATGGACAATTATGACATGCAAAATTAGAAAATCAATTTTTATTGTATATTCTAATTGAGTATAATTTCACAATCACACTTATATGGGGAATTATTAGTACCTAAAGTTTTTATTTTGAAATTCAAACAGAGTTAGAGAATAACAGGCAACCAAGGAAAGAATAAATGAGAAAAGGACGCATATTCGAAAGAGGCCTATCCTCTCATTTTTCCAATGATAGTATTTTTTTGTGCCATGTTCTGAATAGTCACCCCATTACATTGATTCCGTCTGTTGTCTTTTTTCTTTTCCATGTCTTTATTAAGATGAGAAAATATATTGTCAAATTGAGTTACATATACATTAGGTAATTTTTCTCTTTTTCTTTTGATTTTTGCATTTTCTCCATTTGAGAAACTTCTATTTTTTTCACTTTTATGTTTTATTGTCCCCTTTTCATTTGTTCGTTTATGTTGTTTTTGCTTAGTGTATAGTCTATAATGAATGGTCAGGATAATGACATTAAGGATGCAAGCAAAGATGGTGCTCAAGGTCCCAACTTACTATTAACTTCCTCTTTATTTGAATTTTTATTATTTTGTTTCTTTATTGCTTTAAATTTGATCTACTAAGATTTTTATTCTTTTTATATATACGGATTCAAAAGAATTCAGAAGAGAAATAAGAGTGTGGATGAAGAGGATATTCTAAAGTAGGCTTTAAAGCAAATGTGATCATTTTTGTATGATTTTACTTAATAAACTAAATTTTGAATCATCAAATGGTGGTCATTTGATTTAGTGTTAATGTATTATTACATATATATAATTAAAATTTAAATCATTACACGTAATTGTTTTTTTTATCAGCAAAATTATTTATATATTAAAAAAGAAGCTAATATTAAGCACAAGAAGTACTTAATATTAACTAACACCGAGTCTAACTAAACAAGATTACAACACCCCTAATGAAAAACATACAACAACATCCTCCAACCAAAACTAAGACCCCCACCTAACTAAATAACTCTTGAATTACAAAATAGGTTATACATTCTAATACTCCCCCTTCAAAATAAAGTTAACCACAACAACCAAGGATGCCATCCGCTACAGTATACCAATTACATGTAATTGTAATATATAATTTAAATAATTGGAATGTCTATTTAAATTGTATCCATGTTATATTGTTCATTTATTAGCACATTATTATTTATATATTACAAATGTTGCCAATTTAAAATAATTTAATAGCATTTTAATGGACAAAAAATAAAATAGATGATTAATTTTCTTAAATATGCAAATTCAATTCATTATAAATATTCAAATCACCAAAAGAAATGTGCAATATTTATTTATTTATATGGAAATAGAACAAAAAATTTTGTTAACTTTTATTTATAAATAGCATTTTAAATAGAAATAAATTAATTATTCCTTCAAATCCACCGAAATTAACATCCTTGTCCATGTAAATAATTATAATAATTAAGTTAATTTCAACCTGTATATATTCTAATACGAATTAATTAAGATAATTGTGACATATATTTCTTTTTAAAAAAATAAAGTAAGATTATTTTAAATTAAGGTAAATATATTATGTTAAAATGTATAATTAAAGTAATTAATGCTATTAATAAACATATATAATTAAGGTAATTGCCCATAATTAGAAATTAGCTAATTTATCAATATTTAATTATATTTAATATTGATTGAAGAAACTTAAATATTTGAATACAAAAGTAGAAACATCTTTTATTTGAATAATAAATTAAGAAAAAACTAATTTTGATTTAATGTAAAAATTCATGACACATATAATAAAATGATAGACTCATAACTTGTAGATATATAAATTAGTTTTTTATTTAATGTCTTATTAAATTTGTTGAGAATTTTTATTGATATAATTAAAGTAATTTATGTAATTATTAAATATATATAATCAAAATAATTACATGTATTTGTTATATATAATTTATTTTTATGAAATATAATTATTAAATAATGTTAACAAATATTATTTTTATATGTTGAAATACATAATTCTATTAATTATGGTAAATATGACTGATTATGTTGTGATATTAATTATGGTAATTATGATCAGTATATATTTAAATTATGGTAATTATGATCAATATATATTTTAATTATGGCAATGAAAATTATTTTAAACAATGGTTGTTAGATTACTTAAATTACAAAATTAAATTGAATTTTAAAATTTTAAAATTAAAATAGACGATTAATTTAAAACAACCATTCATTTTGACCTAAATATGAAATTTTTATTTAAATTATTTTCATATTAAATTGTTTGTTTATTATTGAACTATTTGTTTATTTATTACACGTTTCATGAAATAATTTACTAGTATTTTGATGGACCAAAGTTTAAAATGGATGATTAATTTAAAATTGATGATTAATTTGACCTAAATATGCAATACTCATTTATTTAAATAGAAATAAAACAAATTTTTCTATTGACTTTTTGTTGTAAATAGCATTTTAAATGATAATAAATTGACTTTTGCTTCAAATCCACACAAAAATTAATGTCCCTATTCATTTGAATAATTATAATAATTAAGGTTATTACAATTAGAATATATTCTAATTTGAATAAGTTAACACAATTATGACATATATATTTTTAAGAAAGATAGTAATATTTTTTTAATTTATGGTAGATATATTATTTATAATGTAGAATTAAAGTAATTAATGTAGTTAATAAATATGTATAATTAGGTAATGGCCCATAATCATAATTAAATTAGTTGATTTATAAATATTTAATTATATTTATTATCAACTGAAGAAACTTAAACATTTGAATAAAAAGCAAAAGTCTCCTTTATTTGAATAATAAATTAAGAAAAAATAATATCTATTTGATTGATTTACTATGAAAATTCATGACATGTATACTAAGATGAGGGTTACATGACACATATTATATATATTTTAGTTTTTTAGTTAATATATTATTAAATTTGCAAAAATTTTTGTTGATAGAATTAAAGTAATTAATGTAATTATTAAATTTATATAATTAAAATAATAACATGTAATTGTTATATAATTTCTTTTTTATGAAATTTAATTAATAAATATTTCTAAAATATACCATTGTTATATGTTAAAATATATAATTTTTTTAATCATGGTAATTATGACTGATATATATTGTAATATGAATTAATAAAGGTAATAATGATCAATATGTACTTTAATTAGGATAATGAAAATTATTTTAAAGAAAGGTAATTAGATTATTTTAAACTGCAAAATTGAATTAATCAATATTAATATAATTTTAAATTTCAAAAAGACAGTTAATTTAAAAAGCATAAATAATTTTGACCTAAATATAGAATTTACATTTAAATTATTTTCATAATAAATTTTTTATTTATTATTGCACCATTTATTTATTTAGTTATTACACATCAATTCAAAATAATTTAGTAGCTTTTTTGGTGGAGCAATGTTTAAAATAGACGATTAATTTATAATTAATGATTTGGTTGACCTAAATATGCACCGTTCATTTATTAAAATAGTGATGAAGCAAATTTTTTTGTTGATTTTTTGTTATAAATGGGATTTTAAATAAAAATAAATTGACTTTTCGTTATAAGCACAGGATTGTTTTTTCTGGGCAACTTAAAAGGTTAAATAAAAAATTAATTGTTATCTAAAAGGTGTTAAAATAACTTACTGAATTAAAAGTATTTGTTGAAATTAATTGTAAAACTAACTTAAATATAAAATACCATAAAAAGATATGTTTATATGGTTTTTTATTTTTAAGAAAAAACATTTTTAGATAATTGTAGTTATAAAATTTTTAGTTAATTTTGAACTCTTACTATTTTTTGTCACAAAAATGTTATAATTTTTATTTAAAGATCAAATATTTTATTAAAAATTAAAAATAAATAATATAAATGGTAAAACAATTAAAATAAAAACGGTAATATTACCATCATATCACAGCAGAAGGGAGACATGGGCACTAAGAAAAGGAGTAATAGGGAACCGGGTGAAGGCATAGGAAACACTTGTCATTAGGTATGTCTAAAAATTAATTTTAATTTATACATAAATTAATTTTAATTATAAAAAAGTTCATTTTTTTTCTTATTAATGCTTACGGAAAAACTGATTCAAACATTGTTATATCTAAAACATTCATAATATATAAAAAATAATATATAAAAAATAAACCTGGGATAAAAATTAGGTAGAAAATAGTAATGTAAGATATGTTGATAGATTTATATAATTTATAACTATAATAAAGAAGATTTTTTTTAGTTTTTATTTTTATTGAACTACTATATCCATTAATTACTATCTTAATTATCTACTTCTTTTTCCGTTCATTATTTTCTAAGTCTAAACTAGTAACTACATCTTCTTTCTTTTTTATTTTATTTTATTTTTATTTTTTAAAAAATTAAGAGAGACAAGAATTTCTCTTAATATATATAAACAGCTTAAGATTGAAACTTATTAGATTATTTTTAACTAATCTTTTTGTTTTATTTTTAATAATTGAATATTTTAAGTATATTATTAATTATTAGAAAAAAAATTACATAGTTTAATAATTCATTGTAATTGTTTTAAACAAACTAAATTATCTTAAAACTTCTTTGACCTAATACATTTAAATACATAATTTATTTTATTTACTTGATTACAATATTAGTAATTAATTGTGTGTGTGCGTGTGTGTGTGTGTATATATATATATATATATATATATATATATAATTATTGAAATAATTTTTTTCCACTTTTTTACTTAATATTTGTTCACTTAATTCAAACATTCATTAACTTATTTTACATCTTCCGGAATTTTAGATTTGACTATTAAAAAATCACATGAGGCAATAAATGAGTGAATCACGTGTCCAATTAATGGGAGTAAAAACAACAAACTCTGGTTTTAAAATAAAGGCTAAAATATACTGTTGATTACTTATGTTTTTACTAAAATTTGTTTTGGTTCTTTATTTTTTAAAATATTTATTTTGGTCATTTAACTCTCAAATTTGAGTTAATGTTATTAAAAAACAATGATCATTTTCCATTCTGAGACACGATTTTGAACCTTTTTTGACGATTCAAAATGTGAAACTTGTCTCATTAGATTCATCTGCATAAGAATTATGGAACCCAACTAATGTTCAAACCCAAAAGAGTCATAAACATGGTAAAAATTATGTAAAAAGTGAGTTCCATGAGCAATTAGAAAACTAAAAAAAATCTAATATCATATTCTTTCTTAATTACTCGTGGGACTCACTTTTCATGCAATTTTCACATGATTATGACTCTTTTTGATTCGAACATTAGTTGAGTTTCATAATTTTTATATAGTTGAATCTAATGGGACAAGTTTTATGTCTTGAATCAATCCAAAAAAGGTTCAAAATCATGCCCCAAAATTGAAAACAATCACCATTTTGAAAGGACAACATTAACTCAAATTTGAGAGTTAAATTACCAAAATAAATCTTTTAAAAAATAAAGGAGCACAAAAATTTTTAATAAAGGACTAAAAGTATATTTTAGCCTAAAATAAATCACCCAAGCCCTCCATCATTACCATCGCCTTTTTTTTCACTTTGTCATTACTTTAACTAGTACTTGTACCCGTTCATTGCACGGGACAAATTATGAATTGGGGAGTAATATTTGATATTATTTTAAGGAGATTTAAATTTAAATTTTGAAAAGAATATAATGTTTCAAAAATAAATATAACATAATAATATAAATTCATTTTATCTTGCCATGGTTAAGTATAAACATGCTTCAAAATCAAAAAAGAGAGTAAATTATGAAGAAAAGAGGATACAAATAAATTAAGAATACATTGTTGAAGAAGTAAATGTAGCAAATATGAAACAATAATCAAAACAATAGGATATTACCAACATTTAGACTGATACCAACTCATAATCAAAAAGATAAAATAATAGTCAAGACAACAAGGCATTACCAAAAGGACATCACCAACAGCATATATTTAAACTTTATGAATATGATTATCTTAATCTATTTTTATTAAATACCAATATATATTATTCTTAACGCTATTTTTAATGAATTAAATATCCCCTCTTTTAAATTAATTATATTTTTATAATTTGCCATAATTAATATGTTGAATTACCCTTTATTTTGCCAATCATAATAATCAAATTTTGAAAATTAAAATATTATAGTTGATTTGAATTCTTTACTCTATCATTAATATACTAATATATCTCTTAACTTATTTTACATGATTCTTGTAATTAATATGCTGAATTACCTTTTATTTTGCCAATCATAATAATCGAATTTCGAAAGTTAAAATATAAGGATTAATTTGAATTCTTTACTCTGCCATTAATTAATGTATCATTTAATATAAAGTTGATGATTTTTTTTTCTAATTAAATTACTTTACACTTTACTCTATCATTAACATGGCACACCTATTACTAAGATATTTACACACACACACACACATTATATATATATATATATATATATATATATATATATATATATATATATATATATATATATATATATATATATATATGCTAGATTACCCTTTATTTTGTCAATCATAATAATCAAATTTTAAAAGTTAAAATATTAGAGCTAATAATTTGTTTCCTTTTTTTATTAAATTACTTTTTCAAGATTCTATGGAATGTTTCCTATTAAATGTAGTAATTTTGTATGCAATTCTCTGAAAGGTTTTTGACGACTTCAAAATAATTTATAACAATTTTAAATTTCTTACAGACCAAATTAAAAATTAGATGATTAAATAGCCAATTAAAAAAAGTAATTTTAAAACCTATCTAAAAATTGGTAAATAATTCGTAAATAATCATATAATTTGAAAACAATTTAATATATTGTTTGTTTTAAACTTTAGCTATTCTTTGAATAATTTAGCATCTTAATCTATTTTATTAAAGACCAATATATATTATTCTTAACGTTGTTTTGAATAAATTAAATACCCCCTCTTTTAGATTAATGATATTTTTATAATCTACCATAATTAATATGCTGAATTACCCTTTATTCTGCTAATCATAATAATTGAATTTCGAAAGTAAAAATATTAGAGTTGATTTGAATTAATTCTTTATTCTGCCATTAATATATTAATATATCTCTTAATTTATTTTACATGATTTTGGCAATTAATATGCTACACTACCCTTTATTTTGTCCATCATAATAATCAAATTTTGAAAGTTAAAATATTAGAGTTGATCTGAATTCTTTACTCTATTATTAATGTATCTTTTAACATATAAAATGGATGATTATTTTTTCTTTCTAATTAAATTACTACACACATTACTCTACCATTAATATGACACACCCATTGATAAAATATTTTACATAATTTTATATATATTATGTTGGATTACCCTTTTTTTTGCCAAAGTATTTAATCAAATTTTGAAAGTTAAAATATTAGAGTTGATAATTTGTGTCCTTTTTTATTAAATTACTTTTAAAAAAAATTGGAAGGTTTCCTGCTAATTTTACTAATTTCATATGTAATTCTTTGAAAGGTTTCTGACGACTTCAAATTGTCAAAAATCATTACAATTTATATATAGATTAAAAATATTAGAGATTGATTTTTAAAAAAATAATTAAATTTTCAATTAAAAAATTAATTTCAAAACCTACTTAAAATTTTGTAAATAATTCGTAAGTAATCATATAATTTGAAAGCAAATTTAAGTCATCTATATAATGATATTTAAACACTATATTTTTTTATTTTTATATATTTTAGGTGAACATAATTATTAAATATATTAAAATATGTATTTATTATTTTATATATTATGAAATCAATTTAATATATTTTTTGTTTTAAACTTAAGCTGTTCTTTAAATAATTTATTATCTTAATCTAAATTTATTAAAGACCAATATATATTATTCTCAACATTGATTTTAAAAAATAAATTTGAATTCTTTTAAATTAATTATAATTAAATGCTATAAATGCTAATGAAATGAAATTGGATGATAATATGTGTTAAGATTTAATTGCAAAGTATTACTTGAAATGCAAATCGAAATAGATGATTCTAATATTTAGATATTTACCATTTGCACATAAACATTTTAGTAAAAAGATATTCTTTGGGGCATTTGATATTAAAATAATGTTAGACTTTTTTTTTTTTTACTTATTCCCATTAGTAGTAAATGTAGAAAATTAAAGTAGACAGCACCAGTCAAATAAAGTTTGCCAAATTATCATTGATTGTCAACAATACCGTTGTTCTAACATAATTTAACATTGTTGAAAATTATATTATAAGAATCTAAATTAAACATGAAAAAAATTCTTAATCATTTTAACTTTAGTTGCAATTGAACCTAATAAAAATCAAAAGACGAATTAAAATTGTTCTAACACCATACATAATTAAACATCAATTGAACCGTATCTAATAAATCCTGGAAAACCCAAAATTTCCAACCTCACGTTGTAATTAATGTTTGCATACAATATCTCAGAATCATAAAGAAATTCAAAATGCAAAACATCATTCACTGCAATATTCTTTTTCCTTACGAATTGATATCAACCAACAACAATATGTCGTTCGTTACGTCTTCTCTCATCTCCCTTGTTATGTCTTCTCTCATCTCCCATGAGTATGCATTCATACATCATCCTCTTTTAATTGAGATTTCATAGGGATAGGTCCTGCCATCCTAAAAGACACAAAAGGTATAAATAATAGAGCAAAAAATTGTAATCAAAATATAAGAAGAAGAAAAAGTAAGAATGAGAAAAAGGAAATAAAATAAAATGCAAAATTTTATGAAGAAGAAGTAAGAATAACAATTTTTTTATATAAATAAATAATTGTAGATGAATGAATAATAATAATAATAACAAAAAGTAAGAATAACGAAAAAAATTTATATAAATAAATAATTAAAGATGAATAAATAATAATAATAGGAAGAAGTAAGAATAACTGAAAAAAAAAAAATCTAAAACACAACCTTTGTTAAGACAATTAAGGCACTACAAAAGATTAGGGAAGTGAAAAAGTAATGGATACAAAAACACCCTCAGTATATATAAAGTATATGAATGACCTTTGTGCTTCCAAAAATTAACTTACCACTACTAATTAATTCACATACACAGTTTCTCTTTTTCAAGTGTTAATGCATTTAATAGTACAAAGAATTAACGTACCAATATCTAGCTGCCTACACAGTTTCCTTTTTTTAGTAATTGTGAAAGGAATGATTGCCCTTAATTTGAGCAGAAACTGTTTTCTCTCTCTTACAACAACTTTATAAATATTTATAGATTTATAGATTATAGATTTATAGATAAATATTTATAGATATTTGATTGAAATTTATTAATCAAATTAAAGAGTTTTATACTTTCTATTCAATTGTGTAACTTACCACAATCGATATTTAATGCAATTAAATATTTTAAATAACATAATTTATAATTTATAATTAAGGGTAATCAATATAATCAGTTTTTATTACATCAACATTCAAATTGATTTTTATGATTTGTAATAAAAATTGATTATATTGATTACATCAATATAATCAATTATATATTATATTATTTGTTTATTATTACTAAAATAGGAATGTTTAGTAATAATGTGGATGTTGAATATGAAATTATATTTTTATATATTATATATTTTTGATTCTATATAATCTAATGGTATATATTATATTATTTGTTATTTATTATATTATTTGTTTATATAATATGTTTTTATTATAATGTACACACTAACTTATTTTCAGAAAGAATTTAATATGAAATCAATATGAAATTATTGATTGATTAAAATCAGTCAATAAAAGGGGAGTTTGATTATAAAGTATGAAAAACCCTAATATCGTCAATTAATACTTCAAAAACCTTAATATTATAGAATCTAATATTATATATTATTTATTTATACAATATATTTTTATTATAATATACACACCATTTTATTTTCGGAATCAATTTAAAATGAAATCAACATGAAATTATTGATTGATTAAAATCAATTAATAATAGAGGAATTTGATTATAAAGTACGAAAAACCTAATGCCATAAATTAATACTTCAAAAACCTTAATGTTGCCAATTAATGTACCAAAAACCCTAATGTCACCAATTAATGTCCCAGAAACCTAACAAAACCTTTCTTTTATATATATAAAGATAAAGATAAAGATATTTTAAAATAACATGATTTATAATTTATAATTAAGGGTAATCAATATAATTAGTTTTTATTGCATCGAAATTCAAATTCATTTTTATGATTTGTAATAAAAATTGATTATATTGATGAAATCAATATAATCAATTATATATTATATTATTTGTTTATTATTTCTAAAATAGGGATGTTTAGTAATAATGTGGATGTTGAATATGAAATTATATTATTTATACATTATATATTTTGATTCTATATAATATAATATTATATATTATATTATTTGTTACTTATTATATTATTTGTTTATATATTATATTTTTGTTATAATGAGCACACCAATTTATTTTTAGAAACAATTTAATATGAAATCAATATAAAATTATTGATTGTTTAAAATCAATATATAATAGGAGAATTTGAATATAAAGTACGAAAAACCCTAATGTCGTCAATTAATACTTCAAAACCTTAATATGACCAATTAATGTACCAAAAAACCTAATGTCGCCAATTAATACCACAAAAACCCTATGAAACCTTTCTTATATATATATATATATATATATATATATATATATGGGGCAGGATCTGTTGACACCAGGTGTAAGAGTTGGTCAAATTACACATTTAATAACTTTTTGTATAATGCAAATTTAACCAATCCAACTGTTAAATTTGATGTTCTTATTAATTAGATTAAGTATGCAAAATTTCACAAAATTCTAAAATTATTTAATAGTTCATTAAATCACTTTATTTTAACGTACAATATGATATTAAAATATATGTAAATATTCAATATTAGATAACATACTTAGAAAAGTTCAAATAATGTGAAATTTGATATATATAATCATAAAGATAATATCATCAAATTTAACGGTTGAATTGGTTAAATTTGTATTAGACAAAAAGTTATTGAAGATGTAATTTGAATAACTCTTACACCTGGTGTCAATGGATCCTACCCGTATATATATATATATATATAATTTCATGCTTCCAAGTTCTAGCCATCTTTTTAAAATGAGATGTGATATTCATACAATAATTTGTATTATTACACTCTACTTTTCTCTCTTCTTTTTCTCTTTCTCTCTCTTCGTTGTAAAATTTGTTGTAAAAATTTATTGTATAAATAGCATTTTCCTTTTAAAATTTTAAAGAAACCTTGTTTTATTCATATTTTCTTCCTACATAGTTTTGGGGGGAAAATTGAGTTAAGAATAATATTTTAAAGAGTAAAAGGTACTATTCATTGTTTGGAAAATTATTATTTTGAATTCTTGAGATATATCTATAATCTAAAAACTTAAAAAAAAATGTTCTTAATATGTTTCCATTTTTAGGAAAGGTATTTTTAGATCTTTGATTCTTTGAACATAAATATAAGGATTTAAACTTTAAATAATTTTCTAATGTGTTAGTTATTAACTTTTCTGCAATTTCAAAGTAATTTTAGGAGTGATTTAATTGATTCTTTATAACAGGTCCAAGAGTGACTTGGGAAAACCATTTTCTCATCCAATGTTCAATACAAGAACCTACAAGCTCTGGTTTGATTCCACGTCTTCTAATTGATTGAATCACTTCAACAAAATGATCTATGCGTAGAAATGATGCATCTTCGAATGAACCTCCATGAAGATAATAATATCAGAAAAGTCAGCAATGGTTCTGTCTTGGATATGAGATTTCCTTCTTCAAGATCTTCACTCATTTCCAAGAAATGTGCAGCACAATATAATGGGGCAATGTTGGCTGTCGTTACATCAATTTTTCTTCCATAGCAAAATTTGACTACTAATTCAAAAGTTTTTTTACCACCTGGAAGATTTTTGATTTGGATGATGAGGCTATCACCGGCACTTTCTCTGTCGCTTCCCTTCTGAAATACAAGTGGGTTCAAATATTCGCTTCTTGAGGCCATGGCAAGCTGGAAATCAACATCATCATATGCAATTAAAATTTCAAGAATATTTAGTGCAGCTCTTTTTACTTTTTTTATTTTATTTTATTTTATAAACTACATGTATCTTTCAATTCTATTCAAGCTGGTATTGGTTTTTTACTTTGAATGGTAGCATGATTTGCAGCTAGGAACAAAAGGTCTTTTAATGCCTTTCACTTACCCAAAAGCTGGGGCTCATGTCTAATGGAATATATATGTTATTTTTTTTCCTAATTGAAAATTTCCTAAAATAAAAATAATAAAAATTACTAAATAAAGAAAAAAAAAAGTGTAAGAAAATATTTATTATAAGAGTATAAAAAATTTGCTTTATTTATGATGCAAGTTCCCACAGGTACGTGGTTCTATTTTCTAACCATTTAATATAATTGATAAAATATTTCCTTGAATTTTGTTAACTTAATTATATTAGTGTTTACATGATTTTGATCTCCTTAATTTTTTTTCTTCATTCTAAAATTTTTATTTGTTTTAATTTTGTAAATATGGTTTCACCATTAACTTACAAAAATTCTAATTTAGCGATATTATTGCAAAATAATATGTTAAATATTAGAATAATAAATGCTTTTTTTTAAACCTATTTCTCACAAGAATCATAAATCATAAAGTAATACATACATACATATATATATATACACACACACACACTAGTATTTTAACTTGTGCATTGCATAAAATAAATATTTATTTTATATAATATAAATTTATAATAAATAAATACTTCTGCATATATAATATAAATTATTTAATAATAAAAATTCATAATAAATAAATTTTTTTGAACATATAGATTATATTTTAAATTTATAATATATGATTTATATTGTGATATAACGTCAATCTGATTATTGATAATTTCTTTTCAAAAATATTAAAATTCAATATGAACATATAGATTATATTTTAAATTTATAATATATAATTTATATTGTAATATAATATCAATCTGATTATTGATAATTTATTTTAAAAAATATTAAAATTCAATTTAAAATTAAAAATATTAAAAATAATAGATTAAAAGATATGAGAGGTTAAAAAAACTCCTAAAACCACTCTCGTTGAAAAATGACAGCTAAAAACACTCTCATGCAAGATAGTTATTATAATTTATATATAGAGAGGATATATATATATATATATACACTAAAAGAAAAAGAGGCACTCTATGCCTCTTTAGATTTTTTAATAAAAAAAATTAAAAATAGAAGAGAGAGGTTGGAAGTTAAATAGAAGTAATTGGTGTCAAAGGTTAAAATTGATATATAGCGGAATAATTTGCAAAATTAGTTAAGAGACAAAAATGTCCAAACAAAGGTGGAAACCAAATCAAGATATCGCCTTTATTAATACTTATAGATAACTTTTAAGAAAAACAAATATTTTATAATGATATAGAATTTCTAAAACTTTTGTTCTTTATTTATTATTTATATTCTTCTATTTATTATATTTATTATATTTTTTTGATGCACTTTACAGGTGGTGTGTTAAGCTAGTTATATGACAAAAGAACATACAATTTTCCCAGAGTTAAAGGAGTGATGAGTCCACCTTGTGCAAGTTAAAGCTATAATCACCAAATTGTATAATTCAATAATTGTTTAGAACAAGTTAAGTGAAAAAAATATAAACCTGTAAGCTAATTCGTCTGTGACATTTGTACCAACGCAAATAGCACCAGCTTTTGGAAGAGTCAAAATTAGTGGAGCAGTAGACGTAGCTGCTGCATGAGTCCTTGCCCATTCAGGACTCCCGAAGCCAACCACATACTCTTCTACATCAAACCTGTTTCACATAAAGCCACAAACAGTATACTTTCTTTAAGATGCATGCGTGGATTCAAAGGCACAAAAAAGTATTGTGTTACTGAAAAGAAAGTGATGCAACTTACATGTCTTTAACTGCAAAAGTGAATTCAAAGGAAGATCAGGTGAAGAATTTAGTTGTAAAATAAATTTGTTCATGAATGCTCCGTAATCTGAGGTTGCTTCCATGTATGCTTACTGCAGCGTTGCAAATCTCCTTTGTGTAAGTAAATATGATGTGGATATAATCTTATCAAGTAAAATTCTCACGCTCACAGAAAATCAATAAGGCAGAAGGAAATCAAATTCTTTGCTTACACGCACAGCTAATGGACGAGGGATAATTTTTTATTTTTTATTTTTTGTTTCTCTAGCTTTGATTGATATGCAAAACAAAAAAGCCGAAGCCCTTATTTATAGGCTCAAATTTTGGCATTAAAATGGTAGTTAAATCCAATGAATGAAGAAAAAACAAAGACGACGAAGAGAAGTATCATCATATAAATAAATTTGAGAATTCATTCATAAGTTTGGATTACACATGGCAAATCAAGAGTAACTTTCAAGGTTTGGATGATACGTGTCATTTACAGAGATGTTTGGATGACACGTGTCGTTATATGGTGCTTCGTAAATATGTGGTTTTGTTACATATCATTATTATTAATATTATAATTATTACATTAATAAGTATTAAATAGCTATATTTGAATTTGAAACTTCTATTAAATATCTACCTTTTAAATAACTACCTTAATTATGGTTAAAAATTCTATTGGTCATTTGACTTAATTATTTATTAATAACTAATGAGAATAATATATCGTTTCCTTAATTATTTCCAAAAATTATATACTTAATAAATTTTTTTACTTACATTCACCCTAATTTTGTCCTAAATAGAAATCAATAAATAATTTTTACTTAATAATTTTTTTACTTACATTCTATTATTGATGACAATAATTTAATATAAGTTTCAAAGACCAAAATAATTATTATTATATATTTTAAGTATAATTTGGGAGGATATTTGTGTATAATTATTATTATTTTATATTTTTAAGAGTATGGATGAAGAGGATATTTTAAACTAGGCTTTAAAGAAAATGTGATCAATTTCGTATGATTTTACTCAATAAAGTAAATTTTATATCATCAATTGGGGGTCGTTTGATTCGGTATTAATGTATTATTAAATATATATAATTAAAATTAAAATCATTATATGTAATTGTTATATATAATTTATATAATTGGAATATCCATTTAAGTTATATTCATATTAAATACGAAAGTTTCACGTGTCAATCTTTAGAGCAATTTCACATAAGATCTTATCTCACTTGACAACACCAGAACATTTCCCTCTATTTTTGGCTTACATGTTGTCCTCACATTCATTTTCACGTAAATCAATTTATGGACAATTATGACATACAAATATTTGCACACAAAATAATTTATGGACAATTATGACACACAAAATTAGGGAATTAATTTTTATTGTATATTCTAATTGACCACAATTTCACAATCACCCTTATACACAATTACAGAAATTATTAGTACCTAATGTTTTTATTTTGAAATTCAAACAGAGTTAGAGAATAAAAGGCGACAAAGAAAAGAAGAAATTAAGAAGGGACATATGTTCGAAAGAAACCCAAACTCTCCTCTCATTTCTCCAATGATAGTATTTTTTTGCTACATGTTCTGAATAGTCACTCCCATTTCGTTGATTTCGTCTATTGTCTTTGTCTTCTCCATGTCTTTATTTAGGTGAGAAAAATATATTGTCAAATAGAGATGCATAAACGTTAGGTAATTTTTTTTCTTTTGATTTTTGCATTTTCTCCATTTGAGAAACTTCTAATTTTCTTTTTCACTTTTATGTTTTATTGTTCTCTTTTTATTTGCTTGTTTATGTTGTTTTTGCTTAGTGTATAGTCTAGAATGGATGATCAAGATAATGACATTAAGGATGGAGGAAAAGATGGTACTCAAGGTCCTAACTTGCTATTAACTTCCTCTTTATTTGAGTTATTATTATTATTTTTTCTTTATTGCTTTAAATTTGATCTACTAAGATTTTTATTCTTTTCACCTGTACATATCCAAAAGAATTCAAGAGAGAAATAAGAGTATGGATGAAGAGGATATTCTAAACTAAGCTTTCAAGCAAATTTAATCATTTCTATATAATTTTACTCAATAAACTAAATTTTGCATCATCAATTGGGGGTCGTTTGATTCGGTGTTAATGTATTATTAAATATATATAATTAAAATTAAAATCATTATATGTAATTGTTATATATAATTTATATAATTGGAATGTCCATTTAATTTATATCCATATTAAATTGTTCATTTATTAGCACATTATTTATTTATATATTACAAATGTTGCCAATTTGAAATAGTTTAATATTATTTTAATGGACAACAATTTAAAATGGATGATTAATTTGACTAAAATGTGCAATATTCAAATCACCAAAAGAAATATGCAACATTCATTTATTTTTATGGAAATAGAACAAAAATTTTTGTTTAATTTTCTTTATAAATAGCATTTTAAATATAAATAAATTAATTATTCCTTCAAATCCATTGAAATTAACATCCTTGTCTATTTAAATAATTAAGGCAATTTCAATTTATATATTTTAATCTGAATTAATTAAGATAATTGTGACATATATATTTTTTTTAAAAAGGAAAGTAAGATTATATTAAATTAAGGTAAATATATTATGTCAAAATGTATAATTAAAGTAATTAAAGTAATTAATAAATATATATAATTAAGGTAATTGTCTGTAATTAGGAATCAATTAATAATATATAAATATTTAATTATATTTAATATTGATTGAAGAAACTTAAACATTTGAATACAAAAGTAGAAATCTCTTTTATTTGGATAATAAATTAAGAAAAAAACTAATTTTGATTTAATGTGAAAATTCATGACACATAATAAAATGAGAGACACATGACATATATATATATTATAATTAGTTTTTTATTTAATGCATTATTAAATTTGTTTGAAATTTTTATTGATGTAATTATTAAATATATAATTAAGATAATTACATGTAATTATTATATATAATTTTTTTTATGAAATATTCTTATTAAATATTGCTAAAAAATACTATTTTTATATTTTAAAATACATAATTCTATTAAATATGGTAATTATGACTGATTATATTTTGATATTAATTAAGGTAATTGTGATTAATATATATTTTAATTAAGGTAATGAAAATAATTTTAAACAATGGTAGTTATATTATTTAAATTACTTAATTAAATTGACTATTACAATTTTAAAATTAAAATAGATGATTAATTTAAAAGGACCATTCATTTTGATCTAAAGATGAAATTTTTATTTAAATTATTTTCATATTAAATTGTCCATTTATTATTGAACTATTTGTTTATTTATTAACATGTCAATTCCAAATAATTTAATAGCATTTTGATGGATTAAAGTTTAAAATGGACGATAAATTTAAAATTGACGATTAATTTGACTAATTATGCAATGTTCATTTATTTAAATAGAAATGAAAAAAAAATTCTATTGACTTTTTGTTGTAAATAACATTTTAAAAGGAAATAAATTGACTTTTGCTTCAAATCCACACGAAATTAACGTATAATTTAGGTAATTACAATCGGTATATATTCTGATTTGAATAAGTTAACACAATTATGACATATTTTTTTTAAGAAAGATAGTAATATTATTTTAAATTAAGGTAGATATATTATTTATAATGTATAATTAAAGTAATTAATGTAATTAATAAATATGTATAATAAGGTAATGGCCCATAATTATAATTAAATTAGTTAATTTATAAATATTTAATATTGATTGAAGAAACTTAAACATTTGAATAAAAAGTAAAAATTTTCTTTATTTGAATAATAAATTAAGAAAAAATAAAGTCGATTTGATTGATTTAATGTGAAAATTCATGACATGTATACTAAGATGAGAGTCGCATGGCATATATCAATTTGAAATAATTTAATAGCATTTTGATGGACCAAAGTTTAAAATGGATGATTGATTTATAATTAATGATTAGTTTAACCTAAATAAGCACTGTTCATTTATTAAAATAGAAATGAATCAAAAATTTCTATTGACTTTTTGTTATAAATAACATTTTAAATGGAAATAAATTGATTGCTACTTCAAACTCAAATGAAATTAACATCCTTGTCCATTTCAATAGTTATAATAATTAAGGTAATTACAATGATTATATATTCTAATTTGAATAAAATAACACAATTATGACATATATATATATATATATATATATTGTAACATTATTTTAAGTTAAGATAAATATACTATTTAAAATGTATAATAAAAGTAATTAATGTAACTAATAAATATATATAATAAAGGTAATTTATCATAATTATAATTAAATTAGTTAATTTATAAATATTTAATTGTATTTAATATCGATTGAAGAAACTTATACATTTGGATAGAAATTAGAATTTTCCTATATTTGAATAATAAATTAAGAAAAAATTAATATTAATTTGATCTAATTTAATGTGAAAATTATTGAGTTGTATTATAAGATGAGATATGCATGATACATATTATATATAATTTATTTTTTTATTTAATGTATTATTAACTTTGTTAGAAATTTGCATTGATGTTATTAAATTAGTTAATGTAATTATTAAATATATATAATTGAAATAATTATATGTAGTTTTCATATATAATTTATTTTTTACAAAACATAATTTTTAAATATTGCTAAAAAATACTATTTTTATTTGTTAAAATACATAATTCTATTAAGAACGGTAATTATGAGAGATATATACTGTGAGATGAATTAATTAAGGTAATTATGATTTGTGTATATTTTAATTAAGTTAGAACATATTCAAATTAAGGTAAAATATTTAATTAGTATTATAAATAATTTATTAAGTGAACATCTAACTTTGTGAGAACTCCTTCTATTGTAATGTGTCTTTCAATTTTGACTCCATTGCAAACATTATTGTTTAGGATTATTTATTTGTGTAATCTTCAAACTTTAGAGATTTCATTTTTTTAATTTTATTTGCTTCATTTTTTATTGTATATTTCTTTTATTGTTATTGAATTTATTTATTTTTTGTTTGATAGTTTCATCTTTTTTATCTTCCTTATTTAATTAAGTTAATCTTCTATCTTTTTTTTCTTTAAATATTTTTAAAAAATATAGTATTTGGTATTTGATCGAATTAGTTTGCATCCTAAGTTGCTAACATTATTTTATAGATTTAACTATTTCAATTATTAAGATGGATCGAACTAAAAGATTTAACAAAGCTGTTTTACAAAACTTTTTTTTTTTGGCTAAATTACATTTTTGGTCCCCCTATTTTTTTCAATCCGCAATTTTGGTTCCTCTACTTTTTTTAGAGACATTTAGTCTCCCTATTTTTAAGAATATGTAATTTTGGTTCCTCTGTCAAATCTCTTGTGTTGACCGTTAGTAATTTAACATTGATTCTGGCGTATCAATACTTAAATGACATGTTAAAGTCAGAGTCAACATTAGAGTCAACGTTAAACCATTAACGATTAATGCAAGAAATTTGACAGAGGGACCAAAATTGCGGATTTTTAAAAATAGGGAGACTAAGTGTCTAAAAAAAAGTAGAGGGACCAAAATTACATATTTTTTAAAATAGGAGGACTAAATGTCTCTTAAAAAAAGTAGGGTGACCAAAATTACAAATTGAGAAAAATAGACCAAAAATATAATTTAGCCTTTTTTTTTTTTTTAAAAGAATCTTATAGTGAAGCAAAAACAACCTTACTCTCTCCCTCTAATATTTCACATATCATATGGCAAAGAAATATGTATTGCTAAATATATTAATAATTTTTATATGATAGTCTCTTTATTATTTTAATTTTTTAAAATTTGAAAACATTTAAAGAATTTTTCTATTTATTAAATCCTATATGTCACTTATTATAATCATAATAATTCTTTTCCATCCAAAAATATTGTTTTTAATTAATTTTTGTCATTTTAATTCATAACAACAAATTAATAAAAGTTAAGTAATAAATAATATTTTTGATTTAAAAAAATTAAATTCTATTACATTAACTTATAATAAAAACAGCACACACAAATTATAAATCTAATATAAATAAAGTAAAAAAAATCAATTAATAAATTGAAAATAACAATTAAGTTATTTTACAATAATTGTCACTCATGGTGGTTCTATCAAGTTTGAGCAAGATTGTCTCAAGTGGAAAATATATATGATCTCTACAAAAAAAATAAAAAATAAGTTATGAAAAATATAATTTTTTAAATTAATTTAAATCAAATTTAAATTTATTTTAACTTAAATAGGACAAAAAACTATATCAAATTAAAACTAATTTATTTCAACATATAACTACGTAGTGTATTTGATATATGTCACTTTTCTTCAAAGTGTAAAATATAAATAACATTTTTATATTATTAGAAAATAACATTTTTACATGGTATTAATTACATTAAATTATAGACAATGTATACTTATAATTTTGTACTCAATATATTCAAATTTATGTTGAAAATCAATATGATTCATTATATATATATATATATATTACCATACTCATTTTTTCCTCTATATGTAATTTTTATTTTATTATCTTTTCAATGATTAATAAAAGAATTCTTTAACAAGACAATAATTTGTATATCATGAATGTTATGTTTGGAACAAGATATTACATAATGGTATCAAATCTTTTAATTAGTTTAAAATTTTAGAATGATATCCATAATAAATAATTACTATACATATGAAACAAAAAATAATAATAAAACATCTACTTAAACACCAATAATTTATTCAAGTACTTATAAATTTAATTGGTCTTTCATTTAATTGATATTATCTTTTTCTCTTATTTTTGTTATCCAATAGAAACTGAGATTTAAATGATAAATCAATTATTACAAAATATAATTACATATAATTTTTTATTCGTATAAGTATTAAGATAAGATTAATTTATATGAATATATATACGTCTATTCTATATTCATACATGTTTATAAAAAATTTCTGACAAAATGTAACATTTAATATCTAAAGCAATACAAGTAATACCTCATACTTGGTATCATACAATAAATAAAAATAGGAATAATTGCTTCAAAATATTCTAAAAATCATTGTCAAGATTATGGCACATTATATATATATATATATATATATATATATATATATATATATATAAATTAAGTATTAGTGTCCTTTAATTTTGGATGACTAAAATTAATATATATATATATATATATATATATATTATAATAATAATTAACTATACAAAACTTTTACACTAACATTGAATGCTTTTTAAACTCATTTTTAAAGAAAAAACTAATAATTACAAAGTTTAATTTAAAATATTTTTTAATTTTAATTACTCTTATTAAAATTTTGTATAAATCGAAGTTATATATACAAATGAGAATATATAGATAAAGATAATATTTTTTAAAACACATTTTTATAAATTAAAATAATGTGATATGTGTGTGAATATAAAATTATTTTGTATTTATATTAATTCACACACACACACACACATATATATATATATGTGTGTGTGTGTGTGTGTATATTGATGTACATATTTATTTGCAGATATTTTTATAAAATTAAAAATAATTAAGAAATATATTAAATATTTATAACAATATAAAAGTTATAAATTATAAATTTAAGATCTGTGCATGACATGAGTTATTACACTAATTAAATACATATAGGCATGCAGACGCGGAAAACGTATACAAATTGGACGAGTGGTTGTTGCAGTAGCCGTATATTATTGAAAGCAATATCTTTTGACTGCCAAGTGTCAACTTTGCTTGGACAATTTCAATTGTGACGGGTAACACATGAAAAATTATTAGAATAAATCTAATGCATAATTTGAAACGATATATATGGCTTAGAAATATATAAGCACAGGATTGTTTTTTCTGGGCAACTAAAAAAGTTAAATAAAAAATTAATTCTTATCTAAAAGGTATTAAAATAGCTTACTGAATTAAAAGTATTTGATGAAATTAATTGTAAAACTAACTTAAATATAAAATACCATAAAAAGATATGTTTATATGATTTTTTATTTTTGAGAAAAAACATTTATAGATAATTGTAGTTATAAAATTTTTAGTTAATTTTGAACTCTTACTATTTTTTGTCACAAAAATGTTATAATTTTTATTCAAAGATCAAATATTTTATTAAAAATTAAAAATAAATAATATAAATGGTAAAACAATTAAAATAAAAAGTGTGATATTAAATCAAGTGGTAAATGGATAATTTTATTAACGTATTGAGAGTAAAAATGAAATCAATAATAATAAGTTATAAGTTCAAATGTTACACTTACAAATTAAACTATATGTAAATAATTGTTCCTAGAATGGTACTCTACTTTTTTAAGAGATTACTCTCATGGCTCCAACTGTGCGAATACCTTACTTTTCAGGAAAAAACATAGTAACATGATGACCATTTAAGTTATAATGAGATAAATAAATTTGTAAAACACTTATATTATTTAAAGAAACATATAAAATCGTGAAGTAAATTATAAGCTAACTAAAATGATGAAATAAACGCACTCATAGTAAATATAGTTGGAACATAAAACTTATCTATAATACGTATGATATAAAATATCATATTTGTATATATAAATATAAAATTTTATAAGTACTAGAAAATACATATTATTTTATAATATAGGCATACCAATCAACTTATATTCTATATTTCTTTGAATTTTTATGAATTATATTGAAAATAATACTATTTAAATAACGATTCATATATTAAGTGCAAAAATTTAATTGAATTAGAAAGCAATTAATTAGGAGTATTCTTTATTTCCCTTATTTATTTTTATCTTTTGGTATATCTCTATTAAGTGGTATGAGAAATCATTTAATGGAATAAAATGGTATAGTTAAAGGCCTTGTTAACGACAGTTCTGAAGATATTAATTAAAGGATTAATAAATAAAAATTTTATTAAAAATGACAGTGAAAATATACTAATAATATATACCACTAGGGTGGCCTAATTACAGAGAGTTTGGGTAGTTTGCACAAAATTTTAAGTTCAAACTTTGTGTTGCCGCAATTGTACAGCCAAAAATATTAATAATATTAAACGTTATATTTTCTTTTAAAATTTAAATTTTGTATTTTTCATTTCTTAACTGGGGTAACATTCTCCAGATTGACTTTTTTTTTTCTTCTAAAATTAAGAGTATTAAATGACTTTTTTAAGGCATATCTAATGACTTTTTTTTTTTTTGAAGAATCTAATGACTTTCTTAATCATTATAAAAAGAGTTTAATGGCTATACATTATCAGTATAAAAAATTTTACACTGTCAACTAATCACAAATCACTGTTGTTATGACTTTTAAGGTAATTATTATAAAATTCAACAAACTTACCATACATAGTAGTTTGTGATTGGATGACAAGGTAAAATAATTTTATATTGTCAGTACATATCTTTTTTTCTCTTATAAAAGTATTAAATTTAATGATTATTATTATATGTAATAACTTTCTTATATTTTTTAATCTTTATTTCTTAATCGTTAAATTTAATGATTTTGCTTTATCATATATTTCTTATTCAATTTCGTTAATTATTCCCTTTAGAACAAGGACTAAAAAGTCAATAAATAATTTTTTTAATATAAATCACGGTTGTTATATATTAATAATATTAAATATTAATTAAACATATTTTAATAAAGATTTTTAAATAAATATACAATCCTTGAAAAACATTTTATTTATCTCCAGTTTTTAAAAGTTTCACTTTGTACAATTTATTCCCTTAAATTTGTTAAGTTACTCACATTTTGGTCCTTCTCTCACAAAAACGTAAGCAAATTGTGAGCAAAATTAACATATATTTGGGACCAAATTGTATATACCGGAAACTTTCGAGAATAGCTGGTCTTCAAAAGGACCAAACTGTGAGCGAATTAATACGTTTGGGACCAAATTGTACAAAGCAAAATTTTCAGGAACTAAAAGTAAAGTCCCACTTTCAAGAATAAATTTATATATCTACTGTGAAAAATGTTCTCATTTGATTGCCCTAAGGTTTATTATTAACAAAATCCTTTTAGTTATATTTTATGCCCTGATATACAAAATCCATTTGTCTTACATCCTTCAACTGCAAGTAAACAGTGGCCCCATCAGAAAGTATTGCTCTTAATATGGGGTTATAGTGTTGAGGGGCGGGGGTGTGACAAGCTGACTAATCACAAAATTGCGTTGTATGAGGAGGTGAATGCAAACGAATGAGTAAATTGACAACAATAATATTCATACATTTATATAATATTTTTATTTTTTTATCTTATTTTTTCTCTATTTCTTTTTACATCATATCACGTATATTTTAATTTTATCTTTTTATCTTTTTCTTTTATTTCCTTTCTATCTCTCTTCTCATCTTTTATATCTTAAAAATATGATACACGCTCATCATTTTCACTATTATATTAATTCTAATAACTATAGTTAATATATGGACTTGACCAAGACCAAAGACTTTAGACCCTAAACCCAAACAAGACGTTTGGGTTAACAAGATGTTTCAAGTTTATCTTCATGAACCATTTTCTATTTTATTTTTTCTTTTAAAGGAGGCGTGAATAATGTACTTTGATCCCTTGGCATGGATGGCACTGTTGGTTGAATAGTTAATGATTTCAACAAATTTGAAAAAAGAGAAGACGTGAACTATCTTTTGACGAGTTTGATCCCTTCATTCCATTGACAATGGATAATACTTTTTGATTCAATAGCTAATTTTAACAAATTTGGAAGAAAAAAAAATCTAACAAACCAAGATGGATTAAATACTTTGACTCTAATCTCAACACCACATGATCTCATTTGTTGAATATAGAACACCTAAAACATACACTTATCCTTACAGGGTGTTTGGACACCCACATCACGTTTTCAGTGCTTGAAATGGAATTTAGCAATAAATTAAAGAACAAAGCATTTGTTTAAACAATATAATTTTTATACGGTCAACAAATTAAAAATCATCTTTAAAGTAATTATTACAAAAGTCAATAATTGTTATTTTCAAGATGGATGATATTCCAAGTTCGAACTTGATTATGGTTTATCTAGTATATGATTTGGGTATCTTGAAATGTTTACTTGACTTCTTGACAAGGAATTTGGAGGCACTCTAATGCTTAAGTCAATAAAAACCCCACACAAAAGTTAGAAATAATAAATGTGTATTTGTCACAGTGACATTGGAGGTATATATAGGTGTCAGGTATGAGCTAGAATCTTTGGCACAGGCTCCTTATTGGCGATCATACATTGCTTTGGTGTGTATTGGTATGACTTAATTTAGTACTAGAAGTTGACTTTGGTCAACTTTAATAGAGGCATTTAGGCTTAACAGAAATGCGATGCGGATTGGGCTTAGGTCTAATCCATAACAACAATCTTATCATACATAGCAATGTATAATTGATTGACTCTAAAAAAAAACTTTTACATTATTAATATATTCTAATTAAATTATTTGTTTAAGATTATAAGTTTTCAAAATTAATTTTATAACTAATAAGTTTTCCATGTATTGTATGCACATTTTTAAATTTAAGTAAAATTTATAAATAAAAATAAATTAAGAAGAATAGTAAATATTTTTTAGTAAAGCACCAATTTCATATTTGAAGTTTCATAAAAATAAATTTAAGATTTTTGTAAAAAATAAATCTTAAAATAATATTTTTCTCATAAGTTAAAGAAAAGTTCTAAATAAATTATCTAGACATATAAAATTCATATAAAGTATTAGAAGGCCCATGCAAGCAACTCATGGGGTGGGTTGTCTACATTAGAGTTATGACTTGAAAGATATCCGAATTGCAGATTCTATCTACAGGGAAAATACATATTAGCGGCGGACACTTACCAATTGTTTCAAAACCACGCTATACTTTTTTTTTTTTTTTTTTGAGCACCACCACGCTATACAGAAGTTGAATTAAATTTTGTTATCATATTTATTTATTTATTTATTTTTAATATGTGTCCGCTAACTAACATAACTAGCATTAGTCACGCCAATGCTATGTCAACAAGGCTTGGGAGATTTTTGTAACTTTAATTTTCATTCTTTGTGCAATGTAATTTATAGTTTATTATTTGTTAATAACTAAGAATAACAATCTTCAACTTTATTTTGTGGGAAAGATAGTGTCGAGAGGAAGACCTCTCAAATATTTTACGAGATGGTACTTTTGCTCTAGGCCCTCCCTTTTGCCTCTATCGATGACAATGCCATATATTTGGAGGTTGATGGAGATAGGAATAAGAAATGACACATGTATTGGCTGAACAAGTTGGGCAATAAATTTGTGGGCTCAATCTAGTGAACCGAACAAGACCCATGTGACTATTGTTGCTTTGGAGCAGATGCAACCGATGCAGGAGATGATCAAAATATTTTAAACAACTAGCTCACCACAAAATAAGCTAAGAAGAGGTTGATGGAGACAAAGATGGCTGGGTTAGGGTAAGTACGCAATAGTAGGATGAGATAATGCAATACGTGTTACAACACTTGCAGTTCTAGTCTCCTTTTCTGCCACCACCTCCTCCACTGCCCTTTGTAGAGGACACTAACAATAATGTCGAGGACCAACCATTCAATTCCTTGCCATCCAGATTGGTTCTTATGTACAATACATTTTATTCTTTAATAATAAATTATCTGATTTATCTCTTATTTGTGTTACAATTTATGTATACTTAATATTCTTATTTGTTGCTAATAGTAATAAATCTAGAAAAATATCTAATATAGTTTATTTGTTGTTAATAATAATCATTTTTTTAAAAGTAAAAAAAAATCAAATATTGATTCTTTAAAAGAAAATAAAAATAGTTGCAACTAAACTAGTGACCGAATAAACGTTTGCTAAGGTAAATTGTAACTTCTTAATTTTTTTTAATAAAACTGATGACTGAATTTGCCACTATACATTCGGTTGCCATTATATTCATTTAGCGACTATTTGTAAATTGTTTTTTTTTTAATTTTTTTAATACAATACCATTTAGCGATTGAATTAGCGACTGTACGTTGTAGTTAATGTGGTCTCTTAATAAGAAACTATCAAAATGTTAGCTATAATCAATCGCTATTTTTGGTCGTTATTAGTGGTTGATTGGGAAATTGATCACTAAATTTGTTAGCGATTAAATTTATTGCGACCACCTTTTTGGTGGCTGTAAATTTGATGGTTAAGTCGTTTGACAACAAAATTTATTTATTTAACAACTGAAATTTTTGGTCGATATGTAGTCATTTTTCTTTTTTTCAGTATGTAATTTTTTGCTCTTATATCATTGTGAAAACCTAAATGAAACATAAATTAAATTTAAACGTTTTGTCCACTATCATACCAAACATATATTACATGAATGAAGTTAATTAATCTCTATTAAAAAATCAAAAGCTAAATGAAAAGTGCACTTATTCACCCCTGCATTTTTATTGTCATTTAAGAAATAGGCATTAAACTACTGCTCTCCCCTGTTCATTACATGAAATAGCTTATGTTCTTGGACATGTTGCTTCTTCTTCTTTAATACTCTCATAAATGTTCTCAAGAAGAGAAAGTAAAAATCCATCTGCTCCATGTTTGACCACTAGAGAAATTGATATTGGAAGGTTATTATACATTCCTAGAGGTATGCTTACCTGCAAAATGTCAGAAACCATGTTATAACATTTTGAAGTATAATTGATTAAAGAAAGTAGAAGAATATAAATGTTTAAAAAACACATATAACACACGTGTGTATGCACATAAACATGAGAGAGAGAGAGAGAGAGAAAGAACCTGACAACATCCAGATAATCCAGCAACAGATATCAAGCTAAAAGCCCTTGCATTAAAATTTTTTAATTCAGATGCACTAGTTTGTAGTTTTGGTGGAGGCCCTGGAACTGTAGGAATCAGGAGAACGCCGAAATCCTGAAATTTTTATATGTAAACTGTCATATATCCACTTAAAGAAAAAAGCGAGCTTATAAAAGTAATTGGTTGCTTCAAATTTATAGAAAATATACATCAAACATCGTTACCAAATTTCGGACAAAGTAATATCTTTTTGTTATAATTTTATTTGAAGAAAAAAAAATAAAACAAAAATTTTGTAACGAGGAACACCCTTACTAATTTGACTTATCTATGTGAGATGAGTAAAAAGTTACAATGATTGTATGGTCTGCACGGTATGTTTACAAACAGACATGTATATGGTCAGATGAACTTATCACAAACACGGTATATATCTTTATCTGTTGAAACATATATAATGTTTGTCAATAGGTTACGGGGGTTCCAAAATTCTTATTACAGTCTATGAGCATGCCTTTATATATGTGTGTGTAGGTGTCAAGAGTAAGAAAGAATACCCCAATAAGAGTGGTAAGAGCATCACGCAATTCATTTTTTATAGAATGACAAATATCAATGTTTTCCCCTGTTGACTTTAGGGCTTCTGCTACATTTTCTGAAACTCCAGGACCTAAATTAGGTTTAACTGCACTTATCCATTCACCATGAGTATTCTTGAATTCATACCTAAATTTCAAATTGAAAACAAAGAAAAACAAATAAATTTTGGATTGATGGCAATTAATAATCCAATATAAAATTACAACCATCTTTGTTTAAAGAATCACGGTTTCATCACTAGTGAACTAACCTTGCAAGCAACTGCATAGCATTTGAAAGTGCAGCCAATGATGGAATGTTGTCGACTCGGTTTGTGTTCTCTTTACTCATGAAATGTTTCAAACTTGGAACATTAGCCATTATATAATCACCAAGGATTTCATGCTTTATTGTGTTACCTGCAATGGTGGATACAAAAAGTCTTACCCAATAAATTTCAATTGTTTCAAATACATATCAAACATCATTAATTACTAGAATGAAACCACAAATTTTTTTATGTTAAACAAACTGAAAATAGAAAAGAAACCTTCATAATTTAAAATTATAAATTTTAAATCTTTTATTTTAAAAATAACAAGTAACTACATTGTTAGATTTATCTAATAAGTTGTTCACCTCCATATAACTTCTTTATTGCTTTGATGACATCTTGTGTAAGTACATCATATGGAATGCTTGAAAGCTGAAAACAGTCCTTTGCAATGATAATGTGAGTAGGTCTGGCAGGTGCGACGTCTGGTAACTGTAGCAGTACACGTCCAACTTTATTCAAAATCATTGGATCCCTAGCAAACCATCCTGGATGAAAATAAGAACAAAGGAATTGAGTCTCCAAAAAACCAAAAATCTGATCATCAACATTTGAAGTTATGATATTAAGACCGCTAGATGTAACCGGCCTATACTGTTAGGAGATAGTATCTGTAATTGTAAAAGTACTAAGGCCTAAAACTTGGATAAAAAGGCTTTAGAGAAAAGTGCACCATATTGAAGATCAGAAATACTTTAACCAGAGATAGCCATAGAAAACATGAGCTATATTTTTAATTAATATGTATATTTGATTCAAAATAAGAACATGTAATACAAGCACATAACCGAGAAGGAAAATGTGTTCATTTATTTATATGTAAGTTTCAATGCGTTGGATTGAAAACAATCTCTCATGCATTGTAAAGTTTAAGAAAAACTGAAAACTAACTCCTTCTGTCTGGACCCAAACGAACAATACTTTAGTTTTTAAATATCAAAATAAGAAAAATACTATTATTGTAGCCCTCAATGTTTATGTGTATTTGGGCGTTGTTCTTCGTAAATCTTTATAACGATGCATTCATCCAAAAATATAGATTTGAAGGAGCTAACAAGGTGGTTGTTTTGGTACTTTTTTATTTTAAGAGAGTATCAGTATTTTTTTATACTGAAACGATAAAAAATAACTATTTATACGTTAAAATTACATCGTAAATAAGCTAGAATTTAATTTTAAAAGTGTTTTAAATTTTTGTAATTGCAAAAAAAAAAAAAGAAATCATCAATCGAGATTTATTTCAATTTTTTAAAATTTCAATATTAAACATTAAAATGTAGAGGCACTGTAGAATTTACTAGCTACCAATTATTGTAGTATATATTATTACCTACAGTATCCAAACTTGGTGCCATAGGAATACTTCCTGTCTTTGGAATAACACCATGAGAAGGACGAATACCAAAAACCCCACAATACGATGCAGGCACTCTTGCACTTCCTATGCAGTCGGTTCCTATCATAAAATATATAAAAAAAAATTGCTTCAAATTAGTAATGAATTGATGCCAAATTAAATACCTCATAGAATGGAAGAGAATATATAGCTTACCTATTGAGAAATCTACAAGCTTTGCACCAACTGCAACAGCAGAACCACTAGAAGATCCTCCAGGAACCCGATCCGCTGCAACAGGATTTATGGGAGTGCCATAATGTACATTCTCTCCCAATATACTGCCAAAACAGAGAACTCAATTATATGATTAAGAATATGCATGTATCTAATTTCCATCTTACAACAATGACCATAGATTACTGTTATTTTCACCTTAAATTTTATTCAATGAGAAAAGATTGTCCTTATGAGCAAACAATATAGTGCTTAGGGACGATAAAATTCAATAATTGTTTAGAACAAGTTAAGCGAAAAACAATATAAACCTGTAAGCTAATTCATCTGTGACATTTGTACCAACACAAATGGCACCAGCTTTTAGAAGAGTCAAAATTAGTGGAGCAGTAGACGTAGCTGCTGCATGAGTCCTTGCCCATTCAGGACTCCCGAAGCCAACCACATACTCTTCTACATCAAACCTGTTTCACATAAAGCCACAAACAGTATACTTTCTTTAAGATGCATACGTGGATTCAAAGGCGCAAAAAAGTATTGTGTTACTGAAAAGAAAGTGATGCAACTTACATGTCTTTAACTGCAAAAGTAAGTGAATTCAAAGGAAGATCAGGTGAAGAATTTAGTTGTAAAATAAATTTGTTCATGAATGCTCCGTAATCTGAGGTTGCTTCCATGCTTACTGCAGCGTTGCAAATCCCCTTTGTGCAAGTAAATATGATGTGGATATAATCTTATCAAGTAAAATTCTCACGCTCACAGAAAATTGATAAGGCAGAAGGAAATCAAATTCTTTGGCTTACACGCACAACTAATGGACGGGTACAAAGGAAGGGACAATTTTTTTATTTTTATTTTTTGGTTTCTCTAGCTTTGTTTGATTTGCAAAACAAAAAAACCGAAGCCCTTATTTATAGGCTCAAAATTTGGCATTAAAATGGTAGTTAAATCCAATGAATGAAGGAAAAACAAAGATGACGAAGATAAGTATCAAATAAATATAGGAATGCAGACGCGGAAAACATGTACAAATTGGACTAGGGGTTGTTCCAAGAGCCTTATCTTATTGAAAACAGTATCTTTTGACTGCCAGGTGCCAACTTTGCTTGGACAATTTCAATTGTGACGTGTAACACATAAAAAATTATTAGAATAAATCTAATGCATAATTTCAAACGACATATATGGCTTAGAAATATATATATAAGCACAGGATTGTTTTTTCTGGGCCTAAGCAATATAGACTATAGATAAAAATTATATAGTTGAAACTTAAAAAGTTAAATAAAAAATTAATTTTTATCTTAAAGGTGTTAAAATAACTTACTTAATTAAAAGTATTTGATGAAATTAATTATAAAACTAACTTCAATATAAAATACTTAAGTATACAGTTACGTTAAATATTTAGAAAAAAATTTTTGGCACCTGTAGGTATTAAGAAAAAGAGTAATAGGGAACAGGGCGAAGGCATACAAAAACACTTGTCAAGGTAGGAAAGTTGAACGAACGGTCCCAAGCATATGGGGCAACAACAAATGGAATCCTCCGAGTCCGAGTCCGGGTCCGAGGAAACATGGTTGCTCACCTCAATCGCTGCGTCATCTTCCATCGTTTCCAAGCCTATTTTCCCTCTGCTGCATAGTTCAGATTTTTCTCATTTATATTAGACATGATAAAAAAAAAAGTAATTAGAATGCACTTATTATTATTTAATAATAGATTATTATATATGGTAAAATGATTAATTTTTGTAATATTAAAAAATATTATTCTACAGGAAAATAAAATAAAAAATAATTTTTCCTATAAATTAAAATTAATTTCCTGAATAATAAAATAATTTTAACTTTTTTTAAAAGTTAATTTTAATTTATACATAAATTAATTTTTAATTTATAAAATAATTTGATTTCATTTTTTTTTCTTATAAATGCTTATGGAAAAACTTATTCAAACATTGTTATATCTAAAACAACTTCTAAATTGATCGATACATTCATAATATATAAAAAATAAACCTGGGATAAAAATTAGGTAGAAAATAATAATGTAAGAAATGTTGATAGATTTATATAATTTATAACTATAATAAAGAAGATATTTTTTTTAGTTTTTATTTTTTATTGAGCCACTATATCCTATAATTACTATCTTAATTATCTACTATTTTATCTTTTAATTATTTTCTAAGTCTAAACTATTAACTACATCTTCTTTCTCATTTATTTTATTTTTATTTTTTAAAAAATAAAGAGAGACAAGAATTTCTCTTAATATATATAAACAGCTTAAGATTGAAACTTATTAGATTATTTTTAACAAATTTTTTGGTTTTATTTTTAATAATTGAGTATTTTAAATATAATATTAATTATTATAAAAAATTATGTAGTTTAATAATTCATTGTAATTTTTAAATAATTTAAACAAAATAAATTATCTTAAAACTTCTTTGACCTAATACATTTAAATATAAAATTTATTTTATTTAATTGATTACAATATTAGTAATTAATTGTGTGTGTGTGTGTGTATATATATATATATATATATATATATATATATATAATTATTGAAATAATTTTTTTCCACTTTTTTACTTAATATTTGGTCACTTAATTCAAACATTCATTAACTTATTTTACATCTTCCGGAATTTTAGATTTGACTATTAAAAAATCACATGAGGCAATAAATGAGTGAATCACATGTCCAATTAATGGGAGTAAAAACAACAAACTCTGGTTTTAAAATAAAGGCTAAAATATACTGTTGATTACTTATATTTTTACTAAAATTTGTTTTGGTTCTTTATTTTTTAAAATATTTATTTTGGTCATTTAACTCTCAAATTTGAGTTAATATTGTTATTAAAAAACAATGATCGTTTTCCATTCTGAGACATGATTTTGAACCTTTTTTGACGATTCAAAATGTGAAACTTGTCTTATTAGATTCATCTACATAAAAATTATAGAACCCAACAAATGTTTAAACCCAAAAGGGTCATAAACATGGTAAAAATTACGTAAAAGTGAGTCCCATGAGCAGTGAGAAAACTGAAAAATGTAATATCAAATTCTTTCTCAGTTACTCATGGAACTCACTTTTCACGCAATTTTTCACCATGATTATGACTCCTTTTGATTCGAACATTAGTTAGGTTCCATAATTTTCATGTAGTTGAACCTAATGGGACAAGTTTCACATCTTGAATTGATCCAAAAAAGGTTCAAAATCGTGTCCCAAAATTGAAAACAATCATTGTTTTGGAAGGAAAACATTAACTCAAATTTGAAAGTTAAAGGACCAAAATAAATCTTTTAAAAGATAAAGGACTACAACGAATTTTAGTAAAAAGATAAAAAACCAAAAGTATATTTTAACCTAAAATAAATCACCCAAGTCCTCCATCAGTACCGTTGCCTTTTTTTCACTTTCTCGTTATTTTAACTAGTACATGTACCCATGCATTGCATGAGATAAATTATGAATTGGGGAGCAATATTTGGTATTGTTTCAAAGAGATTTAAATTTAAATTTTGAAAAGAATATCATGATACAAAAATAAATATAACATGATAACAAAAATTCATTTTAGCTTGCTATGGTTAAATATAAACATACTTCAAAGTCAAAAAAGAGAGTAAATTATGAAGAAACAATAGAATATTACCAGCATTTATACTGATACCAACTCATAATAAAAAAGATAAAATAATAGTCAAGACAACAAGACATTACCAACAACATATATTTAAACTTTATGAACTTGATTATCTTAATCTATTTTTATTAAATACCAATATATATTATTCTTAATGCTATTTTTAATGAATTAAATATCTCCTCTTTTAAATTAATTATATTGTTATAATCTGCCATAATTAATATGTTGAATTACACTTTATTTTACCAATCATAATAATCAAATTTTGAAAATTAAATATTATAGTTGATTTGAATTCTTTACTATGTCACTAATATATTAATATATTTCTTAATTTATTTTACATGATTCTTGTAATTAATATACTGAATTACCCTTTATTTTGCCAATCATAATAATCGAATTATGAAAGTTAAAATATTAGAGTTGTTTGAATTCTTTACTCTGCTATTAATATGTCTTTTAACATATAAAATTGATGATTATTTTTTTCTTTCTAATTAAATTACTACACACTTTACTCTACCATTAATATGGCACACCCATTGATAAGATATTTTACATAATTTTATACATATTATGTAGGAGTACCCTTTTTTCTGCCAAAATATTTAATCAAATTTTGACAATTAAAATATTAGAGTTGATAATTTGTGTTCTTTTTTATTAAATTACTTTAGAAAAATTCTTTGGAAGGTTTCCTACTAAATGTAATAATTAATTTCATATGCAATTCTTTGAAAGATTTCTGACGACTTCAAACTGTCAAAAATCATTACAATTTATATATAGATTAAAAATTTTAGAGACTAATTTTAAAAAAATGATTAAATATCCAATTAAAAAATTAATTTCGAAACCTACTTAAAATTTTGTAAATAATTCGTAAATAATCATATAATTTGAAAGCAAATTAAAGTCATATATATGTGTGTGTATGTGTACACACACACACACACACATATATGATGATATTTAAACATTATTTTTTATTTTTATATATTTTAGGTGAATGCAACTATAAAATGTATTAAAATATGTATTTATTATTTTATATATTTTGAAAACAATTTAATATTTTTTTTTTAAAACTTAAGTTGTTCTTTAAATAATTTATTATCTTAATATGAATTTACTAAAGACCAATATATATTATTCTTGACGCTGATTTTAAAAATTTAAATTTGAATTCTTTTAAATTAATTATAATTAAATGCTATAAATTCTAATTAAAGGCAATTGGATGATAACATGTGTTCAAATTTAATTGCAAAATATTACTTGAAATGTTAATCGAAATAGATGATTCTAATATTTACATATTTACCATTAACGCATAAACATTTTAGTAAAGAGATATTCTTCATGGCATTTGATATTAAAACAATGTTAGACTTTTTTTCTTTTTTTTTTTTTACATATATTCCCATTAGTAGTAAATGTAGAAGATTAAAGTAAATAGCACCAATCAAATAATGTTTGCCAAATTATCATTGATTGTTGACAATACTGTTGTTCTAACATAATTAAGCCTCATTGAAAATTATATTATAAGAATTTAAATTAAACATGATAAAAAAAATTCTTAATCATTATAACTTCAATTACAATTGAACCTGATTAAAATCAAAAAGATGAATTAAAATTGTTCTAACAACATTAATACTTAAACATCAATTGAACTATATCTAAGAAATCTTGGAAAACCTAAAATTTCCAACCTCACGCCCTAATTAATGTTTACATACAATATCCCATAATCATAAATCATAAAAAAATTCAAAACGAAGAACATCATTCACTGCGAGATTCTTCTTCTTTACGAATTCATATCAACCAACAGCAATATGTCGTTCATTACATCCTCTTTCAATTGAGAATTCGTAGGGAGAGGACCTGCCATCCTAAAAGACACGGAAGGTATATATAACAAAGCAAAAATTGTAATAAAAAAAAGAAGAAGAAGTAAGAATGAGAAAAACAAAATTAAATAAAATGCAAAATTTTAAGAAGAAGAAGAAGTAAGAATAATGGGAAAAAAAATTATATGAATAAACAATTGTAGATGAATAAATAATAATAATAATAAGAAGAAGAAGAAAAAGAAGAAGAAGTAAGAAGAATGGAAAAAATATTTTATGAATAAATAATTGCAAATGAATAAATAATAATAGTAATAATAATAATAACAACAACAAGAAGAATAACAAAAAAAAAAAAAACCTAAAACACAACCTTTGTTGAGACGATTAAACAAAAGAGTAGGGAAGTGGAAAAGTAATGAATACAGAAAATACCCCCAGTATGTATAAGGTATATGAATGACCTTTGTGCTTCCAAAAATTAACTTACCACCACTAATTAATTTGCCTACACAGTTTTCCTTTTTCAAGTGTTAATACATTTAATAGTACATATTGAATTCAAAGAATTATACCAATCTGCTTGCACAATTTCCCTTTTTTAGTAATTGTGAAAGGAATTGTCAAGATTGCCTTTAATTTGAGCAAAAACTATTTTTTCTCTCTGACAACAACTTTATAAATATTTATAGATTTATAAATTATAGATTTATAGATAAATATTTATAGATATTTGATTGAAATTTATTAATAAAATTAAATAGTTTTATACTTTCTATTCAATTGTGTAAGTTACCACAATCGAAATTTAATATTTAATATAGTTAAATATTTTAAAATAACATGATTTATAATTTATAATTAAGGGTAATCAATATAATTAGTTTTTATTACATCGAAGTTCAAATTGATTTATATGATTCGAAATAAAAAATGATTATATTGATTACATCAATGTAATAAATTATATATTATAGTATATTTTTAATTATTACTAAAATAGGGATGTTTAGTAATAATGTGGACACTTAATATGAAATTATATTATTTATAAATTATAAATTTTTGGTTTTATGTAATCTAATATTATATATTATATTATTTTTTATTTATTATAGTATTTTTTATATAATATATTTTTATTACAATGTACACACCAATTTATTTTTGGAAACAATTTAATATGAAATCAATATGAAATTATTGATTGATTAAAAAGTACGAAAAATCCTAATATCGCCAATTAATACTTATGAAACCTTAATTCTATATAACCTAATATTATATATTATATTATTTATTTATATAATATATTTTTATTATAATGTACGCACCAGTTTATTTTCAAAATCAATTTAATATGAAGTCAATATGAAATTATTGATTGATTAAAATCAGTCAATAATAGAGGAATTTGAAAATAAAGTACGAAAAATCCCAATGTTGTCAATTAATACTTTAGAAATCTTAATGTCCCCAATTAATACACAAAAAACTCTAATGTCGCTAATTAATACTCCAGAAACCCAATGAAACCTTTCTTTTTTATATATAAAGATATTTTAAAATAACATGATTTATAATTTATAATTAAGGGTAATCAATATAATCAGTTTTTATTACGTCGAAATTTAAATTGATTTTTAATTACATCAATATAATCAATTATATATTATATTATTAGTTTGTTATTACTAAAATAGGGATGTTTAGTAATAATGTGGACGTTTAATATGAAATTCTATTAGTTATATAATATATATTTTGTATTTTATATAATTTAATATTATATATTATATTATTTTTTATTTATTATATTATTATTTATATATTATATTTTTATTATAAAGTGCACACCAATTTATTTTCGAAAACTATTTAATATGAAATTAATATGGAATTATTGATTAATTAAAATCAGTATATAATAGGGAAATTTGAATATAAAGTACGAAAAATCCTCATGTTGCCAATTAATATTTCAAAAACCTTAATGTTGCCAATTAATGCACTAAAAACTCTAATGCCGCCAATTAATACTTCATAAATTCAACAAAACCTTTCTTTATATATATAAAGATATAAAGATATTTTAAAATAACATGATTTATAATTTATAATTAAGGGTAATCAATATAATCAGTTTTATTACCTTGAAATTTAAATTGATTTTTAATTACATCAATATAATCAATTATTTATTATATTATTTGTTTGTTATTACTAAAATAGGGATGTTTAGTAATAATGTGGATGTTTAATATGAAATTAATTATTTATATAATATATTTTTTTGATTCTATATAATCTAATATTATATATTATATTATTTGTTATTTATTATATTATTTATTTATATATTATATTTTTATTATAATGTGCACACTAATTTATTTTTGAAAACAATTTAATGTGGAATTATTAATTGATTAAAATCAGTATATAATAGGGAAATTTGAATATAAATTTAGAAAAACTCAAATGTCGCTAATTAGTACTTTAGAAACCTTAATGTGGCCAATTAATATAACAAAAACCCTAATGTCGACAATTAAAGGCCTATAAATCCTACGAAACCTTTCTTTTACACACACACACACATATATATATATAAAGATTTCATGCTTCCAAGTTCCAACCATCTTTTTAAAATGAGATGTGATATTCATGTAATAATTTGTATTATTACACTCTAATCTTCTCTCTCCTTTTTGTCTTTCGCTCTCTTAGTTGTAAAATTTGTTGTAAAAATTTATTGTACAAATGGCATTTTCCTTTTAAAATTTTAGTGAAACCTTCACGTTTTATTCATTTTTTCTACCGACATAGTTTTTTTGGGGGGAGGGGGAGGGGGGAGGGAATTGAGTTAAGAACAATATTTTAAAGAGTAAAAGGTACTATTCTTTGAGATATTTCTATAATCCAAAAACTTAAAAAAGAAGAAGTTCTTAATATGTTTCCATTTTTAGGAAAGGTATTTTTAGATCTTTGATTCTTTGAACATAAATATAAACATTTCATCTTTAAATAATTTTCTAATGCGTTAGTTGCAGTGTTATAAAACTCGGACCGGTCATCGACCCGGTCAGGGTACTGGGTCACTGGGTCAATGGTCGAACCAGAGGGTCACTAATTGAACCGCATGACTCGGTCTCTATTAAAAAATTTGAAAGTATTCATGACATGTAAATTTCATACCTATAAAATTTATTAAATTAAATTTTAATGGTGATGTGTAACCCATAAATAAATAAACAATCAACAATTATATTTAAGATGGGGGTAAAAGAACTAGAGGTTACGCATTAAGGACAAACAAATAAGAACAAGTGAATGAAGGTTATACATTCATGTTAATACAAGAGACATTTATGTTATACGTATACCTGCATTTATGATTTTGGTGATTATTATCATTAGTAAATAAATATTTTTAAATATGTAAATTATATTATAAGTCAATTTTATTTTTTTCAATATTTATAAACCGGTTCGACCGGCCGGGTCACCGGTTCGACCGGCCGGGTCACCGGGCCGATGGCGTATCCGATCCAATTGCTAACTCGAACCGGTTGTGCGTCCGGTTTCCGGTCGGACCGGTCCGACCAGCCGGTCCGAGCCGGTTTTGATAACTATGGTTAGTTGTTACCTTTCTTGCAATTTCAAAGTAATTTTAGGAGTGACTTAATTGATTCTTTATAACAGTGAGCGGATAGTACTACTATAGCAGTAATATAGTGACCTACTTTTAATATTTTTATGATTATTATTTTAATGTTATCATTGTCTAATAGTATTAGTTAGGGAAATAAATTTATATCATTTTCTGATCGTTTCAACATTGTTTTGATATGAAACTTTGTTTATTAACATGATTTATATTTGCAAAATATGAAAAAAAAAAACAACTATTTCGCTTATTTTGAATAATATTCAATTATTTTTCACATGTGGATTTGGGGTTTGTATCATACAAAATGAATATTTTAATGTTAAAAATGATTTTATATAAATTGTGTTTGTGGGATCCATACATGTTGGAATTTACTAGTTGTTAGTGAGGATTTTGAGAGGAGACGATTATCCATTAGATGAAGTTGTCATTATATAGAAAAAATTATCAATGACACACAGCTACTTTTAATGGGATGAGATAAGATCATGTAATAAGACCTGGGAGAAGAGATGATTGCCGATTAAATGGAGTTGCCCTTAGGGAAAAGGTAATTCTTAGAGGAAAAGATTATTAGTTCAGTCACGTGAAAATGCCTCAAATTTTACTTATCTTATATATGATTCCTATAATATTAAAGTTTTAAAAATTTTCGATGTTTGCAAATTGTTAGATTTCATTGTATCCATATGTACTTTAATTGGAAATTGTAAACTTCATAATCATTAAATATGTCTAATGTATGGTAAATGTCTAATTAAATTCTTAAATTGTACGTTTAATCATTTAAATGTGAATATATCATAATTATACAAATAAATAAATTTAATTATCAATAATTGATTGTTGAAATAAAATGTAATTCAATATAAATTTTAAAAAAATAACATTTTTGATATTTTTTTTAGGTAATTTTCATAAGTAACGTGATGAAGAAAAAGAGAAATAAAATTCAAGAAAAATTTAAGAAATAAATAAAATTAAAGAAATAAATATAACAGATAATAATCTTAAAAATTTAATAAATATTACTGATATAAGTGTATTAACTATTGATAAATGGTAAAGTCAAAATTTATATTATTAAAAATACTATATACTTCTTTTATTATATATAATAAAATTCTCACGCTCACAGAAAATCGATAAGGCAGAAGGAAGTCAAATTCTTTGGCCTACACGCACAAGTAATGGACGGGTACAAAGGAAAGGATATATATATATATATATATATATATATATATATATATATATTTATTTATTTATTTATTTATTTTTATTTTTTATTTTTTATTTTTTTGGTTTCTCTAGCTTTGCTTGATTTGCAAAACAAAAAAGCCGAAGCCCTTATTTATAGGCTCAAAGTTTGGCATTAAAATGGTAGTTAAATCCAATGAATGGAAGAAACAACAAAGACGACGAAGATAGGTATTAAATAAATATAAGGTTGCAGACGCGGAAAACATATACAAATTGGACGAGTGGCTGTTGCAAGAGCCGTATCTTATTGAAAGCAATATCTTTTGACTGCCAAGTGCCAACTTTGCTTGGACAATTTCAATTGTGACATGAAAAATAATTAGAATAAATCTAATGCATAATTTCAAACGACATATATGGTTTAGAAATATATATAAGCACGGGATTGTTTTTTCTGAGCAACTAAAAAAGTTAAATAAAAAATTAATTGTTATCTAAAAGGTGTTAAATAGCTTACTGAATTAAAAGTATTTGATGAAATTAATTGTAAAACTAACTCAAATATAAAATACCATAAAAAGATATGTTTATATGATTTTTTATTTTAAAAAAAATTAGATAATTGTTGTTATAAATTTTTTAGTTAATTTTGAACTCTTATTATTTTTTGTCACAAAAATGTTATAATTTTTATTTAAAGATCAAATATTTTATTAAAAATTAAAAACAAATAATATAAATGGTAAAACAATTAAAATAAAAAGTGTAATATTAAATGAATTGGTAAATGGATAATTTTATTAACGTATTAAGAGTAAAAATGAAATCAATAACAACAAGTTATAACTGCAAATGTTACATTTATAAACTATAAATAGTTGTTCCTTAAATGTTACTTTACTTTTTCGAGAGATTACTCTCATGGTTCCGACTATGAGAATACCTTACCTTTTAGGAAAAAAACTAGGTTTTAAACCCGTGTCTTGCACGGGTTTGTTTATATTATATATTTTTTATATTTGTATTTAGTATTTTTTTTTTAAATACACATACATAAATAAAAGTATTATTTTTTAGAATATTTAGTATTATATTAAATATAATTACATTAAAATTGAGAAAGATGATTAATTATATTTTTAATTGAGCGAATCTTGTCTTCAAAAATATTAAGTCTATTGAAATTTATTATGATTTATTCTTTCTCCAAGTAATAATGTTAATGCAATACTTACATGAACTGTATAAATTCAAAAAGAATGTAAATATAATAAATATGAATGTATAATATATAATTATTTGAATTTGAGTGTTCATTTTTATTATTGTGGATATTATATTAACATGCACTTGATTTTTATGTGTTTATAATTAATAATTTTTAAATGTTGCAAAAATAAAAATTTATTTTGAATTTGTTGAAATAGTGTGATTTTTATTAAATAGATATAATTGTTAATTGTTTTAAAATTTTATTTTTAATCATTTTGAAGATATTAATTATATTTATATGATATTGTTGAAGTTTAGTTGGTTAACCACATCGCGACAGAATTTGAATGCTCCTAATCAATGCAATGAGATTTTTCTATCATTATTATTATTATTATTATTATTTATTTTTTGATTGTAATGTCACTTCTTGTTACTTTTTAAAGTTATTTATCAATAAGGATTATTATATGTTTCATACTTTATATATGATAATTTAACTATTATAAGGATTATTTATCTATAAGAATTATTATTTACATGTTTTACTAATTTTTTTAATATTATTACATGCTATTTTTCATATGTTACTATTTTTATTTCTCATTCTAAGTGAATTTAAAAAGATAACGATATTAATAATAATAACCACATTGTTATTGCATACTCTACAACCATTTTATATTTATGATATGTAATATGTATTTATTATTCATTAACGTCCGAATTTCTAAGAATTAAAAATCATTATGTCTTACGATTGACCGTTATGAAAAAATTCTATTATTATTGTTATTGTTGTTGTTGCTTGTATATTATTTTACATTAAAATTAATTAGTGTTGTAGATTATGTATTATTTAATTGATCAATTTAATCCACTACTATTACTATTATTATTAAGGTTTGAATTTATAAGAATAAAAATTATACTATTATTGACCCTTATAAATTTTAAAGGATTCTATTTATGATTATTACATTATTATTAACTTTTAATCATCAAAATTGTGTAATAATTATCGTTAAAGTAATCAATTTAATTATTTATTAAAAGTAAACTTCAAGAATATATAACATTGAGTTTTTATTTTTTTTATTGTGGATATTATATTAACATATATTTTTTTTTTAAAATTAAATTTTTTTAACTATATTTATTGTAAAAATAATAGATAACATGAAAAAGTACACGTAAAATAATATATAAATTGATAGTGATACATATAGTAATAGAATATTTTTATTCTAATTATAGATATATAATTTTTATTCAAAAAGAAAAAATTAAATTAACTATGTAATATACTTAATAAATACAAACAATAATTAATAATACAGAGAGAAAAATTATTTATTTTTATATTTACAAAAACATTACATTAATAACATTAAAAACTACATTAATTGTTTTAAATTTTATTTTACTCTTTTAATTTTATTACTTTAATATATGTTTTATGAGCAATAATAACTAAAGATATATTTCATTATTTATGTATTTTAATATTAATTAATTGTTCGTTATTTGTTTTGTAAATAGTTCTTATGATTTCCTTATTGGTAAATATTAATTCATTTTAATGTAATAATTATTTTTTCATATTTTTTATCATTTTAATTTATTTATAAATATTTGAATTTTTTAATTAATTTTGATGTTTTGATATTTTTATTCAATGACTAAATTTTGAAATAACTTTTATAAAGTCTTGTATAGATTAACATTAAAATTTAATTTCATATTTTATTCCATTATTAATTCAATTTAATACAATTTTGCAAAAGTATCGTATTGCAAAATTCAATTTCATATTCAATGAAAAAAATTACAAAAAAAATTAACATTTTATCAAATTAGGGTATTGCAAAAGTTAAAATTGGTAGATCATATATCAATTATCATCGATGCTATTGCTAAAATATTTTTTATTTTTTTAATTGACATATAAAATTGGTTAAATAATTTTTTAATTTATTCAAATTAAATTTATGATTAGTGTTAAAGGTGCAAAAAATAGTAGGTAAAATAAAATAAAGTTCATGCAAATTGAGTTGAGTTTGATGGTAAAAAATTTACTAATTGGACAATGTATTTGGTTGCACAAATATAAATATGTTCATCACTAACAATTAATTGAACAAACACAAAAAAAAATTGCAATAAAATTAACATTTTTTTCTTATACATCTAGAACTTCAAAAAGTCATTTTGTTTCTTGTCACATGATTCGTCTCCATCCGATTGAAACCTGGAAAAAAAAATTGTAACAAAAACAAAAGTTATGTTTCATATTTACAATCTCAAAGTGTATTAGAATTTGTTAAATACATCTTACCTAAATTTGTCGTTATTATTTAACATCACAAAATTCTCAATCATGTGTAATATTTCTCCCTATAATAACATACTCTTAAACAAACAATAAAAAAAATTAGCATAAAAGAATATGTTGAGCAAAAGACTAAACAATCAATACAAAGAAAATCACTTAAAATTGTTAAAAAAAAAAGGGTTGATCCATAAAATAAAGTTGTACAATGATATAACCAAAAATGTTTTCCTGTCAAGCTTAAATAAGACATAGCGATGAGTAAATCGCTGAAATAAAAAAATAAATTAGAAATCACTAAAGTTAGAATAAGAGGAACCAAAATACTTATTTTCATAGCATTTTGCTTGAGCTTATATAGAGAATGTAATCTATCAATTTAATTGTCAAAAGTCAAAAACGGTAATATAATATAATTTTAATTAATAGCTATAAATAGCACTAAATTTAAAAACAGTTTCATTCTTTATTTTAATATCATTAAATACTAATTTATTATAACTAAATTTGTTCAATATAATTAGGTAATTTAAATTTAATTAGATCAACAGCTATTATAAAATTCAGATATCCTTCAACAGCTTTCATTAGTCCAAGTCTATTTTTCATAAATATATGATTATTTAAAATTTAACTACATATTTATAAAACGGTTACTTTTAATTATTATTGTTGGTGAAATATATTTCAATAACTAAATAAAAAATATAAGGATATATATATATGTATATATATATATATATATATATTAGGGTCAGGATCCGGTGATACCAGATGTCAAAGTTAGTCAAATTACACTTTTAATAACTTTTTGTAAAATGAAAATTTAACCAATCTAACCGTTGAATTTTATGTTCTTATTAATTAGATTAAGTATAAAAAATTTCATATAATTTCAAAATTATTTAATAGTTCATCTCATCATTTTATTTTAACGTACAATATAATATTAAAATAAATGTAAATATTCAATATTAGATAATATATCTAGCAAAGTCCAAATGATGTGAAATTTGATATACATGTTCATAAAGATAATATTACATAATTTAACGGTTAGATTGATTAAATTTGTAACACCTTTAACTGTCAACATTTTTGTAACTCAAATTCGAGCTCTAATAGCTCAGTAGTAGAAATTAAGGTAGATTTTTTATTTATTTAAATCCTTTAAAACCGAAATTGTAGCATAATATAAAATGTGAAATCTTTTTCCATGTAAAACGAAATAAGAGTTTTACTACCGAACCATTAATAAAATACTATGATAACAAATACCAATGAAAATGAAATATAATTTAAAACTCTACAAATATGCAGCTACATATTCTTGACACGAAAAGAGTTTACATTACATTCTAATGACATTATAGCACGGTCTACTACACAACTAGATACTCCTTCAGATTAGAGTATTACCATTCTAATCCCAAGGGAATACTAGTTTTGACACCACATCAGATTATTTCGACATCTGGTATTATAGAATCAAACCATGAACTCGTCGTTCCATAAGAACAGGTCTTTTACATCTCCAACTATGCTTTCGCCACGCCACTCTAATACCATCTTAGTTGGGGGTTGTAAGCCTTATGAACCATGTAGTGCCTCAAGCCAGTGTGACTCTTTTGTCAATACCACGCATTCCTAAGCCATGTACCTGCTCACGTATAAATCAAAAGGCAATCTGCCCCCTATTTCTGTTCCAAAAATCTGCAAATAAAGGAAGGGACGGATTAATCAGGGGCAAGAACCAGACAATTTGAAACCAAGAAATCAAATAAACCTAGAGAGCCACCCAAACCATAGTTCATATCACATAATTAGTACGACAGACATTAACAGAGCCATATCATACAATAAATTATAAAACCATGTATTAAACATTACAGCATTTAGTAAAGAGCACATTCACAATTCATAATAAATTATCACAGCATATGTAAATATCATAGTCATTACGCACACATAATGCATCACATTCCCATGCTACACACAAACAAAGAGTTGATGTATGACCTATCGTCTTTCTTTTCAATCCATCAATCATTTCTATCAAGTTACTCAATAATTCCAAATGGTAGCACTACAAGTCCGTCTGTGCTACTACCATCCGCAATTGATGCATCCCATACCACACCAATTCGGAGTTTTATTGAGACACTCGTTAATGCAATGCATGTGGGCCAATAATCCATTTAATGTTCATCAATATCCATGGGAAATGACTGGGAGTACATATACTTCTCTCACACCAAGGTACAATCCTCCTCATCATTGAGGGAACGAGCAATCTTTTAGCTTAGGACATTTATATTCCAAACAGAGGTATACTCTCACCAATTCTGGAATGTTGAGCAGTTGTCGGGATTATCAAGCTTGGTCAGGCAAATATCCCAATTCAAGGGTGCTACCCTAGCCATTGGGACCTTCACCGCTTGATACCTTACCCCCAAAACTTCTACAAGTGGGTCCCTGCCTTTCATTCCTCAGCGTACCAAACTGTGGCTTCCCCATCCATAACACATGCCATCAGTGCATGGTTCACAACATCAATATATATACATATGATGTATGAACATCCACAAAAATAATATATTCAATTATAAATATTCATATTTTTTTATAAAATTTAACAAAACCCCCTCTATTTTGGTACATTCCATCACATCTCTCATTAGGCATAGACAATAAATCAACAGAGGGAAACCATGGCCAACATATCCATTCCACAATTTCATTCATTTTATTAAAATTGTCATCACAATCAATTGGCCATTTATAGGTATCATTCACATCACATCTTTCATCAATTCAATTGCATTTCATTTTTAATGCCACCATCACAGACTAAATCAATCGTTTAGTTAATTCGATTCACTCAAACATATTTTCGTTGATCATCAACCATTCATGCTATTAATTGCCAATTAACAAAAGGATCTCATTTCTTGGTTCAAGAACTCACATCTCATTAATAAACCAATGCTTATTATAATTAAAAGATACTAATTAATCTACACTTGTTCTATCCCAAATTATCTTTTGATTACCAATTTGATGATTCAAATTATCTACCCATACTATAAAACACAAAGCTAAGCTTTAGGAATATCAATTAAATCATAGGCAATTTTCTGTTTTCTACCATATTGTGATACCCTGTTTTTGTTGATTGTTTTGGCATAGCAAATGAATTTTTATTTCAACCATATTTTGTAGTTTTAACCTTCAATATGTATGGTTTCTAAATATAATTTTTTCTAATTTTTATAAAATCATTTAAGAGTCCAATTGATCACTTTTTCGTGGCTGGTTGCTGTCAGAATTTGACAGAACAGCAGTCAATCAAAATTTCGTCAAATATTCATCACATGGAATTAGAGTACGAAATTTTACAGGGATATTTTAGACATACAAAGGCATCTCTCTATCAAAAATCATGCAAAAATTCCAACCACACAGGAATTCATACACGAAAAACAGAGACCATTCTACTGTAGTAAAATTCAGCAACTTGTAATTTAATCTTTAAGCATTGTAATCAAGCAATTGACATATATTTCAAGCAATTCCATCATCAAGAATATCATAGAAGGCCCAACTAAGCTCTATGTGGCCAATCATGCAAGCACATCATAATTAGAATCCTCAAGAGTCATACAAATGAAATTGACAACATACAATTTAACAAAACCACCATCTAGGCCATTATCATTCTTGAAATCAAATTAGTCTAGTTTCTACCCCCTTACCCATAGTGACCTGCGGTTGTCCACAAGAGGAAAGAAGAGGGCTTTGCAAATTTATGCTCTAATCAAGTTCCTAATTGCACAATCAAGACCAAATAAGCTTCAATTAGTGTTCTATAACAAAAGCCCCTTGAGAATTTGAAGAAATTTCAAGAGGAGACAAAGAGGAATTGATGGAGAATGGTAGATGGTGAGGGGTGACGAATTTATGGAGGAGAAAGAGGAAGAAGAAGAGATTCCACTCACCTTAGCTTGGTCACCAATGGAACTGGAAGACTTGGATCTTGAGAAAACTTTAGAGTTTTGAGAGCTTTGGAAGGAGAATAAAAAAAGTGAAGATGAGGGTTTGGGAGAAGGAGGTGCTCGTTGTTTATAGAAGGGAAGAGAGAAAATACCAAGTTTTTAACCTCTAAGTGTTGACATGTATCACTAAAATATTCGATGTTTGTTTAAATTTCGATTCAACCAGCTTAGAGGGAGTTGGAGTTAATGCCATTAGACTTAATCTAGTCCCTCTCTAATCACATATCTAATATATCTTTGTAAACAAAGCTTAAAATAACTAGTTTATTTTATAAGTCATTTTATGAGCTATTTACAAACTTATTTTTAGAAAACTATTATAGAGATCTCAGTTTGAGTTCTCCTTGTTTAGGTAAGGTTTAGACACACTAAGGAACCTCCTGTAATTTTTTTGTAATTTTTAAAGCTCATTTAGTGTTTCTAACTATGCTCTATAAGTGCATGTGAACAATTTTTACTCATATATGCTAAATTATAAAAATTATTGAAAAATTTCTAAAAATTCATGATAAATTTCTAATCATTTTTCTAAGCTTAAAAATTATTTTTCTTAAATTTCTTGACCATTATATGATTTATCTCTTAATTATCTTTCTTTATTCTAATTTATTAATTGCAATAAATCTAATTTTATTTATAAAATTACCAAAAATTATTTTTATTTCTTAGATACCTTTTCAATATTATTCTAAGGCTAGAATATATTTTTCTCAATTTCAGAAATTTCTCTGCTAATTATTTAGACATTTTTATATAATTCCAATTATTACCTTTATTATTATTATTATTATTATTATTATTATTAAGTCTAGATATTATTTATTCATTGAAGCTAAATCAAAGCTTTCAAAATTTATAAATTTATATCTAGACTTTTGATTAATGTCACAAGACAATTAAACAAATAAAAATTATTATTAATATTTTGAGGATGTTACAAAATTTTCATTCTACAAAGAGTTATTGAAAGTGTAATTTAACTAACTTTGACACCTGGTGTCAATGGATTTTGACTCATATATATATATATATATATATATATATATATATATATATATATATATATATATATATATATATATATATATATACATATACATATACATACATACATACATAAAATTAGGTTATTAGATGTGAAAAATATCTAACTTTTTATAATATTATAATATTTAATGTTATTATTACAGTATTTATATATCAAATTTTTATCTACAAAATCTAGACTTATGTATATAGATAATAATTTATTTTTTAATTTATATACTTAATTTTAAATTAAAATAAAATATTATGAATCATTTTAAATTTAACTACATATTTATAAATTCATTAGTTTTGAAATATATCTAACTTTTTATAGTATTATAATATTTAATGTTATTATTATGTTTTAAGAAAAAGGTTTTGAAATATATTTTAAAGAAACTAATTTAAGAAAATAAATTTGAGCATAAGTATTAATATAATATTTAATTTTATTATTATATTATTTAAATACCTAACTTCTTCTATCATCTTTTTGTTTTAAAATATATATTAATATATATAATCTAATGAAAAGTCATACATTTAATCAATTTGTATTTTAATTATTAAATTTAATAATATATTATATTTAATAAATACAATATTATTTATATGTTTATAAAAATAATACATTAAAATATTAAGTGTTATATCAATACCTATGTAATAAATATCATTAATGTGAACAATTTAATTCATCATTAAATAAAATTAATTTTGTTAAATTTTATTAGATCCAACAGCTATTATAAAGTTTTAGTCTCCATCAATAGCTTACAAAACTTCAAGTTTCCTTTACTATATATAGATAGATATAGATAGTAACGTGATGACCATTTAAGTTATAATGAGATAAATAAATTTATAAAACACTTATATTAGTTAAACATATAAAGTAGTCAAATAAATTATAAACTAACTAAAATAATGAAATAAACGCACACATAGTGAAAATATTGGGAACGTAAAACGTATCGATAATACATGTGATATAAAATATCATATTTGTATAAATAAATACAAAATTTTATAATTATTATAAAATACATATTATTTTATTTTATAGGCATACCAATCAACTTACATTCTATATTTCTCTGAATTTTTTATCAATTATCTTGAAAATAATAATATTTAAATAACGATTTATATATTAAGTGCAAGAATTTAATTTAATTAGAAAGCAATTAATTAGGAGTATTCTTTATTTCCCTTCTTTATTTTTGTCCGTTGGTATATCTCTCTTAAGTGGTATGAGAAATCATTTAATGGAATAAAATGGTAGGGTTAAAGGCCTTGTTAACGACAATTCGAAAGATATTAATTAAAGGATTTATAAATAATTTTTTTACAAAAAAATTATAGTGACAAATATATTAATAATATATACCACTAGGTCAGCTTAGTGATAGGGAATTTGGGTAATTTGCACAAGGTTCTAAGTTCAAGCTTTGTTGCTGCTATTATACACCAAAAAAAATATTAATAATATTAAATGTTATATTTTCTTATAAAATTTAAATTTTGTAATTTTCATTTCTTAACTAGGGTAACATTCTCCAACATTCTCCAGATTAACTTATATTTTTTTCTTCAAAGATTAAGAGTACTAAATGACTTTTTTAAGGCAGAATCTAATGACTTTCTTAATCATTATAAAAATATTAAATTTAATGATTGTTATTATATGTAATAACTTTCTTCTATTTTTTAGTCATTATTTTTTAATCGTTACATTTAATGATTTTGCTTTTTCGTATATTTCATATTCAATTTCGTTAATTATTCCCTTTAGAACAAGGACTAAAAAGTCAATCAATAAATTTTTTATTATAAATCACGGTCGTTATATATTAATAATATTAAATATTAATTACATATTTTAATAAAGATTTAAATAAATATAAAATCCTTGAAAAACATTTTATTTATCTTCAGTTCTTAAAAGTTTCATTTTTGTACAATTTATTCCCTTAAATGTGTTAAATTACTCACATTTTGGCCCTTCTCTCACAAAAATATAGGCAAATATGAGAGCAAAATTAACATATATTTGGGAACAAATTGTATACACCGGAAACTTTCGAGAATAGTTGGTCTTCAAAAGGACCAAAATGTGAGCAAACTAATACATTTGGGACCAAATTGTACAAAGCAAAATTTTCATGAACTAAAAGTAAAGTCCCATTTTCAAGAATAAATTTATATATTTAATCTAAAAAATCTTCTCATTTGATTGCCCCCTAAGGTTTATTATTAGCAAAATCCTTTTAGTTATATTTTATGCCCCGAGATACAAAACCCATTTGTCTTACATCCTTCAACTACAAGCAAATGGTGGCACCATTAGAAAGTATTGTTCTTGATACGAGGTTAGTAATGATCATAGAATTGTGTTGTATGAGGAGGTGAATGCAAACAAATGAGTAAATTGACAACAACAATATTCATACATTTATGTAGTATTTTTTTTTTCATCTCATTTTTTCTCTATTTATTTTTACATCATATCACGTATATGTTTAATTTATTTTTTTATCCTTTTCTTTCTCTTCCTTTCTATCTCTCTCTTCCTCTCATCTTTTATATCTTAAAAATATGATACAAGCTTGTCATTTCCATTATTATATTAATTCTAAAAAATATGATACATTTATGTAGTATTGTAACGACATTTTGTGACAGAGTACAATTCCTCACTAATAATGACGAAGCGTGTGACAGATTTATAGATTCTGTGATGGACATAAATTTATGTCACATTGTGATAGAGTTTGTGATGGTTGTTTTTCTATCTAAAATATCCGTCACAAATTCCATCATTAAATTTAAAATGTATTTTTGAGTGACGTATTTTGTGATTGAATTATTTCCTCTTTGACTATTCCGTCAAAAAGCTTGTCACAAAATATTTAATGAGGAAGTTTGTGAAGGGTTGGTGTCCCTCACAAAAACATCTGTCACAAAGTTCATCATAAAATTTTCCCATAATTTAGTGACGAACTTTGTGATGAATAAACCCCTCTCTAAATATTTTGGTAAAAAATTTCATCACAAATTGTAATTAAATGATTAGTTGATGATACATTCAATTTGAAAAAAAACATTTTATTTAGATTTATGACTAATTATATATTTGAAAAGTTTTTACATCTTAAAATTTCATAACAAATATTAATTATTATATTGATTAACCTTTTTTTTATCAGTATAAATAATACTCCCCTTGTCCTTTTTACTTGTCAGTTTTTTAGAATTTTTTTGTTTCTATTTATTTGTCATTTTCAAAATTCAAGATAACATTAATTATTTCTTTTGTCAATTATACCCTTACTTCTTATCTAATTTTTAATTAATTTACACATTTACAATTAATATGCATTTATTGTGGAATAGAAATGAGAAAAGATATAATAGGAAACTTCAAAACTATTTTATGGAAAACTAAAAATTTTATTACATTTCTTGGTTTGTATATAAAATTTTTAAACAACAATTAAAAAGAAACGGAGTGTGTTTGGCTCGGTTCTTTTTTTAGCTTATTTTCTCCTTAAAAGAAAAAGTTGGGCTAAACACATTTCATAAAAAGCTCCTAAAAAAATAAGCTACTTATTTTTATAGAAATTTTTTTTAAAAAAGTAGCTTACAATTAAGTTAGCAAGGGGAGCATTTTTTTAGCTTATAGGGAGCTTATTTATGCAGTCTCCCCTTCAAATCTGAACACAACCAAAAATATTGTCTTTTTTTAATTTTTCATTATTTTTTCAATTTGAGTACCTCACCGGTTTCCCCATTACATAATACTTTATTTTAATTATGTTTGTTTATTGTAAGGTTTTAATTTAGTTTTAAATTATTTATTTTAGAAAGTTAAAAAATAGCATTTATTTTTTAATTTTGTAAATATTCTTTAAATAAAATAAAAGAACAATAATAGCATGATTAAGTAATATAGTTAAATATTTTTTTATATTTTAAAGTATTTATAATTTTTATTTTTAAATTTAATTTAGATGCCATATTTTTAAAAAAATTTAATTTATAGTTAAGCTTTTGAATTCTTAATTAAAACAATATATTTATTAAATACTTTTTGGATTATTTATTAAATAATTTTTAATATATATTGACATTATTGAATTTTGTTTAAATAAGTTATATTTTATCTTCTAAAAATATTATTAAACAATAATATGAAGGTTTTTAAATATTATTTATTTTTTAACATTTTAAATATTCTTTACATAAAATAAAAATAACATGAATAAATAATATAGTTAAATAAATCTTTTATATTTAAAAAAAATTACAATTTTTTATTTTGTAAATTTAATTTAGATGCCATATTTTTTAAAAAATTTTAATTTATAGTTAAGTTTTTGAATTCTTAATTATAAAAATATATTTATTAAATACTTTTCAGATTACTCATTAAATAAATTTTAATATATATTGACATCCTTGAATTTTTTTAAAATAAATTATATTTTATCTTCTAAAAATATTATTAAAAAATAATATTAAGGTTTTTAAATATTTTAACTTTTGTAGTTAATACTTAAATTTATTTAATTAATATTATAAATAATAAAATATTTGTAAATTATCTTTAAATTTCATTTTTCTTAATTAAATTAATATTTTACATTTTTAAAATAAAATTTTAAATATATTTATTACATGAAATAAAGAAAAAATATTACTAAATTTTTTAAATAATATAGTTAAATAGAAATTTTATATTTAAAAATATTTATAATGTTTATTCTTTAAATTTAATTTATATTTAAGATTTTTTTAATTTGTAGTTAATTTTTTTCATTTTTAATTATAACAGTATATTTATTAAATAATTTTTCAATTATTTGTTAAATACTATTTAATATATATTGACATTTTTGAATTCTGCTTAAATAGTTTATTTTTTATCTTTGAAAATATTATTGAACAACAATACAATTTTTTAAAAAAATATTTTATCTTTGTAATTAATACTTTTGTAAATAGTATTATATATAACAAAATATTTATAATTCATATTTAAATTAAATTTTATTAATTAAAATAATAGTTTTAATATTTTTAAAATTAAAATTTTGAAATTTATGTATTTGAATTCCGTTATGTATTTTTATTATCATTAAAATAAATTTATATTGATTAAATTAATCTTATATAATTGTAACTCAAAATTAACTATACATAATATTTTTTTATTTTATCAATATCTATATTATTCTATTGAGTGAGGCAATTAGTTTTAAGTAAATGTAAGATTTTAAAATTTTTTACCAAACAACTTTCAATTTAAAAGGAGCTTTAAATCTAAAAAAAAATAAAAATTACCAAACAACTTCTATTTTAATTTTAAATCTCTTATTTTGAGCTTTAAATTAAAGTAACTTTTGTACCAAAAAAAAGATGGCCCAAACATAACCTTAGTTAAGAAATTATAATAATCAAAACTTAATATTTTAATTAGATATTTATAAGAGAATACATAGAACTATAACTTAAAAAATTAGAAATGGAAAATTAGAAATATTTAAAATTTAAAATTTTAAAATATAATTAATTGAAGAAATTATTTATAATTTAATAATAAATATTCAAAAGAGTGTGTTGCTAATATTCCTAAAAATTGAGAGAGGGAGAACAATAGTAGTGTGCTTGCTGAAGTTGGAAATAAAAAAGAGTTGGTTTGGCCTATCAATTTAACCCACTTCGATGACTTTGTGTTGTGTCTAGGTTGATCTTGACAAACTAAAAGGAGTAACAAAATTGTACATTTACAAGTTTTTGAATTTGGGTTAGATCGAGTTTGGATAAACTTTGGAGTCACTCAACCAGACCCATATATAATTAATTGGCTTAAATATATTTCTCGTTCTTACAATTTATCTTTTTTTGCTTTTAATGCTTAAAAATCGCAAAATTAAAAATAAAGGGACCAAAATTGTGAATTTGTAAAAATTGAAAGTCTAAAATCATGGAATTAAAAATAGGTACACTAAAATCTCAAATTGAAAATTATAGAGGGACCAAAAGTTCAATTTAACCTATTTTTTTTATTTATGTCCACTCTTTGTACATAGTTAGAGTACATAAATAAAGGTATACACAAGTCGATTTGGGTCGAAATTAGTTAAACTCGTTACCTAAACCAATCATAATACTTTAGTTTGGGTTGAATCAAGTTTGCACATTTGTCATATTGAACTGGAACCAAACCAACCCACTCTAAATTGGTTTGAGGGTTTATCGAGTCCAAAAGATTAAAAAATATTTGAAATCTTCTAAAAAGTTATAAATAATAATTAAAAATTAAATAAATACAAAATTTATAAATAATAAAGGCCTAAATATATTTTAAGTCTCTGTAGATATAGTTCTATTTGATTTTAGTCCTTGCAAATTTTTTTGTTATTTTTAGATCTTTGACATTTTCTTACTGTTCTTTTTTAATCTTTACCATTAACTATAGTTAATTTAGTGCTGACATGACTAACAAAATAAAGAATATTAATTAAGATAATTAAGGTATTAAAGAATATTTTAAATTAAGATAATTACATTATTTTTAGGTACGTAATTTAATTAAATAATGTATTTATTATTTTATATAAATAAGGTAATTACATATAATTTTCTTTTATAATTTATTTTTAATTTCTAAAATATTATGAACAATATTTTTTATTGTTTTTATTATTACTCTTACTTTTCAATTTACTAATTTATTTTTAACATTGTACTTTTTTTAAAAAATTATAATTTACTTATTCGTTTATAATTTACTTTTAATATATTACTTTTGATGTTATTTTTACATTTTAATTCATTAATTTTGACTAATTGTAATATAATTTGTTTTTTTAATATATCACAAGCAGTGATTTTGTCTCCAAAGACAAAAGTAATATATTAAAAGTAAATTATATGCATCTAAGTAAATTATTTTTTTAAAAAAAATACAATGTTAAAAGTAAATTAGTTACTTGAAAAGTAAGGTAATAAAAGCAATAAAAATCACTGTTCATAATATATTAAAAATTAAAAATAAATTATAAAAGTAGATTATATGTAATTACCTTATTTATATAAAATAATAAATATATTACTTAATTAAATTACATACCTAAAAATAATCTAATTATCTTAATTTAAAATATTCTTCATTACCTTAATTATCTTAATTAATATTCTTTATTTTGTTAGTCATGTTAGCACTAAATTAACTATAGTTAATGGTAAGTACTAAAAAAAAATAGTAAGAAAATATATCCAAGAAATTTTAATTTAAGAAAACATAATAAAATTTTCACCAATAATAATTTTTACTTATTCATTTTATTTTTATTTAAAATATATCAAAGAAATTGAATTTTTTTTAACATTAGAATAGTTTGAATTTCTTCTTACTTAATAATATTTTTTATTTTTTTATTTTATTCTAAATTATAATGGGAAAACAATAAATAACTTATTTATTTTAGTTATTTTTTAAAAAAATTATTTAAAATTTAAAATGCATCATCTTTATATATTATCTTTACTTTATTAAAAATATTAAAATAAAAATTACCTGATATACTTTTAAAAATAAGTTAGCTAATATATATATTAATTTTAAAATATAACACTAATATACTTCTATAAATAAGTTAACTAATAAAAATATACAAATAGATAATATACTTAATTACCTGTTTTTTTTTCACTTTTAGTCTTTTTATTTTTAAACGGTACTTTTGGTCTTTAAGTTAACTAATATACTTTTAGTCTTTAATATATAATAGATGGACTAGGATCCTTGCCAGTTCCAAAAAAACTGGAGAGTGTCCTGTTAATAAATCATACCATTCATTTATATTATTTTAATACTTTATATATTAGATTTATTAAATATTAAAATAAATCAAGTTGAGATCTCATGCAGTTTTGAAAAAACTACAGAGGATCTTTGTCCATAATAGATAATATGTTTAATACGTTAACTAATAGGTTTTTTTTTTTACAGAAGTTAACTAATAAGTTAATATACTTAAGTATGTTTTTTTTTCTTACTTTTAGTCTAATAGTTTTTACTTTTGAAATTGACTGTTTCACTTTTACATTTGAAAACCTAATTTCACTTCTCTCTGTCTCGCACAAGAGCTTGGCGAAGCCGCCTAGCACTGCAACCACGTCTTTGCTCAACCATCTATTTGCTGTTAAGTTTATGGCGAGTCCCTCAACTCCTCTCTGTTTCTATATTTTAGTTCTTTCTCGTTTTATCTTTTCCTCTCCACGCACATACAAATTTTCCACTTAGATACATACATCCACAGTACAGAGGCGATGCAAAGATTAAGAGAAAAAGGATTAGGGATAAATTATCTTTTTTTGTCTAAGATTATTTTTTTTTGTCATTAATTTGAAGATTCACGGCTCTAGATGCCATAGCCCTCAAATTTGCTCTAGTAAATGACGTGGAAGGTAGTATGCGCTAGAATGCATAAAGGAAGAAAAAATAATTCAAACTACATGCTTTAGTTAATGTCTATTCCATGGCCATTGTTGCAGCTCTTTGTAATTGGTGGGAAGTGGTGATGGGTTCTTTTTAATTTTTTTAAATGAAAATGACGGGGCAAATTTTGTGTTAAAGTATAAGGTTTGCTTGGTTGCCACATGGACTGTAGAGGAGGCATTTTGTTTGCCACCTTAACACTTAACAAAACCGTTCTAACTATATGGACTAAAGGAGTAAAAGATAAAATTATAAGGATCAAAATAGACACACAAAAAAATATATATAAATATAGGGACCAAATTGATAAAATGGGTATGTTATAATTACTAGAAAAGTTTGTCTACTTTCACCATGCTTATTGGTATGACTTGTCTTGTGCTTGTTTAAAATGTCCTTGTTTTTATTGTTAAGTGATATGTCAAATGAAATTGTATAATTGCTGTCAACTTCCCTGATAATCTATAGCAATGACTCTGATTCCTTTTGTCACTCTCAGCTCTATAATCTCTTCCTAACATTGCCAAAGCTATTGCTGGTTGCTAGAATCACAAGTTGGAGGTAATTGCCTCTCTTATCTCTTGTACACAGTGTATTTGATCCCTTTGAGGGTTGATTTCAAAATTTTTTTTAAGGTTTGTTGGTTGTTAATTAGCATGTTGTGTTGTAATAAGTGTTGTGGGTTTAGACATTTTGAATGATTATGGTTTTTACATTAATACTCTATTTGTTTTAGTATTTTTTTTTTCATTTCCCTTTCTTTGTATGTTGGGGACAATGAGGGAGGATAAGAGAGACCACTAATTTTGGATATACATTTGAAAAGTATCAAACTCTTCAACAAACACAATCAGTAGATTCTGTTTGTATAAATCTACTATTGTTTGAATATTCTATTATGTTTTATTCTTTTTATAAGGATTTATTGTTGTTTGGACATTCTATTATCTCAATGACTCTCTTGTTTAATAGTTATGGTCTCGCTGATCAGAAAAAAAATGAGTATGTAATTTTAAATATATCTTATGAATACCAAATATCTTTATTCCTATCAATGATCTTTTAAAATTTCAAAAGTGAGGTATTGACCAAGATTAATCATTTGTTGCATAAATAATACATCAGAAATGGAAGTTCTTGAAAATAAAAGGTGGATGGATAACAGAGTGGATAGTGTTTGGAGTATCACAGAAGAATTTGTTGTTGGAATAACTGAATTTGTTAAGTTTGCTTTGGAACACGATGAACATAATATTGGACAAGGGAAGATTAGGTGTAACGACCCAATCGTTGCTATTGAACAACCCATACTAATTCTTACTCTTACCGTCACATCAAGTAAATAAAATCAAGACATAATATATATACATATATATATATATATATATATATATATATATATATATATATATATATATATATATATATATATACTCTTACCGTCACATCAAGTAAATAAAATCAAGACATAATATACATACATATACATGTATATATATATACATATACATGTGTATATATATATATACACATGTATATGTATATATATACATGTATATGTATGTATATATATGTATATGTATGTATATATATGTATATATGTATATGTATATATGTATGTATATGTATGTATATATGTATGTATATGTATGTATATATATATATATATGTATGTATGTATATATATATATATATATAAAGCATACACATACTGAGAGATTCATCTATCTCTCCGACTGCTATGCAACACTGTCTGTACAACTTACATTCTAACAAACGAGTGGGGATATCATCAGGCCATGTCAAAAGTAATCCAATATACAATCCATCAACAGGGGAGGGGATACAAAATGCACTCCCTATAGCTGGTCATACTATACAACCCCATATCAAAAGAATGAAACTGAATATACAACAAAAATAACAAAAACTTGGCTCCTCAAGCCAAACGCCTCCAACATTGCAGCTCCATCCTCAGCTCTAAGAAGTCGAGTCCACCGAAGCATCGTCATCTACTCCCAAGCCATAAGATGTGATGATCACAAGCACACCAGCACAACAACAGCAACAAGACATCCAACATACAACAAAATAAGGTAAGGGTAAGCTTACTATAACAATCAATATAGTATAAAAATTTTGAAACCATCAACAATCCTCAACATTCATACTCATACATATATACACATATAGCATTCATTCACATGACGAAGGGTTCTCAGTCTAGAACTCCATATCACAACCATTTTCCCACAACTATGTCAATGCGTGATGACACAACTCTTGAGAGATTCATAACATCTTGGGCGATCAACCAAGTCTTACCCCCTACCATGGCCTATCCAAGCACTATTCAGGGATTGCCAAAACCCTGATCCGTGGATAAGCTTAGTGGTGTGTCGGGATAAGTGTATGTGGGTGGTCGCTCACCGCAACACAAGGCCTGCATTGCCTTGGCCCTCTGCGGAATCGCCCATCCACTCATCCCCGAAGGCCCATCTTTAAGACCCCACGTCTTATCCAGGCACTAGGTTGGAGGCCCGTTTGAGCCGCAACTCCTGTCAACCATCTAACTTACATGTCTGCCAGCACAATGACTTAAGGCCCATCATAGCCTCAACCAATAATATATGCATGAAATGCATGTATCACAACACAACTAAACCACATATATTTGTGTAACAACACAACAAAAATAACACAACACCACGTAGGCCCGACCAGCACCACACGTGGTCTACAACCACTACCAACGCTATACAAGCCCAATCCAGCTTCAAGCATAGTCAACAGGTAAGGCCCTATCCAAGCAGCTCATACCTTGTGAGAAATCTCACACTGCAACTCATATACAACTATTGGAGGTTTTATCCAAGCAACCTGCCACTCAGGGCTCTATCCAAGCAGCCCACATCTAATGGGTAAAACCCAACAACCACACTTACTATAAGTGGAGGTCCTATCCAAGCAATCTACCACTCCTCTCACATTCTTAACCTTAGACTCACACTAGGAGTCCTTCTCAACTATGACTCACACAACTACACTTTCATCACTAATCAACAACAAAACATTGCATTCGCTCGGCGATCCACATGCTCGCTGTAACATCCCGGGCGCTGATGAGGGCGGGGAGTGATCGCCTGTGCAAAAGAGATGAGGCACGGACAAGGAGCGGCTCTTGGCAGGCTTCCAGCGGGAGGGGTACATGAATGAATCGAATACACACCCGAACGAGAGGGATCTAGAGGCTGTGCGGGTATGGGACTGTACAGTTGAGGATAGCTTAAAGGAATTAATAAGTGCTACCTATACCAACAAGATGCATCTACTTTTCGGTAGCCTATCACTTAAGAACTCCATAGTTAAGCGTGCTTGACTTGGAGCAATTTAGGGATGCGTGACTTACTGGGAAGTTTCTCGGGAAGCGTGTGAGTGAGGACAAAGCACACTGACAAGTCTTGTGTTGGTTTGTGGGGACAGTCACTCATCCTGAAAGGGGCCGGGCGTTACACTCGCTTAGCGAAGGCCTTCCTTATAGAGGATCAACTTCCCCTACGAAGGCTTTTTGCTCAGCGACTATGAGTTTCGCTCAGCGAATCTGTTACAGGGACTTTCTCCAAATTTCTCTTGACCACATTTTGCTCAGCGAATCACTTACTCGCTCAGTGAATAACCATTCTAGAGAACAGTCAGCACCTGCATCATTCGTCGCTTAGCAACATGTTGTTCGCCTAGCGAATCTCTTACAACAGAAAGCATTACTTTCCAGTGCTCCCAATTTGCTCAACGAGCTCAGGGTTTTCTCAGTGAATTCTTTTCGGGCATTCTGTAATGCCCACATTCGCTCAGACATCATTGTGTTCGCTCAGCAAGCCATGTTATGAAAATTTTCCAGAATTCTCTTGATCACTCACTCAGTGACGTGGTGGGTTGCTCAGTGAATCCTCAACCTGACACTTTCACTTTAGCCTCAGGGGCACCTTCGCTCAGCGAGGCCCTTAGCAGCTTACTGGCTATCAGATAACAGAACCAGAAACTCTTTTTGAAAAACCCCAAAAATCCAAACTTTCTACCTATTTCTACCTCAAATCGATCTCGCAGAGATCTAATACGACCACACAACAGCACATAATAACATACTATACACCTACAACAATCCATACAGCATCCCAACAGAATTCATCCACGAAAATCTAAAAACCCATTTCTAGTAACATTGTCATAAACTCATCCAAATCATGTGTTCTAACACAAACCACAACAACATACATACACTACCACTTTCATACAACGTATATTCAGCACAAGTAAGCTTCCCTTACCTCTAGGAGTTCCAAATCCGAAATTTGGGGAAGGAGGAGAATGGGAGAAAATGAACTCTTGAGCCAAATCTTTGAGAAATCTACTCTTCTCTGCACACTGACAAGGAATCAAGGTTTGAATCCCTTTACACTATTGGTTGGTTTTGGTGAGATGGAGAGAATGAGAGAGTTTGAGTGAGTGTGATGAGAGAAATGAGAGAATAAGGGGGAAAAAGGTCTCTAGGCCTTAAAATCCTCCCTAGGCTTCATGTAGGCTTTGGGCCCACTAAGCCCCATGGCTCGTCTAATCACCCTCCATTACTCACAATTGTTCCAACTCAATTGTATAGCTCTCAACAACCTATAGAACTACCGACAACATACTCACTTTGGCTCAAGAACAACATTTTCCTCAGTTTCCTAAATTTAGACAGGAATTCCAAAACAACCAATACAAAATAACAGTCACATAACAACAACTTATTTATTCGTTTTAATTACCAACATCATATATTATATTTCCACTTTCAGTTATTAAACCACTAAATCCTACATTAAGAAAACCACGGTGTTACATTAGGTGTCCTTGTAAGAAATGCAAGTGTAGGAGATATGAAACACTCGACATAGTGAAGGTGCATCTATGCAAGAATGGCTTTGTGAGTAATTATTATCATTGGACAAACCATGGTGAACCAATTCCCCCAGTATTTGTAGATCAATTGTACTATGGTAGCAGTGGGCAAAGAGAAATGTATGATAATTATCAACAGTTGGTAATGGATGCTGCTGGACCAGAAATTGGCACCAACCTTGAGCAAAATGATGGTGACAACGAAGACACAATGATGGAAGATCCTAACCTAGAAGCACGACAATTCTTTCAAATGTTGATGGCTGCGTAATCTCCTTTATGGCATGGTTGTGACAAATATTCTATGTTGTCAGCTTCTTTAAGAGCATTAAGTTTGGAAATAGACTATGGTTTATCTGAGGGATGCTTTAATGAATGGATGCAATTTATGGGAGATACAATGCCAGATGGTAACTGTATGCCTAACAATCTTTACTAGGCAAAAAAATCAGTTGTTGAACTAGGTCTAGCAAGTATGAAAAATAAATGTTGCCTTAGTGGATGTATGTTGTACTACAAGGAAAATGAGACGCTCCAAAAGTGTAAAGTTTGTAAAAGGGAGAGATATAGACGTGTTGCGAAACAAGGTAAGGAGAAATTGGCGTCGCTTAAAAGAATGTGGTACTTCTCGCTTGTTCCAAGGTTAAAACAATTGTATTTGTCAATGCAAACAACTCATGAAATGAAATGGCATCATGTTCATCAAAAGGAACTTGGTTCTTTGTCTCATCCATCAGATGCAGAAGCTTGGAAATACTTTGATGAAACATGGCTTGCTTTTGCCCAAGAGCCTTGAAATGTTCGATTAGGCTTGTGTGCTGATGGCTTTGCTCCATTTGACAAAATCGACAAGGCTTATTCTTGTTGGCGTGTGATTATTACTCCTTATAATTTACCACCATGGATGTGTATAAGAGAGTTTAGGTTCTTAACCATTATAATTCCTAGCCTATCCAACCTAAAGAAGAAGATTGGTATTTTTTTGCGTCCCCTTATAGATGAATTGAAAATGTTGTGGGAGGATGGAGTTATGACCTATGATGTGTCCTTGAAGCAAATTTTTTTTCATGAAAGCAACTTTAATATGGACAATCAATGACTTTTCAGCCTATGGGATGTTAAGTGGTTGGATGACAATGGGCAAATTTGCTTGCCCAATATGTATGAAGCATTTTATGGTATTTTACCCTTGAATATAGTAAAAAGACCTCATGGTTTGATTGTCATCGCCAATTCTTACCACAAAATCATCCATATAGAAGGAATAAGACTGCATTTACAAAAGGTAGAGTTGAGGCATCAACTCCTCCACGAAGGTTGAGTGGCCAAGAAGTGTGGGAAAAGGTGCAACATTTACCAAGTATAAAGGAATCTTTTGTAGAAAATCCACCAAGCTATGGGAAAAAGCACAATTGGACAAAGCGAAGTATCTTTTGGGAGTTGCCATATTGGAAGACTCATCTTCTTTCACATAATCTTGATGTGATGTACGTTGAGAGAAATGTGTTTCTCAATATTTTGTTCATAGTGATAGACATTGTAACACCCTGTTTTTCTAATGTATGATTTAGTGTTTTAATAATTAAAAAGTGGAAATTAATATGTGATCTTGGTGCTTAAAACGAATAAATGAGCTGTTGTTGATTATTGTTAATAATTGTTGTTGTGTGATTTTAGTTTATGTTGTTGTCTTGGAATTCCTGTCTGAGTTTAGGGAATTGAGAAAGAGTACTTGAGCCAAATTGAAAGTGTTGTTGGTGTTTGCTTGGGTTATTGAGGGAAAAACAGTTGAGTGAGACCACTTGTGAGTTTTGGAGAGTGAATAGACGGACCATGAACTTTAGTGGGTTTGAAGCCTTGTAAGGCCCAGTGAGAGTTTTAAGACACCTAAAACCCCTTTCTTCTCATTTTCTCTCATTCTCCCGTTTCTCTCTCTCACATTCTCATCTCCTATTCTCTCCATTTCTCCTTAACCCTTTACTTAAATCCTTGAAGTGTGAGAAATAAATCTAGTGATGAATTCCATTTCTAGGTGTAGGAGAGTTGTCATTGACTTGCCTTTACAGAGTTTGGTACAAAGGTTGGCTTTTCTCATGTTTTCTTTTCCCCAAGCTTGGATTTGGAGGCTTCAAGAGGTAAGGGAAGCTTACATTGGTTGAAAAATTATTGTATGAACATAGTTGTGTATTAGTGTGACCTTGGTTTGTGCTGAAAACTGAATTGGAATGGGTTATGTTAAGATTTTGTGTGGAAATGGGTTTCCTACGAATTTTAATGATTTGTGTTGAAATGTTACATGGATTGTTGTATATGTTTAGTATGTTGTTGTGTGGTCGTATTCGACCTCTGTGGGATTGGTTTGAGGCATAAGTGGGTGAAAAGTTTGGATTTGGGGTTTTTCAAAGAGAGTCACTAGTTCTATTACCTGATAGTCGCTAAGCAACTAAGGGCCTCGTTGAGCGAGAGTGCCCCTGAGACTGAAGTAAGACTGTTGGGTTGAGAATTCGCTGAGCGAAATATTGTTCGCTAAGCGAGTGTTCATAGAAATTTGAAAATTTTCAAGAAGAGAGTTCGCTGAGCGTATACGTGACTCGCTAAGCGAATGTGGGTTATCCCAAAATGTCTGGAAGCAATTCGCTGAGCGAGTATCAAACTCGCTGAGCGAATTGAGACCTTGGAGTGTTGTCACTCTCTATTATGAGTGATTCGCTGAGCGAACACTGTTTTTGTCGAACGGAGTAGGGACAGATCTTGGCTGCTCTCTGGAGTGGCCATTCACTGGGCAAGTAGACAACTTGCTGAGTGAAATGTGGTCGATGGGAATTTCGAGAAACTCCCTAAAACAAACTCGTTGAGCAACCCTAGTTGTCGTTGAGTGAGAGACTTTGGAAACAGTATATTCGCTAAGCGAGAACCTTTGTAGGGGAAAATTAGTCCTCTGTAAGGAAGGTCTCCATTGAGCGAGCATATGGGTCGTTGAGCGAACGTAGTGTTCTGTAGTTGATCAATTTGGAAAATGTAGTTGTGTGAGATACGATTGATAAGGATTCCTAGTGTGAGTCAAAGATGAGAATTGTTGGAAAATGTGAGTAGAGTGGGAGGTTACTTATATAAGGCCTCCACTAGTTGTGTGGCGTAGTTGTGGCGAGGCGTTCCACAAAGGGGTGCAGGTTGCTTAGACAGGGCCTCCATCTATGTTGTGTGAGACCTTTCATGAGGTAAGTGCTGCTTAGATAGGGCCTTACCCATTGACTATGTTTGGGGCAGGTTTGGGCCTGCATGGTGTTGGTGGATGTTGTTTGGCCATGTGAGATAACTGACGATGGACCTCATGCCATGAGTTATATTGATATACATATATATGTTATATGTTGATTGGTTGTGGTTTAGTAGATGTGGTGTTGTGGTACATGCATTTATGCATAAGTTGGCGGTTGAGGTAGCTGACGATGGACCTTATGTCGTGGTGTAGACAGACACGTAAGTTGGATGGTTAACCGGAGCTTTAGCTCAGACGGACCTCCAACCTAGTGTTGGATAAGACGTGGGGAAGCTGACGATGGGCCTTCGGGGATAAGTGGATGGGCGATTTTGCAGAGGGCCAAGGCGGTGCAGGTCTTGAGTTGCAGTGAGCCACCACCCACATACATTTACCTTCACAAACCACTAAGCTTATTTGCATATCAGAGTTTGACAATCCCTGAATGGCGCTTGGATAGGCCATGGTAGGGAGTGAGATCTGATTGATTGCCCGAGATGTTGTAAATCTCTTGAGAATCGTGTCATCATGCATTGACATAGTTGGGGTGATATTGTTGTGATATGAGGTACATAATTGAGAATGCTAGCCATGTGAATGCATTGTACACACGCACACACACACACACACACATATGCGAGTGTAAATATTGAGAATTGTTGTTGGTTATAATGATCATGTATTATATCATTGTTCTAGTAAGCTTACCTTTGCCTTGTGTTTCTGCTGTGGTTCTCTCTGTTGCTGTTGTATGTTGGTGTGACTGTGATGATCATGATCACGTCTTTTGGGGTGGGAGTAGATGGTGGTGCTTCAATGGGTTTGACTTCTCAGAGCTGAGGATGGAGCTGCAAGCTGTAGTTGTATGCCTCGAGAAGCCAAGCATTTGTTCTTTTGTGATGTACTTAGTTTCCTTTTGATGGGGTTGTATAGTGTGACCAACCGTAAGGGGTACGTTTTGTATCCCTCTCCCCCTTATTGATGTGATTTGTATATTGGTTCTTTTGATATAGTATGGTGTTATTCCCTATTTAAATTGTAAAGATTTTGGTGTATGGGAGTAGGAGAGATGGATAGATCTCTCTCTCTCTCTCTCTCTCTCTCTCTCTATATATATATATATATATATATATATATATGTTATGATTTTTATTCATGTTTATGTGCCAAGGGAGAGCTTAGTATGGTTGTCTTGTAGTGACAGTTGGGTCGTTACAGACACCAAAGGGAAGACAAAGGATACTTGCAAATCTAGAAAGGACTTGGAAGTTCATTGTAAGCTTAGAGGTTTAGAATTACAAGTTGGTAGAAATGGCAACCTTGTAAAACCAAAGGCACAATATACATTAACCAAACAACAAAGACTAGCTGTTTGTGAATAGGTTATAAGTCTTAAGCTTCCGGATGGTTATGTTTCCAATTTGAGTAGATGTGTTGACTTGAGGGAAGCAAAGTTATTTGGCATAAAGAGCCATGATTTCCATGTCTTCATGCAACATTTGCTTCCATTTGCATTTAAAGTCCTGCCCAAGCCTATATGGAACACACTTACTGAGTTTAGTCGATTCTTTAGAGAAATTACTTCATCATTGTTGAGAGAAGATAAATCGCGTGTTTTGGAGGATAACATCCCAATCATAATGTGAAAACTAGAACAAATATTTCCTCCGAGATTTTTTGACTCAATGGAACATTTTCCAATTCATTTAGCACATGAAGCAAGAGTTGATGGCCCTGTTCAATATAGATGGATGTATCCCTTCAAAAGGTTACTTCTCCAAGACATCTAATCTATTTGGTATTCTATATTTATTTTCTTTTGCTCCAAGTTTAATCTTCATTTATTCCATAGGTTTATATGATCCTTAAAACAAAAGGTTACAAACCAAGCTTATGTGGAAGGCTCAATTGTAAAGCATATTTACTTGAGGAGATGTCTACATTTGCTTCATATTATTATCCTTCTGATATTCCATCAAGGAGAACAAGAGTGCCACAAAATGATGATGGAGGGCAATGTTCTTCTGTCAATCCTCCACTATCAATTTTCAATTATCTAGGTTGTGCTTTTGGGAAATGTATCACTTCTTCCTTGGATGATAGGGAAATGGAAGCTGCACATTTGTATGTTCTTTTAAATTGTCTTGAGGTGGTGCCTTACTTAAAGTAAGTATTTGCAACATATACATTAATGCTCCACATTTATATTATGTGGCAACAGTTTAATTACTATCTTGTATATGCAGTATGTACTCGAATTTGTTACGGGAATTAGACCCTGATATAAATGAAGCAGACTTGTATAATCAAATTTCTAGGACTTTTTCCATATGGTTTAAAACATATATACATGAAATGATTAACTTTGTTCAAATAGGGTACCCTATTTTATTATATTGAATTAACAAAATGTCTAATGTAGGTGCTTGGCCTGAACAATGTGATTGATGATGTGCTTTTAAGGAGTTTGGGATGGGGTCCTATTAGAAATGTTTATAAATGGCCTAAATATGTTATTAATGGCTACAAGTTTGTGACTAAATTTCAAAATGAAGGGATGAGTACAACAAATCACCATGTTTGTGTGCGGGGGGGGAAGGACAATATGATACAATGGAAAATGATTACTATGGTGTGTTAACTGATATTGTTGAATTGGAGTACACTGGTCGGCCTAACAAGAAGTTGGTTTTATTTAAATGTGACTAGTTTGATTCTAGTCCTCAAGGGACAAGGATAGATAGCTATGGCAATATTGAAGTAAAAAAATCTAAGAGATATCATAGTTATAATCCTTTTATACTAGCTCAACAAGCAGAGCAAGTGTACTTTACATCCTTTCCTGAAGGGCAACAAGGATGGTTAGGTGTCATAAAAACCAAGGCACGCAATATAATTCAATCATTAGGAAATAATAAACCTAAAACAAATTTTGCATACCAAGATGATGATGTACAAAAAATGGCTATGGTTGTTACAAATGATGATTTTTAGCAAAGTCTTGTTGACACTGTTGGCATAGTAGAGGATGTACCAATTGATTTGGAAGATGAAGAAGAAGAAGAAGACATAGAATTCATATCGAGTAGTGAAGAGGAAGAACTTATTGACCAATATATAGAAGAAGAAAAGCATCTAGAACAAGTAGAGGAAGATGGTGATGATGAAGATAATGAAAAGACAGATTCAAACTAAATTATTTACTTAAAAAATGTTATTCTTGTACTTGTTCTTGACCACTTTATGTATGCTAATTAAATGTTTATTAATGAGATATTTTTAATTTCTATTGAGTTTTTAAAAAAATTAATTTGCTGTTTTAGTTTTTTACCTACATTAGTTAATTATTTTTATATGTATATAGATGGCAGATAATGATAATATGAATGGTAGAGAAAGAGGAATTGGTAGAGATATTAGTATAGGTAAGGGATGAAGGAGAGGGAGAGGTACTAATATTTTGCCATAACCTATTTCCTAGCCCACACATCCTATTGGGCAACCTACACATTCTACTAGACAGTGCACACATTGTTCCACATCCTAAACACCTACAGCCCCCCAACTTAATCGGTCTACATCTAGCCTTCATGTTTCTTTGACAGAGACCCCACATATCCCTCAAATGCCACCATCACATGCTGTAGTAGACGTTGCATCTGCTGATAATCCATTTGTAGCATCATCATCCCCTACTCATCCATCTCCGCAAATTGGGAGTGTAGACCCTGATGGACGTATATGGATTCGTCCAGGTCCACAAAATACGTAAGTATTTATAACTATTTTCCTTAAGTTCAATAGTAACATGTATGTTTGAGTTATAACTTATTTGATGTTGTTTTCACAAGTTTGACCTTCCAATTCATCCCACACATGAAGTTTCAAAGATAATAAAAGGGAAATTTGAAGGGTCTTGGGAAACTTATGGAGAGGTGAAGAGCAAAAGTGAAAGTGTGGCAAAAATGAGGTTTGAAGAATTTCAGGTATAAAGAGGAAGTACAAATATTTTAGTAACTTTTTATTTATGTTTTCTTTACATTAAATTGCACATTTATAATATAACACTTTTCTAACTTTTTTGTGATGTAGAGAAAGTTTAAGTGGCTTCCTAAGCATGATGTACAAATTAAAGGGGCATTTGATCATAAAGCCTCTGAAGCGTTCTCAAATGCAATGTATAGGGTACAACATGGTATTGATCAAGGGTAGTGGATTCCTAATCAAATGCGTCAGGAATTAGAACAAAATGGAGCAATAGTAATTGTACAGGAAAAGCACAAACTAATGCTAGCAATAGGAATTCCTCTGATGGTTCACTGCATACAAGAGGATCAATTCCTACATCTGAACATTTTAAGAGATTAGTAAGTAATAATTATATTCAGTTTCATATTTGTTAGGAAATATGTTTTAAATTATACTAATTTACATATTTTATTTCCAAAAAAAATCAGCAGATATGACTCCAACTTGTTGGGAGCTATTTCAAAAGACCCACAAGACTTCCAAGGGTGCTGCATGGGTGTCCTCCAAGGCAGAGATGATTGTTGTAAGTTACATAATTGTTTCTTTTAATTTTTTTTATGTGGAGATTTGAAACTCTATTTTTTAACCCCTCTTGGGAAAGTCAAAACAGGAAAAGTCCTATATTCAAGTTATGCCTTTCAGATGTTGTTTTTAAAAAGCTTTGTTGTGTCAATTTCAGCTAGGACATGCCCTCCTAGACTTAGGCAAGATCATTAGAAGGGTGTTAAAGTTATTAATCTTTGTTTTAAAAAAAATTATATGAACTAGTGTCTACTTAGCTTCCTTAGTCCTTTTAAATTGGTGACAGAGTTTATTAAATCTTTGATTTTTTATTTGAAAATTTCTAATTAGAGACAAAACATTAACAATCCAAGTTAGGATTTACTGCCATGATTTGGTGTTAAAGATGGGATGTTAATATGAGTACTGTAATTACATAGAATACTCAATATGCAAACTACATCACTATATAGAAAAACTAGATTAAAGGCTGAAATTTGTTTTATCTTGACAATAGCTATCTTGTTTCCAACCTTGTCCAATGCTTGAATTTTTGAAATCTCCAAACGAATTATAATATGTTTCATTCCTTGCCTAATACTGTGAGAGCTTAACAGCAAATAGAGTACTAGTTTAAAAGTGTTAAGATTTGATGATTGATGAGTATATATTTGTGATCATGGAATTATCTTTGAGCCTCTAACTTATTCATTGATGTTTGAGCCCCTTACTTTAAAATTTCAACTATGAATTATAATATATGAAGAACATACATTTTTTTAAATATGATTATAAACCAATTTAAATAATGTAACAATATTTTATAAAAATAATGAGTATAGCTAAAATCTACATGTGCATTACACAGTTACGGTTAGTAGTAGTCGTGATATATATATAATCAATCCCTCTTACAATAAGCTTATAAATAACACTTGTATCTATCATAGAATCTATGGTGTCAAGGAGTTATTGTCTAATGGTATAAACTAGAAAGGCACTATGAACTGGAACAATTTTTCATTGAGGCAAAATACTCAACAAAATCAGCAAAGAAACAATAAAATAGTTGAGAAAACAAAAGCCAACCAATCAAGCTAGACACAATGAATTGAAGTTCACCATAATGCCATTATGGAAGTTGAACTCAACACACAGCCCTAACCAGAAAACATTACATTTATGAAGAGTAGTGATGAGTTTGAATAGCAATAATCTAGTTCCTTGACTGTTTGGCAAAGTTGAACTACTTAGTATGGAAAAATCCCTCCATGTCAATCCTATCATATGTATGAACACCAAGGTAGTCTCTTTAAGCTTGAGCTTTATAGTTGGCACCCTCTCCCTCTTGTATATGTCAAACTAAGCAAGACAAGTAGCCATGCTTGGGGTGCTAATGCCATAGTTGATAGCAAGACACAACTCTCCTCCATTCAGATTGTCTACCCATTATTTCCTTGGCAAATTCTGGATACACAATAAGGTTTGTAAAACTAGTATTTCTATCATAAGCTTTATTGATTCTATCTAAAATTAATTTCTTATTCAATGTTGGAAATTTGATATAAGAAAAAAGTACAAAGGTGATGAACTTCTAATTTCTTAAGAAAAACAAAACGTGAATACTACAATCAATAAGGACAATTAGAACTTGATTGGGGACCTCTACAGGCCATCAATAAGAACAGCTAAAAAGTACATTAAAAAGTATAATAAAGTAGAGCATATTCCAAGAATAAATAGATAGGTAGAAAAAAGTCTTCTAATTCTAACATTGAGATACAAAAAAAGGTATTATGGTTTATTACAACATTTTCTCCTAGAAAGTGAGATTTCCAAAATGCAAGAGTACCTCAACCTCAAAAGGTTCATAGAGTTCGTAATTAGTATTTACTTATCTATAAGGAATTAGAATGCAAACCTAGATCATTAACAACATTCAATGTTATGTTGATTTTCCAAAAAACCACAACATAAACAAAAATGCAAGTAGAGTTTCTGTGCAAACAAAATAAGTCTTTGAATGGAATTGAAGAAAATTGAGATCTAAACTATTTGCCTCATTATTTACTATAATTTGGGTATCATAAAGAAGATAGGTCCCTCATTATTTCATATATCTTAATTATTATAGCTACTTGCATGTTCCTTTTGATGCTTGGGTTGTCATTAGTTATATGATTTTTGGGATATTTGTTCTTGGTGGCTTCACAAGTTAGGTAAATTTGAATTCTTTTAGAGATTCTCTTTTTTCTTTTAAAAAAATACTTGATTGTTGCATACGATATGACCATGTAAATGTCTTTCTAGAAATTTTCAACTTGATCGCTGCATATGATATAGAAAACCACAATAAAAACAAAGGCACAAATAGAGTTTTTGTGCAAAGAAGATAAATTCAAAACTTGGTCTCTAAATGGAATTGAAGAAAATTGAGATTTAGGTATTATAAAGACTGTAGCAAGCATAAACTGAACTTTTGGCCTCATTATTTACTATAATATAAGTATCACAAATAAGATATATCCCTTCATTATTTATTTATTGTAATATGAATTATTAAGCTACTTGTATGACTAGGTAAGTGGATTATTTGCATGTTCCTTTTGTTGTTTGGGTTGCCATTAGTTTTTTTATTTTTGTGATATTTGTTTTTGGTGGTTTCAACTTAGGTAAATTTGAATTCTTTTACAGTTTCTCTTAAAAAAAAAGTTACTTGATTGTTGCATATGATGTGACCATGTAAATGTCTTTTTGGTATTTTTCAACTTGATTACTACATATGTTCTATTTTGTTTGTTTTGAACTTGTTTTGAGATTTGAATATATTATTGAATATATATATGAATTATGATGGACTGTTTCAAGTTTCAAATTTTCATGACTTAACATAATTCTATAACCATTTGCATTAATTATACATGATTTTTCAGTCTAATTCAAACTTGTAATTTTGCAGAATGAGTATGAAAGACGAACTTTTGAAAGGAACTCATAGCAAATATCAAGGGATGATGATGTATCCACTCAACAGTTTGACAACAACATCTTCTATGATGTTGTTGGAGGTATGAATAACAAAGGACAAATATTTGGTCTAGGTTCACAAGCTGGAAAATACAAACCTTCTTCCTCTTCCATATCATCTAATGGCATCTCATTATTTGAATATGAGCAAATGAGGAGTCTAGTTTCTAAAGTGACTGAAGAAAATAAGAACCTAAAGGAGCAGTTGCAAACTCATTTAGAGATGATTCGTGCATCACAAGAAGAGTCACGTTTGTTTCGTGAGCAAATGACTCGATTTATAGAGAGTTTTCTCTAGGTCATGCATCTCAACCAGTTCAATGTGGTCCACAGCCTCTTGTAGAGGACCAAGATAATCAACAAGATTATAATGAATTAGATGATAATGTGGATGTTTAGAAATTTATTATAGGTAGTATTATTTTGTCATTTATTATGGTTATTGATGATATGCATTGTTTAGATTATGAGACTTTAAATAGTTATTTAGAGACTTTCATGTTATTTAGCATTTTTATTTAGTACATTTTAGTTTATTATGATTTATTTTAGTTATTTATTGATTTGGATAAAAAAAATGTCACCTTTTGATAATTTTAGATGGATAAACTCGCCACAAAACAATACAAATTTAAAAAATTGTCACAATTAACTAGGCAAATATAACTTGCCTTACAAATTTGTGACGGATTTTAGTCCATCGCAACATTGTGAGGCTTACCTAATCCCTCGCAAATTTGTGACGATTGTATTCGGTCATAGATAGTGAGGACGGACGTATTATCCTTCGCAGTCCCTCACAAATAGTGAAGGACAAAGTATCCCTCTCTATTTGTGACGGATTACATCCCTCGCAACTTTGCAAGGAGAAATGCATCCGTCACAAACATCGATGGAAATACGTTCATTTATTTTCAACATATGGTGACGGAAGAAATGTCGTCACTGTTTGTGACAGAGCATTGAATTCCTTGCTAAATTGTTTGTGATGCCCATTTCTGTGAGGAAATTGTGTCCGTCACACATTCCGTCACTAATGTTGTTTGTGACAAAATTTTATATATATAGTGACGGACTTAACCTGTCTCCAATGTTCATTTTTCTAGTAGCATTAAAGTTTTTAAAATTTTCAATGTTTGCAAATTGTAAGATTTCATTGTATCTATATGTACTTTAATTGGAAATTGTAAACTTCATAATCATTAAATATGTCTAATGTATGGTAAATATCTAATTAAATTCTTAAATTGTACGTTTAATCATTTAAATATGAATATATCATAATTATACAAATAAATAAATTTAATTATCAATAATTGATTGTTGAAATAAAATGCAATTCAATATAAATTTAAAAAAAATAAAATTTTTAATATTTTTTTAGGTAATTTTAATAAGTAACGTGATGAAGAAAAAGAGAAATAAAATTCAAGAAAAATTTAAGAAAGAAATAAAATTAAAGAGATAAATATAAGAGATAATAATCTTAAAAATTTAATAAACATTACTGATATAATTAAAAAGTGTGTTAACTATTGATAAATGGTAAAGTCAAAATTTATATTACTAAAAATGCTATATACTTCTTTTATTATATATAATAAAATTCTCACGCTAGCAGAAAATCAATAAGATAGAAGGAAGTCAAATTCTTCGGCTTACACGCACAACTAATGGACGGGTACAAGTGTAAAAGTTAGTCAAATTACACCTTCAACAACTTTTTGTAGAATGTAAATTTAACCAATCCAACCGTTGAATTTGATGTTTTTATTAATTAGATTAAGTATACAAAATTTCATCTAATTCTAAAATTATTTAGTAGTTCATCACATCACTTTATTTTAACATATAATATGATATTGAAATATATATAAATATTCATTGTTAGATAACAGATGTAGAAAAGTCCAAATGATGTGAAATTTGATATACATGATCATGAAGATAGTATCATATAATTCAACGGTTGGATTGGTTAAATTTATATTTCACAAAAGTTATTGAATGTGTAATTTAACTAACTTTGACACCTGGTGTCAACGGATCCTAACATATATATATATATATATATATATATATATATATATATATTGCTACTCTAGCTTTGCTTGATTTGCAAAACAAAAAAGCCGAAGCCCTTATTTATAGGCTCAAAATTTGGCATAAAAAAGAACCAAAGATGACGACGATAAGTAGTATTAAATAAATATAGGCATGCAGACGCGGAAAACATGTACAAATTGGATGACTGGCTATTGCAAGAGTGGTATCTTAGGGCATCTTCAACGCAGTTGCTTAAGGGAGTTGCTAAACGTGTAAGAATGTTGCTTGACTGAAGTTGGCATTGGAGCATTTGAAGTGGCGTTGCTTACATAAGCAACGCTGCTTAACAGTTTTTTGGTAGAAAAAAAAGACACTTTTTAGGCCAAAAATCAACTAAAAAGAGGGAAATATAACGGTCACAATACACAAAATCAAAAACAAACATAATATGTACCAGTCATAATACAACTGTGAACAAAATCATGAAACAAATTAAAAAAAAAAAGAGCCAAACTCTGCTCGGGAATGGCTAGATCTTCTCGGGAATAGCTGGATCTACACCGTTAAGGCCCGATCTACACCAAAAAGGCCTGATCTGTGACAGAGAATTAATAAGAAAGGTGAACGGAGAGGGCGCACGATGAGACACTGAGATGCCGTCGATCAACACTGAGACGCTCTTCGTCTTCGCAAATGATGGCGTCATCTCGCCGTCGGAGGCTGGGTTTGGGAGAAAATGTAGAGAAGGTGCGGGGTTTGGGAGGAAACGTGGGGACACTGCTAGGGGAAAGACTAGCAGAAAGGTGAGAGGGAGGAGGAGAAAAGGTGGAGAAGGAGTGGGGAGACGAGGCAGCGGAAATAAACGTGAAAGGGGGATGAGAATAAACGTGAAAAGTGGAAATAAATGTGAAAGGGGGATGAGAATAAAGTGGGGAGACAACGCAGCGGAAATAAAAAATAATTTGAATAAATTTAACGTAAATTGTGCAAATGTAGCCGTTGAAAGCATCCAACATTACAAAAAAGGGTAACAAAGTTACTGTTGAGTTACAATAGTGAGTTACATTTTTCAAGACCATTCCTATGCCGCAAGGAGAAAAAAGAAAATTATTTGCCCAACACCAAGAATCAGCAAGAAAGGATATGGAACGTGCATTTGGAGTGCTTCAATCTCGATTTGTGATTGTCCGTGATCTAGCACGTGCTTGGCACATGGATACAATTAAGAAAATAATATATGCATGCATTATATTGCATAACATGATTGTTGAAGATGAATGACATACTTCTATTACTAATTTTGAATATGATCACGTAGACAATGATTTCTCTACAAATGAAGTATCTAATGGTCCTCATCCTGATTTTGCAACCTACTTGCAAAGGAGAGCTGAAGTTTGTGAAAAACAACGTCACTGACAACTTCAAGCAGATTTAGTGGAGCATATTTGGGAACGTTTCAGACACGAAGATAACGAAAATTAATTTTTTAATTATTATAATGTTATGTACTTGTCATTTATGTGTTTTTTTATCTTATTGTCATAAATAAAATAAATTAGTATTATTCTATTTTTCTTTACCTTTTACATATTTATTATTTTAAAATTATAATATAAATAATATTTTAATCTAAAATAAAAATATATAAATATAAATATTAATATGTGGGGTTAATTGTAAGACTCACTTAAATAAGTTAAGAATCCATCTTAAGCAACTTTAGCATTAGGACAAATTTTTGGATAGAGTTCTTAAGTTTAGGTGGCATTGTAGAGCCCACAAATTTGATATAAGCAACTTTATATAAATAACGATATGCTCTTATTGAAAGCAATATCTTTTGACTGCCAAGTGCCAACTTTGCTTGGACAATTTCAGTTATGACGTGAAAGACATGAAAAATAATTAGAATAAATCTAATGCATAATTTCAAACGATATATATGGCTTAGAAATATATATATATATATAAGCACAGGATTGTTTTTTCTGGGCAACTAAAAAAGTTAAATAAAAAATTAATTGTTATCTAAAAGGTGTTAAATAGCTTACTGAATTAAAAGTATTTGATGAAATTAATTGTAAAACTAACTTAAATATAAAATACCATAAAAAGACATGTTTATATGATTTTTTATTTTAATTTTTTTTAAATAATTGTTGTTATAATTTTTTAGTTAATTTTGAACTCGTACTATTTTTTGTCACAAAAATATTATAATTTTTATTTAAAGATCAAATATTTTATTAAAAATAAAAAATAAATAATATAAATGGTAAAAGAATTAAAATAAAAAGTGTAATATTAAATGAAGTGGTAAATGGATAATTTTATTAACGTATTAAGAGTAAAAATGAAATCAATAACAATAAGTTATAAGTGCAAATGTTACATTTATAAACTATAAATAGTTGTTCCGGTACTTTACTTTTTCGAGAGATTACTCTCATGGTTCTGACTGTGGGAATACCTTACTTTTCGGGAAAAAAAATAGTAACATGATGACCATTTAAGTTATAATGAGATAAATAAATTTATAAAATACTTATATTAGTTAAACATATAAAATAGTCAAATAAATTATAAACTAACCAAAATGATGAAATAAACGCACTCATAGTGAAAATATTGGGAACATAAAACGTATCAATAATATATGATATAAAATATCATATTTGTATATATAAATACAATATTTTATAATTATTATAAATACATATTATTTTATTTTATAGGCATACCAATCAACTTACATTCTATATTTCTCTGAATTTTTATCAATTATATTGAAAATAATAATATTTAAATAACGATTTATATATTAAGTGCAAGAATTTAATTTAATTAGAAAGCAATTAATTAGGAGTATTCTTTATTTCCCTTATTTATTTTTTTCTGTTGGTATATCTCTATTAAGTGGTATGAGAAATCATTTAATGGAATAAAATGGTATAGTTAAAGGCCTTGTTAACGACAGTTCGAAAGATATTAATTAAAGGATTTATAAATAATTTTTTTAACAAAAAATTACTGTGAAAAATATATTAATAATATATACCACTAGGTCAACTTAGTGATAGGGAGTTTGGGTAATTTGCACAAGGTTCTAAGTTCAAGTTTTGTTGCCGCTATTATACACCAAAAAAATATTAATAATATTAAATGTTATATTTTCTTATAAAATTTAAATTTTGTAATTTTCGTTTCTTAACTAGGGTAACATTCTCCAGATTAACTTAGATTTTTTTCTTCAAAGATTAAGAGTATTAAATGACTTTTTTAAGGCATAATCTAATGACTTTCTTAATCATTAAAAAAATATTAAATTTAATGATTATTATTATAAGTAATAACTTTCTTATATTTTTTAGTCATTATTTTTTAATCGTTACATTTAATGATTTTGCTTTTTCGTATATTTCATATTCAATTTCGTCAATTATTCCCTTTAGAACAAGGACTAAAAAGTCAATCAATAAATTTTTTATTATAAATCACGGTCGTTATATATTAATAATATTAAATATTAATTACATATTTTAATAAAGATTTAAATAAATATACAATCCTTGAAAAACATTTTATTTATCTTCAGTTCTTAAAAGTTTCATTTTGTACAATTTATTCCCTTAAATGTGTTACGTTACTCACATTTTGGCCCTTCTCTCACAAAAATGTAAGCAAATATGAGAGCAAAATTAACATATATTTGGGGCCAAATTGTATACACCGGAAGCTTTCAGGAATAGTTGGTCTTCAAAAGGACCAAAATGTGAGCAAACTAATACATTTGGGACCTAATTGTACAAAGCAAAATTTTCATGAACTAAAAGTAAAGTCCCACTTTCAAGAATAAATTTATGTATTTACTCTAAAAAATCTTCTCATTTGATTGCCCCCTAAGGTTTATTATTAGCAAAATCCTTTTAGTTATATTTTATGCCCCGAGATACAAAATTCATTTGTCTTACATCCTTCAACTACAAGCAAACGGTGGCACCATCAGAAAGTATTGTTCTTGATATGAGGTTAGTAATGATCACAGAATTGCGTTGTATGAGGAGGTGAATGCAAACGAATGAGTAAATTGAAAACAACAATATTCATACATTTATGTAGTATTTTTTTTTTCATCTCATTTTTTCTCTATTTCTTTTTATATCATATCACGTATATGTTTAATTTTATTTTTTTATCTTTATCTTTTTCTTCCTTTCTATCTCTCCTTCTCATCTTTTATATTTTAAAAATATGATACACGCTCGTCATTTCCATTATTATATTAATTCTAAGAACTATAATTAATATATGGACTTGACCATAACCAAAGACTTTAGACCCTAAACCTAAACAAGACGTTTGGGTTAACAAGACATTTCAAGTTTAGCTTCATGAACCATTGTCTATTTTATTTTTTTCTTTTAGAGGAGACGTGACCAATATACTTTGATCCCTTGTTGTGGATGACACTGTTGGCTGAATAGTTAATGATTTCAACAAATTTGAAAAAAGAGAAGACATGAACTATCTTTTGAGGAGTCTAATCCCTTCATTCCATTGACAATGGATAACACTTTTTGATTCAATAGCTAATTTTAACAAATTTGGAAAAAAAAAAATCTAATAGACCAAGACAAACTAAATACTTTGACTCTAATCTCAACACCACATGATCTCATTTGTTGAATATCAAACACCTAAAGCATACACTTATCCTTACAGGGTGTTTGGATACCCACATCACATTTTCTGTGCTTGAAATGGAATTTAGCAATAAATTAAAGAATAAAGCATTTGTTTAAATAGTATAATTTTTATAAGGTCAACAAATTAAAAATCACCTTAGATATGTTACTTCCAAAGTAATTATTACAAAAGTCAATAATTGTTATTTTTGAGATGGATGACATTCCAGGTTTGGACTCGATGCAAGTTTGTCTAATATATGATCTGAGTATCTTGAAATGTTTACTTGACTTCTTAACAAGGAATTTGGCCAAATTGGTGATTCTGGGTGGAATTCTCAAGGAAACCAAATTGCAAGAGCAATGGTAAGGTACCAACAAATGCAGTTTAATGCTCAAGTCAATAAAAACCCCGCACAAAGGTTAGAGATAATAAATATGTATTTTTCATAGTGACATTGGAGCTATAAATAAGTGTTAGGTATGAGCTAGAATCTATGGCACAGGGCTCCTTATTGGTGATTATACATTTCTTTGTTGTGTATTGGTATGACTTAATTTAGTACTAGAAGTTGACTTTGGTCAACTTTAATAAAGGCATTTGGGCTTAACAGAAATGCGATGCGAATTGGGCTTAGGTCTAATCTATAACAACAATCTTATCATACAAAACAATTTATAATTGATTGACTCTATAAAAAAAACTTTTATATTGTCAATATATTCTAATTAAATTATTTGTCTAAGATTATAAGTTTTCAAAATTAATTTTATAACTAATAAGTTATTCGTGTATAGTATGCACATTTTTAAATTTAAGTAAAATTTATAGATAAAAATAAATTAAGAAGAATAGTAAATACTTTTTAGTAAACGACCAATTTCATATTTGAAGTTTCATAAAAATAAATTTAAGCTTTTTGTAAAAAAAAATAAAACTTAAAATAATATTGTTCTCATAAGTTAAATAAAAATTCTAAATAAATTATCTAGAAATATTTTGAAAGCCGCTGTATAATCTTATAATTAGCAGAAGCAACAAAGCATTCTGCAAATAGCCTCAGCACACAAACAGTGGCACATATCTAAAGGAATAGTTTGCACACAAAAACTGAACGGGGAAACTTCACATTTGATGACATGCCAAATTCAAGAATAGAAGAGAACAGTCTGTTGTTATGTGATAAATGGATGGTGCTCTTCACGTATCCCTGAGAGGTTCCCATAAAACTTATTTCTGTGTAACTGACACAGCTGAATATCAAATGCGTCAACAACTGATCACTTGTTAACATGATATGGTACCATTGAAGTACTATCAATTTTAATGTGGGTTTTTTGCTTTCATAGCCAAGCAAGCATAATCAGAATGATATGACTTAATGAATAATTGAACTCTATAATATCTGAAAGAAACAGGATTCAGAAAAGCAAGAATTTCCTTTATACTATTTCCCTCCTTTGATTTATGTCCATAATTCAGGTTGTGCTTCTCTCCCACCTTTGGCATAGTAAGCATACTCAAAGCATCCCCAAAAGATGGGAGACATATTATTGCGCATAAACCTAAGTAAATGAATGAGTAGACAGAAAGCGTAGAGTTTATCTATGACTTTTCATTGCACAAGCAAACAATCACAGAATGCTTCTTCGCAGGAACATGCCTTTCATTTTCAGCTCACAAGTCACAAAAGTGCTCGAACAAGCACATAAAAGGAGGGACTAAAATATGTGTAAAATAGAACTTACATCTATATCTTAGCAGTCAGATCAAAGTACCTTGTACTCTCTGCTATGCAGCTTTCTATTCTTTAATGCTGTCATAAAGACTCTCAACAAGGTGAAGTAAAAATCTATCTGCACCATGTCTGGCCAGCAAAGAAATTGATAGGGGAAGGTTATTATACATCCCTAGTGGTATGCTTACCTACAGAGTGTTAGGAAAAACCACATTGTTATAACATTCTGAACTTAAGTTTAATTGATTAATGAAAATATAGGAGTCTAAGTGCTTCATAAACACAAAGAGAAAAGGACAACCTGACAAAATCCAGATACTCCAGCAATGGACAGCAGGCTAAAAGCCCTTGCACGATAAATTTCTAATTCAGATGTATTTGTTTGTAGTTTTGGGGGAGGCCCTGGAACTGTGGGGATCATGAGAACACCAAAATCCTGAAATTTTCAAACACAAACTGTCACACTAACTAAAAGAAAAAGGCAAGCTTATGAAAATTAATTGGTTGCTTAAAATTTGCCATAGTGCACATCAGAAATCTAAGTGAGATGGCCACCTAATTGTTCAAAATCTTGGTAACAATTTTACACCCTCCTCCCCCCACCCAAAAAAAAAGGTTGGAACAAGAACCGTTCTAACTAGTTTAGCTTTTTTCTGTAAAAAAAAGTAGATGCATAGGGAGAATCTATAATCTTCATTTGTGGAATTAGATTGTTTCAAAAACAAGCATAGTCAAGTTAAACGATGAAAAATAAAAGTACAGTGTAATTGTTACTTCTGACAAATGAAAAGGCTTACTGAAACAAATGTTCAGACCAGAAGTGTTTCAAATAGTTATTTCAAAAGTAAAATTGATCTATGATAAATAACAAGTTTGTTTGAAAATTATTTCTCCGTGGACAAGAATAAAGGAGGTTTCCTTTTATGAAGACTACGGAGAGAATATATCAGGAGGAGTGATTTGTGCATATAAGCACATATATATGGTCTGATGAACACATAACTATCATGATATGTTCATTTGTTGAAATCTGTTGTTTATCAGTATGTTATGGGGATTACAAAGATCGTAGTACTATGGTCTGTGTGCATGCCTCGTGTGAGAGAGAAAGAATACCCCAAGAAGAGCAGCAAGAGCATCATGTAGTTCCCTTTTTATAGAATAACAGATATCAATGTTCTCCCCTGTTGTCCTTAGGGCATCTGATACACGTTCTGAGATTCCAGGACCTAAATCAGGTTTAACAGCACTGATCCATTCACCATGGTTATTCTTGAATTCATACCTACATTACAAATGATAAATAAAGCAAGAATCAAATTTCAATTGAAGGCAATCCACGACCCCTAGAAAATTACAATTATCTTTCCTGAAAGCTAGGGATTAAATGGTGAGCTACACCTTTGAAGCAACTGCATGGCACTTGAAAGTGCAGCCAATGATGGAATTTTATATATTTGGTCTGTATTCTCTTTACTCATGAAATGTTTCAAACTTGGGACATTGGTCTTCACATAGTCGCCAAGGATTTCATGCTTTAACACATCCCCTGCAATAGTGGAAAGAACAAAAAGACCTTCTCACTTAGTAAAATAAAATTGTTCCAAAACACAGATCATACATCATTATTGAGATGAAACCATAAATAGATCTATAACTAAATTAAAAGGGGGAAGAACAAGAATTCCTCATAATTTAGAACTTAAATCTTGAAATCTGTTGTTTTATAATGAACAAGAACATTGAGTTGATACTTGATACCAATAGATCTATCTGATCAACTGTTCACCTCCATATAACTTCTCTACTGCTTTGATGACAGTTCGTGTAACGACATCATATGGAATGCTTGAAAGCTGGAAACAGTCCTCTGCAATGATAATGCGAGTGGGTCTAATTGGTGCTACATCTGGCAATTGTAGAATTACACCTCCTACTCTGCTCAAAATCAGTGGATCCCTGGCAAACCATCCTAGATATAAAGATGGGAACAAGAAAATAAGTCTCGAGAAGAAGGGCTCAACAGCTACTGAAGCATAATCTCAAGACCACACTACTTGTACACCGCACCACTAAGAGATGAAATCTACAAATGGAAAATTCGGACTTAAAATTTGGAATAAAAAATTTATAGGAAACTGCATCTTGCTAAAGATCATAAATATTTTTTTAACCGGATAACTAGAGAAAAACAAGTATTCCCTCATTTACTTAAAACATGAAATGCAAGCACATTAGAACCATGAAGAAAAATGTTTACATTTAATTGTATGTAAGTTTCAAAGCATTGGATTGAAGAAAGAATCTCTTATTATTTTATAGTTTAATAGAAACTGAAAACTCACTTGTAAGTTCCCCTAGAGATTATCTAATCCCAATGTCATTATGATACTTTTATGTTTTAAAATAAAAATTATGAATAGTCATCAATGTTGATGCGTTTGTGCATTGTCATTCTCCATTATCCTCTGTAGTGATGCATTCACCCAAAAATAGAGATTTAACATAGTCATCAAGCTAATGGATTATTACCCACAGTGTCAAAACTCTGGGCCTTAGGGATAACTCCTGACACTGAGATAGCACCGTGAGAAGGGCGAAAGCCAAAAATCCCACAGTATGATGCAGGCACTCTTACACTTCCTCCGTTATCAGTTCCTATGATTAAAAAAACAGTTCAAATTATTAATAAAGTGATGCCAAAATTAAACTCATTGGAATGGAAGAATAGCTCACTATTGAGGAAAAACATAACAGCGCTTGAAATTATTAACAAAGTGGTGCCAAAAATAACTAATGGAATGGAAGAATAGATCACCTATTGAGAAATCCACAAGCTTTGCACCAACTGCAACAGCAGAGCCACTAGAAGATCCTCCGGGAACCCGTTCTGCTGCACAAGGATTTCTAGGTGTGCCATAATGTATATTCTCTCCGTCTAAACTGCCAGATCAGAGTACTTAATTATGTGAGTAACAGAAGTAAGGTGATCAAAATATGCACATGTCTGATAACAAAAAATACACTTACTCATAGAGTCATATTTTCAATAAAGAGAAAGCTCCACCAAAGTGAGCTAAAGTGAACAAGTATCCATTTAACTAAAGAGCACCGTGGTCTAACACTAAATTTTAAGGGTAGGTACACCCTTACTTGTATACTTTAGAGGCAAATTCATTTTTGGAGAGCCTTGTCCTTTCAATATAATCTACTGACTGAGTGAAAGTTAAGAATGTTATATTACTTCCAAGTTCCAACTCTAAGATTTAGACTAACAAGTCACAATTTACATGACAATGATCACAGATAATAGAGTGTCACTCTTTTCACATTAAATTTCATTTAGTCATAGAAGATGGTCCCTAGAAACTAAAACTTAGGACTATAGAACCCAATGGTTGTTTAGAATGAGTGAAAGAATTGAGCAAAGAAAACCAAACCTGTAAGCCATTTCATCCATGACAGTTTTACCAACACAAGTGGCTCCTGCTCTGAGGAGAGCCAAAACTGTAGGAGCAGTAGAGGTAGCCACGGGATGAGTCCTTGCCCAGTCAGGATTCCCGAAGCCAGTCACATATCCTTCCACGTCAAATCTGTTTGACACAAACACTTGCTTCAAGTTCAAGATGGAGCCAAGGAGAATTTTGATACTCTGAATATTGTGGTACTAAAAGAAAAGTGACCCAGCATACATACATGTCTTTCACTGCAAAGGTGAGTGAATTCAGAGGAAGAGCGGGTGAAGAACTTGGTAGTAGTAAAGTGAATTTCTCCATGAATGCTCCATAGTCTGAGCCTGTCTCCATGCGTCTTGCAAACCTCTAACGTTCTCTACCACTCACGGATGATGATGCTAACACAAGTTACAATGATTAAAGAGCATTTTATTTTAGCCGTTTAAAGATAAGGCTAACTTCAAACTTTGATTGCCCAATCCAAATATGAGTCACGCAACACCTTATTTTACCCTTAAACTAATTTTAACAAAATAATAATAAAAATTTTAAAATAAGTTTATTTTGAAACCAAAAATTTAAGAAAAAATTAAAACTAATTTTTAAAAACTAAAAACTAGTTACAGTTTTTGAAATTTTCAAAACTCACAACTAAAAATCATTCCAAACGGGCCCTAACCAACACATTTTATTACATTTTGTTTTTGATATCATTCATTTTTTAACTTCTTTTCTACTAAGTTATAATCTTATCTAATATTTGGTGCAGACTAGATAATAATATAATAAAATATAAAACATGTTCAATTGACAAAATTATTATTTTGTTAAAATTACATATAATTTTATAGAAAGTAACTTTAATTTTTATAAAAAATATAATTTTAACAAAAGTATACAATATTATTTTTTTATTTAAGTAGTTACTTTTCTTAAAATTATAAAAAATATATATTAGATTTTTAAAATTACAATTATTATTTAAATATTTTCTTTAAAAAATTTAAATGATAATTATTTAATTTTTAATATTTTAATTAATAATATACTTTAAATTTACATTACAAAATTATTATAAATATATATATATATATATATATATATATAAAATAAAAAAATATATAATAAATATAATATATAGTAATATATATTAATTTATACAATATTATTATGTAATATATATATTTTGTTATTATATATATATATATATATAATATTTAACATATTACATAATTTTTTTTTTGGATTAATCATGTTATAGGTGCGAAGTATTATCAAAACGAATGACTAATCTCTACCAAAAAACTTAGTTGGCCGCCTTTAGTGAGATTTCCTCCCAACCACATCTTCTCCATCCACAACATGTTACATAATATATGTACAAAGAGGGAAAGTTTATCGTATTTTATTGCTTTTTCCTAACCCAACTCCTTCCTCAAATAAGAAATATACTAGAATAACAAGATAGGATAAGGGATAGAATAATGTTATCATATCTTGTTAGCGTAACAAACAATAGATTAGGCAAAATAAAATATTCTATCCTATTATATCCTGACTACTAAACGAGCCCTAAGTTTATCTGGCACTACAATCAGTTTTTTCTTCAACCATGCCATTTTATTTTATTTTTCATTTTTTCCATCAGTCATTCATTTATGTTTTATTTCTCCTCTATCTTCTACCTTTGTAGTTTTTCGGACAGTCAGTTTTTTCTTTAATCAAAGCATTTTATTCACTTCATTTTTTATTTTTCGCACCATTCACTCGTCGTTTATTCATTTATTTACTCCTCTCAGCAGTCAGTTTTTCTTCTTTTTTGTTTTATTTATTTATGCTCTGAGTCGCACAGTGGAGACGATTACAAGTTTGAAACTCTACTGGATCACACTTCATATCATACATTAAATCAAAGAATAAAGTGAGCAAAAGATTTGTTTGTTCATTTGTTTTTTAAAGTGGGAAAATGTTGTTAGCTAGTAAGAGCTTAAAGAATCAGGCTATTGAGTGACGTTCAATGGTGGAAAAAGGATCCTCTGCCGTTTTGTTACAGCTGCATAAAAATCTAGACCATGAAAATTGTTATATAATATGATCTTTAATAAGTATATGTTAGACAACTTTACACAATTAGACCCTAAGGTGGAGAACTGCACCTTCTGCAGTAAGAGGATCAATAGCGCTCTTTGATATGTGAAAATTTTTCTTGGCTATTGGGGGAGAAGTTACAACTTACAACAAATAAATAAGAAAAATAGAAAAAGGAATCTACTCATTTCCATCAGAGTCATCATCAAATTAATATGTACAGGTATGGAATGGAATCACAGTTGTGCGATCAATTAATTGACTTTTAGACACCTCAGTGTTTACCCCGCGTGAGCTCCAACCTAACCGTTGGATGTAAACAGCATCATAAGCTTCAATATTCATTCCTGAAGCAAGAAATAGTTGAATCTTGTATACAAATTGCCACCAGAAAGGGCCTTGCGGCTTCAGAGACTGACATCTTGAACTCCTCCTGTTTCTTTTCAGGTGCATTCATCTGTGACTTCTGCTCTCTCCTGCAAGTTTGAGAGTTAATAGTAACCATCCCTATTTTTCATACTCATAATGTTAAATCAACTTAAAATGCATGAAGAAGAAACTAACCTTGTCCATAATCCTGCTTTGACCACACCAAGGATATGGTGCACAATGACGTCAACATCCTCCTTCTACAGATTCAGCAAAAGAAGATTTAAGTCGAGAATTAACACTATTTTCCTCCTTCCCCAAGCAAAAACTAATTAAAATAAAGAGAGAGGGCAGGAGATTGAAGAATCAGAAATTTCACCTATGATTAGGCACATAACATACAGTAGCACTAAAGAAAATGCAACAAAATGTGAATCAATATACTGTAACAGATCAAGCACATTATGTTACTGGATATTTTTCCAGTTGCAAGACCTGAGAGAAAATGCACTGCACCAACAGGCCACTAATCTGAAAAATTCACTAACCTGGCTAAGAGCTTGAATTTCTCTTCTAAACCAACTTTCAAGCCAGCAGTTTGGCTGATTGTACTTATGAGATTTCCAATATTGTGATATATTAAATATGTCATCTAAGAAACCTGCTCAGACAAAGTAGAAAAAAGAAGTAAAACAAATAAAATACCGGTAACAAATATTTGACACAAACCAAAGGACAGACAGACAGACACCACTATAAAGTAAGAAATTTGTTAAACGAAAGGCATGCAATAGAATACCTTGTTCAGTGTAATAGCATTGTAATCTATATCTGTGCGCTCTTGATAAGATAAAACTGCACATACAAACAGAAGAGCAAAGTATAAAAAAATCATGGTTCTAAATTGCGGTTGCGGTCGCTATTGCGTTTTCATTGAAATCCCTAATATTGCGGAAAATTGCGGAAAAATGCAGTTGATGCGGCCGCAATTGCGGTCGCGATGCGGTTGCGGTGAGTCCAAAAACCTTTACGTTGCGGCCGCAATTGCGGTTGCGGACCGCAATTTAGAACCATGAAAAAGATAATTCTGCTAAAATTTTTAACTCGAATAAAACTGAGACAAACCTATCCTCAAAATCCTCATTTAAATAATGTCGTTGAAAACAGCTTCCATCAACTCCATGTATGATAGAAAATTTTTCCTTCTGCATATTAGAGATAAACTACGAAGTCAGTAGCTCATTTTATCCAGCTTGATACTAACTTCTACTAACATTCCCCCACTTGATTTATCATAAATCATCACCTTTACTGCTTTGCAAATTTTGACGTCCATAAGAAACATTCAGGGTGCAGTTAATTGAGAGCACTTAAAAGTCCTCAATTGAAGTTCTTTTTAAAGGGGTGTATCACGGCGGGAAAATTTATACTGCAACAAAGTCCATGTGGCAAAATAATAACAACAACAATAATAATAATGCATAAAAAAAAGTCATGGTGTGGTGTTCCAGAAGTTGAAAAATGATGGTATTAACCCAACCTTACAGAGGGGGCATTTTACAGAAGAAGGTGGAGAAGGGTGCTTGCCAGCAACCACCCTGGTCCAGCGTAAAATGCAATTGAAGCAAAACTTATCTGCAACAGAAGAATAAGCTTAATGGTTACTAGGAATAATATATAGCAGTATCACTGATATGGGACATTTGCCTCTAATTGCTTCTTAAATCTCAAGTAATGATCCTAAAAAATCTTGTCTTGATACATAATTCCCGGGAGTGATTTTGAAACAAAATAGTTTCCCAATACTAGACCGATGTAAACAACCTAGAGAATTTTGCAACAAATTAGACCATGCAACCCACATCATCAATCAAACCCAATAAAGGGTCTACACCACATGCAACAAATTTATAAACTCTGAGGTTAAAAAACACAGAAAAATTACCATCATATCACAACAGAAGGGAGACATGGGTATTAAGAAAAAGAGTAATAGGGAACAGGGTGAAGGCATACGAAAACACTTGTCATTAGGTATATCTAAAAATTAATTTTAATTTATAAAGAAAGTTAGTTTCATTTTTATTTTTTTTGATAAATGCTTACGGAAAAACTTATTCAAACATTGTTATATCTAAAACAACTTCTAGATTGATTGATACATTCATAATATATAAAAAATAAACCTGAGATAAAAATTAGGTAGAAAATAGTAACGTAAGAAATGTTGATAGATTTATATAATTTATAACTATAATAAAGAAGATATTTGTTTTAGTCTTTATTTTCTATTAAACTGCTATATCCTTTAATTACTATCTTAATCTATATAGTAAAATAAACTTGAACCTAAGCATTAATATGATATTTAATGCTGTTAAATATTCTTTAATGCTTTATTTATATATTTAAAAATTTAATATTAAATAAAAAGTAATTATTCCTAAATTTAATAAATAAATAAATATATATATATATATACTTTAAATTTCTTATATATATTATTATTTAAAAAAATATTTTATAAAATATTATTTAAAAGAGAAAAATGTAAATTTATATTAATATATATATATATATATATATATAATAATTTGTCTGTAAATTCCTTCCCCAACTATTATTTTAAATAAATTATTATTAATTATTTTAAATTTAACTAAATATTTGAAATTTTTTTAATTATTATTGTCACAAAACATGTCATAAAGTAACTAAATTTAAAATAAATTAGACTTATATGTAATAATTTATTTCTTAATTGCTATCCATAATTATTATTTAAAACAAATTATTTTAAATTTAACTATGTATTTATTAAATCTTTACTTTTAATTATTATTATTCATAAAAACATGTTTTAAAACAATCAATTCAAAAAAGTAAAATAAATTTGATATATACATACATACACACACACACAGATATATATATATATATATATATATAGATAAGGAAGGTTGTTGGAGCAATTTTTTTTGCCTATAACAGAGGCATATAAGTTATTTCAAATTTTTTACACTGTCATTCAATCACAAATCATCATTTATTGTAAATTTGTTGACTTTTATAATAAATAGTTTAAAAGTCACATCAATGGTGATTTATGATTAGTTAATAATATAAAACTTTTTACATTAACAATGCATGACCATTAAACTCATTAAGAGAAAACAGGCCATGCACTGATAGTGTAAAGTAGTTTGACACTATCATCTAATCACAAACCACCATTTATTGTAAGTTTGTTGACTTTTATAATAAATACTTTAAAAGTCATATCAATGGTGATTTTTGATTGGTTGATAATGTAAAACTTTTTACACTGACAATGCATGACCATTAAACTCTTAAATTAATATAATAAAAAAATATTTTTAGTGGATGGGTTTTAAAAGTTGAAGTTTTAAAAAATAAACTAAAAAGTCTTCGTTTCTCCTCTGATGAATAATTATTTTTTTTGTAAAGTCCAATGTACCTTTTATGTCTAATTAATTCTTTATTTCAGTTTCATCAAGCTGAATAAATGTTTGAATCATTACCGTGTCTTTATTCTCTTTTATATATTCTTCCACAGAGGGTTTATAGTCGACTAGCAAGTGCATTCTTTCGTTCTTTGTCTTTTCATTTGCATATTTTTCTTTTCTTGACTTTGCACTTTCTTTCCCTCATTTTGTTCTTTGGTTTGATAGAAATAAAATTTTGCTTAGTATGTCTTGATTAATGTGCTACAATGACACTTTTTGTGTAAATAAGAGAAGAAAGTTCTTACAACAATGCATCATACAATGAATTTGGCAAGGGATAGAAACTGAGGATTGAGAACCAACATTAGGTATCATCTTATTTTGTGTCTTTTATTATTTCTTTTGTTCTTTTTACAATTATCACCTTTGTTCATTTATTTTCTTTTCACATTTTATTGTCATGTTATTTTATGTTTTAATTATTATTGTTCAAGCTTTTCATATCTGTTTTTATATTTTTTTTTCTTTTACTATTATGTTATAAATAATGGATATTTTTTTAGTCTTTCTCATTTTGAGCAACAAAAAATTAATAATCTTCCTTTTACTTTGTATATCTTCAACTTACAATTTTATTTTTTTTTGTTTAACAGGATATAAAAGGGGCATATTATTGTTACAACTTTACTTCTTATTTATTAATTTTGTTCTTTATTATATTTTTTATATAATTCACTTAACACAATTTAATGAATTTTATATAGTTAAATTATCCCATTAATTATTTTTATTTTTTCTACTTAATTCAATTGTCTAATTATATATTTATATATTTTATTTATATAATTTATTATATACTTTAATGTTTATTAATTGTTCCAAATGAATTATGATATAAAAAATAATTAATAATTTTCATAAAATAAATTAATTATAGACTAATCTCTCTCTGTCTTTATAAGGTTTACTTTTAATAAAGAATTAAATTTATTACATTAATGATAATAATAACAAAATTTTGATAATTAAAAGTTAATAATAATAATAATTAGACTCCTTTCAAATTCATAGGAGTCAATTTTAACATTATAACTTTTATTCTTATAAATTCTAACCTTAATATAATAATAATAATAATGATGATGATGATGATGATGATGATGATGATGCTAGTGGTGGTGGTGGTAGTAATAGTAATGATTCATTTAATTGTATTTCATAATTCTCTCCCCCCCCCTAACATATTTATAACATTTTGAAAATGACAATTAAATTGATGCCAAAGCCTCACATGTATTTTTAGGTAAATTATGTTAAATAGTATATTAAATTGATTAATTAAATAGTATATAATTTACAACACTAATTAAATTTAATATATAACTACTATACAAAAAAGACAATAATAATAATAATAATTAAATATAATAATAGAGTTCTTTCATAACAGTCAATTATAAAATATTATGATTTTTTATTCTTATAAATTTAGACTTTAAAGAATAATAAATACTCATTATATATCAAAAAATATAAAACAGTTGTAGAGTATGCAATAATAGTGTAATTATTATTATTAATAGCATTGTTTTTTTTAATTCACTTAGAATGAGAAAAAAATAGTAACATATCTATGCAAAATAGTATGTAATAATATTAAAAAATTAGTAACACACATAAATAATAATTCTTATAGATAAATAATCACGGGTTAAATATGTTTTTGGTTCCTAAAATTTTCTCGATTTTCATTTTTAGTCCCTAAACAAAAAATTGACCAGTCTTAGTCCCTGTATTTTTCATCCGTTAATGTTTTTAGTCCTTGCTGTTAAGTCCCATCGTTAAGTGATGACATGGTAGTCACATGAGTTCCCACATCATCAACTAGTTTGACGTGGTTGCTACGTCATCATTTTTGGTAAATTATGTTTTTAGTTCCTAATCTTTTCACAAAAGTCACTTTTAGTCTCTTAACAATTTTTTGACCAGTCTTAGTCCTTCATCTTTTTATGAAATTCACTTTTAATCCCTTAACAATTTTTTGACTGGTTTTAATCCCTCAACTATTGTTTGTCATTGGTCTTAGTCCCTCCCATTAAGTATCATTGTTAAGTAATGGTATGACAACCATGTTGGCAATCACATGACTTGCTATGTGGATTATTAGTTTGACATAGTAATCACGTGATAAAATGTTGTTGGTTCAAGACATTTTTAAGCAATTTCTAAGGCGCTACAAATTTTTTAACTATGTAAAATTACTAGAAAAATGGTTTGAAAATTTTGAAAAAAATAAAATAAAAGGAGATGTAGTAAGCAAAATCAACGACCTCCAATTCAAATTTTGAAGAAAATAGAAAAGGAGATGCAGTAACCAAAATCAACAACCCCATCCTGACTTTGACAGGGAAAACCTGCTTTGATCGAGTTCGTATTTTCTCCGACTTATAAAGTCGGGTTCGGGTATATGACTCGTGTACGTGTCTCCCCGCCCGCCCTCGTTCTTATACCCGCCCCGTTATTTTTTTTTACAGTTTTTTTATTAAACACACACGCACACATGTATGTATATAAATACATACATTGTTAACTAATTATTTTAATAGAGTTAATTTTTTTATTAACTCTAATACACATGTATGTGTATTAAAGTTAAGTTTTTTCATACTTTTATTTTTTATAATTATTAAAAATATAAATAATTTATTTTAATAGTTAAATAATTTAAATTACAATAATAATTAAATAATAAACTTATAATTATATATTTAATTAAAAATATAATTTAATTCTTAAATTTTTTATTTTAAAGTTATTTGTTATTTATTAATTTTTTATATATTGTTTGAATTAAAATATAATTAATAACTTAATATATAATTTATTAAAAATGTATAATTAAATTAAAATTTTAAAAAAAAGTGACAGATTTCTGTTTACCCGAACCTGATAAAACTCGACAAGGATGGAAATGGGATTAAAAAATATAAACTTACCTCTTTTAAACTTGGACCTACCCTACTTTTTGTGGGGACGAGGACGAGGAGAGCAAAATCCACCCTCGACCCACCCTATTGCCATGCCTATATCAAACCAGTAATCCACATGGCAAGTCACTTGATTGTCAACATAGTTGTCACATCATTGCCTAATGGTGATACTTGATGGGAGGGACTAAAAACAATGATAAACAATAATTGAGGGACTAAGACTGGTTAAAAAATTGTTAAGGGACTAAAAGTGAATTTCATAAAAAAAATGAAGGACTAAGACTAGTCAAAAAATTGTTGAAGGGCTAAAAGTAAATTTTGTGAAAGTATTAGGAACTAAAAACATAATTTACCAAAAAATCTCACACGTGATAGCCACGTCAGACTAGTTGATGACATGGCAACTCACGTGGCTGCCACATCACCACTTAACGGTGAGACTTAACGGCAGGGACTAAAAATGTTGACGAAGGAAAAGTACAGAGACTAAGACTGGTCAATTTTTGTTTAAGGACTAAAAGTAAAAATCGAGAAAAATTTAGGAACTAAAAGCATATTTAACCCAACAATTAAATTATAAGATATAAATTTTGAAACATATAATAATTCATAGATATAAATAACTTTTAAAAGTAGGAAGTAATGAAATTAAAATAAAATAACAAGAACAACACAATAATAATAATAATAGACAAATCTCATTGTACTTATTAGGAGTTTTCAATCTATGTCGCCTTTAGGTAGATAAATCTCATTGCACTAATTGAGAGTGTTTTCAAATTATGTTGTGTTTAGGTTAACCAACTCAAAACTTTAACAATATTACATAATTAAAATCAATATCTTCTAAATAATTTAAAATACCATTTTAAAATAATTAACAACTATATATATTTAATAAAAATCATACTATTTCAACAATTTAAAATAAATTTTAATTTTACATTAAATTTATTAAAATTAATAATTATAAACACATAAAAATCAAGTACGTGTTAACATAATATCCACAATAATAAAAATGAGCACTCAAATTTAAATACTTATATAATCATATTTATTATACTTACACTCGTTTTGAATTTATACATTTCATATAGGTATTGTAGCACTATCGCTACTTGAAGAAAGAACAAATCATAATAAATTTCAATAAGCTTAATATTTTTAAACTTAGCATTTGCTCAATTAAAAATATAATTAATCATCTTTCTCAATTTTAATGTAATTATATTTAATTTACTAATGAATATTTTAAAAATTAATAATTTTATTTATGTACATATATTTTTAAAATAATAATAAATACAAATATAAAAATATATAATTTAAACAAACTCGTGTAATGCACAGGTTTAAAATTTAGCTATCTACTATTTTATCCTTTAATTATTTTCTAAGTCTACACTATTAACTCATCTTCTTTCTTTTTTATTTTTATTTTATTAAAAATAAAGAGGGACAAGAATTTCTCTTAATATATATATAAACATCATAAGATTGAAAATAATTAGATTATTTTTATCTATTTTTTGTTTTATTTTTAATAATTGAGTATTTTAAATATAATATTAATTATAAAAATATTATATATTTTAATAATTCATTTTAATTATTTAAATAATTTAAACCAAATAAATTATGTTAAAACTTCTTTGACCTAATACATTTAAATATAAAATTTATTTTATTTAATTGATTACAATATTAGTAATTAATTATATATACAATTAATTATTGAAATATTTTTTTTCCACTTTTTTATTTAATTTTTGTTCACTAAATTCAAACATTCATTAACTTATTTTATGTTTTCCGGAATTTTAGATTTGACTCTTAAAAAGTCACATGAGGCAATAAATGAGTGAAAAGTGTGTTCAATTAAGGGGAGTAAAAACAACAAACTCTGGTTTTAAAATAAAGGCTAAAATACTTTTGGTTACTTATTTTTTTACTAAAATTTGTTTTGGTTCGTTATTTTTTAAAATATTTATTTTGGTCATTTAATTTTCAAATTTGAGTTAATGTTGTCATTCTAAAACAATGATCATTTTTTATTCTGGGACGCGATTTTGAATCTTTTCTGACCGATTCAAGACATGAACTTGTCTCATTAGATTCACCTACATAAAAATTATAAAACTCAACTAATGTTCAACATAAACAAGGTAAAAATTACATAAAAAGTGAGTCTCATGAGCAATCGAAAAACTGAAAAATCTAATATCAAATTCTTTTTTAGTTACTCGTGAGACTCACTTTTCACACAATTTTCACCATGATTATGACTCTTTTTGATTCGAACATTTGTTGGGTTCCATAATTTTCATCATCTTTCCTAATTTAAGAGCTTCGGTGGTGGAAATTGTATGAAGAGCTTCAGTATGGATTGTAGAGAATATATAAACAGAAATTGTACATGTCTTGCTTTTAGATTAAGAGTAGAAAGTGTCATCCTTAATTAATGTGATCAGTGTTGTCGTCCCTCTGTTTGCGTTTATGACATTGAAGAGGATTTGATGGCTTTTGCCATCTGGTGTGATCACTTTAACAATTGGAATATTGGAGAGTAGACAGATAAGGAGGGAATGAGGCTGGCAGATAGTCAACATTGTAATCTCATCCACTTATTCAGAAATACAAAACCACACTTATTCATCCGCGTCACCTTCGTCAATTAAGAAGGTGCTTCCTGGTTGTATCAAATTAATAACGCATCTCACAACCTGCTAACCCAAACTCATTCTAGCCTCATGAATGTGTGGTCAGGAAACTTGTTCCAGCTTGTAACCTGCATTCCTTTTTGTCTTTCCACCACACCCACCCCCCCCCCATTCTGTACTTAATTAATGCTTAATGTGTTGTGGGCTTGTGGCTCTTATGTTTGTGAAATAGACAGAGAAAAGTATATATTTTATAAATTTTCTTACAAACTTTTTACAAAATATTTTATAAAAAATATTAAATAAAAATACATATATTTAATTTTTTAAAATCATATAAAACACTTTAAAAAACTTATCTAATAAATAAAAATATGTTATAAGAATATTTAAAATTATTCGAAGAAAAAACAATGATATCAAATCAAGAAAAATTCAGCCAAAGAACGCTAGAGGAGGGAGTATCTTAAAAACAACTCGCACATTAATTCTTATCTACAAGAGTTGATGAGTATTCCCTCCTTGTCCTTTTTACAACAACCAAATTTAAAGTTTGACTTGGTCCTTTTTATAAAAACCAATCTAAAATGTCTTATGCATTAATTATTTTTTTACAAAAATACCCTTAATTATAAGTTTTTTTTTCTATGTTCAATAAATAGTAGCTAGAATACATTAATATTTTAACTCTTTAATTTTAAAAATTTTACTTTCTCTCTTCACATTCATAGCCAATAAAAATCAAGACAATAAGTATATTATTGATGAGAAATTAAAAGAATTAAATATTTAAAAAAATAATAAAAATATGTCTCATTTATAAGTAACATGTAAAGTTAAGGCAAATTTAATATTATTGACTAAATTAACCAATTTCCTTAATTTTGGTAAATTAGTTAATTGGGTCTTATAATAAAGACCAAAGGTTTAACACTACTATTATTTACCTCTAGAGCCGGTTTATGTGTATTTTACACCAAAGAAATGGAAGCAATATCCTAATAAAATATTGTGTTTCACAATAAAATTACATCCCTAATGTTAGGTTGTAAAGCATGTTGAATTCGTTGAATCAATTTGCAAAAAAAAATAACCAGTGGGTTAGGTGATTTAATCCACCAACTCGCATTAACTCGTCAACCTGAGAGATTGAAGGCGGGACAAGTTGATCTACCTAACTCCCACCAATATTTACGGTATGTCCAAACAAATTTAAGGTATCTCGTCGAGGAACTTTTCTTTTTGGAAATGTTCTTTTTTGCTCACCCCCTTTTCCCCTACCACACTCTCTCTCTCTCCAGTCACTCCACATTGATTTCTCTTTCTAGTATTTTTAGTTCAGTTCCTCGATTTCTCTCCCCAAAGTTTCACTTCTTTTCATTTCCTTTTGACATTTCTTCTTTGGCTTATTGGGTGTTCCTTCTCTAGAAGGACAAGCATAAACACCTTATTCTCACAAAGTATCACTTTGATGAAAAATGCATAACATTACATATCGAGTTAGATGGAAAACATTGTATTCAATGTAGAGAATGAAATTATGGTAAAATTCTATTTTTCTTTTTATAGAGGAAAAAAAAGGGGGCAGAAGATAGATGTAAAAGGTTTAAAGAATAACGAAGATGGGGATGCAAAAATAAGGTTTAAAGAATAATAAAGATGGGGATACAAAAATAAGGTTTGAAAAATGATAAAGATAGGGTGCAAAAATAAAATTTATATTGTTTTTATATAAAAGGATGTTTTAGTAATAAAAAAAATATAGAAAAAAGGAAAAGATGTATACTTATTAATTAGAAAGGTGTAAATATCAAAAGCCTAATTAAATGGATGGATAACAATTCATTCTCTTTTATTTTCAAATTAAATTGATCATCTAATTAATACTTTATGATTGAGTATTTTGAATGGATCGAGTAACAAGTTTAGCCAAACTCAACCCAAACTAACCCCAAAAAATTTTTGTGGATAGATGTGAAAGAGTATTTGAAATAATTTTAAGAACTATTTAATTTTAAAAATAATTTTAAGGATGGATTGGATATTCATCCATAAAAAATTTTAATTGATGGATTGAATAATTTTTATTAAATGGATCGTGATGAATTAAAATTTTAATGGATCATAAATTGATTAATGAATTGTGTTAATCCATCCATTAAAATCTGAATAAAACTTTATCCAATCCATCTATTTGACATACCTATGTTTTTAGTTAATAAAATTTTGGTATATATATTGTTTATTCATTTCAATTTCGGTATTCTTTACGTCTTTTATTTCCAATATTTTTTATTAATATATTTATTCTTATTCTTCATGAACAATTGATTCATATAATTTTTATCTATTAAAATAGTATCTATGAGATATCAACATTTAAATGAATAAAAATATAAGAATTAAACTAAAATAAAATTATAAAACTCAAAGGTTAAGTAATGGAGAATTATATGAGAATAAAATCTTATTTAATTTCACAATTACAAGTCCCAAACTAGTAAATTGTAACTACTGAGCACATTAATCAATTCGTGTAGGATTATTTCAACTTAACCAATGGTCGTAAATTCAAGTCTTAAATATGCAGTTGCACTAAATACTTGGAAGAAGAATTTTGTCGTCCACATTGGTCCTACCCAACTCTAATAGATTGGTCAATTAGTTATAAGATTGGTCATTGTCAATAAAGATTTAGTCAATATTTTTTAGATAGATGAATTAGCATAAAAAATTGATTAATATTGTTGGATATAACATTAGTAAATCTCCATTAACATGGAATAATTTTATAACTATTTGACCAATTACAAAACATGCAATTGGATCAATAGTTGTGATTTAACTGGAAATTAGAACTTGCAGGAGACAAATTTTATAACATGGTTAATGTTGTTTTTTCTAGAGATGTACATGTCTCGTTCTATTCCACTAACCTGGTTTTACTCGAGGCTGATTTTGATGGGTTCAAGTTTTAGATATTAGACTTGGTGTATTTTAAAAGATGGATTTGGGTTATACTTTGAGCCATTCCAACATGGTCTAGTGTCTTATATATTTTTTTAAAAAGACTAAAATTTTTAAACAAGTTTGCATTAAGAATAATAAAAATTATTTAATAGATAATATTTTGTATAATATGATATTATATTTATATTGTAACGACCCGCTATCATTACATGGTCAATTGACAACTAATGCAATGCGGAAGACTTAATTTTTAGATGAAAACTCTAGATTAATTTATTTGTGAAAAAGAGAGTGAAATTTTTATTTATTTATTTTTTTGGCGAGACATACGACGTTCATTCCTTCAAAACTTTGACATATAAAGCATAACAATCATAAAACATACTAAAATAACTCATGCATACATCACAAGGTATCAAGTGCAAATGGTTGTGCCCTATAGCACTTACAGACCAACATCATCGTCAAAGCATCTCAAAAGAAAGTGTGTGTGCATATACATCAATGTGTCCATCAACAAAAGTACATCACAAAGGGAAAGGAAAAAAAAATACATCACACACACCCTAGGCTAGTCATACTCCTAAACACTACATCTAGGAAGGAGGAGCAGCAGGTGGCTTCTTAGTTTTAGCAGCTCTACGATGAGGACGAGATCCCTGAGCAGCTCCTCTACAAGGTTGGACAACAAGAGTAGGCTCTCTCCACATCTCCCGGATGGGTAACCAAAACTCTAATGATGTAAATAGAGTCACAAAAAATACTTCAATTCCCGTAGGCAAGTAGGAAAGCGTAAGCTCTCCCTTATAGTAGACACTTTGAAGCTCGTGATCGATCCCCCAAGCTCCACTGTCTCCCATAGTAGTCTCGCGGAAGTCAATGCGATAGGGACCCATGTGAATGCGGTTCTGGATCATGGGCAGCAGTCTCGACGCTCTGGGTCGTCTTAGCATCTGCTCCCACGAACACGACATTTGAGATCATCACAGGCACGAATGACATGTGCAAACAATGTAAGGGTAAGCTTATGATAAAATAAAAACAGAGACCTAACTAACCCAACAATTATTTTCAAGAAAGAGAGAATAGTAGTATCAAAGAAGATTTCAACGTTTTTAAATAACCATATAAAAACATAGTACAATGTAATATCATGCAATTCATGTGGACACTACTCCATGGAGACTTTTTCAACAACTCGAGCGATCATTATGGAACATCCCTTAACATAGCACCTGAGCCACAAGGATCACACAAATCCTTTCAAGGCACAACTATTGGGAGAGCCATGAACTGATCTTGCGGAAGTCGGTAGTGGTTTCTTCAAGATAGACGTATGTGGGTAGTGGCTTACCACGACACAAGGTTCACGATGACCTTAACCTCAATATGGGATTTGCCCGTCCACCTATCCTCTAGGTCCATCGATAGCTACCCCACTCTTTCTTCCAGCACTAGGTTGAGAGCTATACACTGACTCCCAACTTACGTGCCTACTCGCAATGCCGTCCAAATAGGACCCATGCATATACGTACATATCATCAACAACAACGACAACATCAACTCAACATAGGGTCAAGAGGCATACCCTATTTTCCACAATCAATTCCTAATATTCGTAAATTAACGGATAACGTATATTATCAAAATTGTTGAACTTAAGCCTTGAAGTTTCTCTCTTAAATCTTTTATGTCCTATTAATCCTTTCTAATAACTTAATAATTACTATTCTCAATAATATGGAAAACTAAGAGGGAAGTTTTATCTCAACACATTATACTTTATACATAGAAAATTATACTTATTAAAATAGAGGAAGATACATAAAAATCCTCCTAATATATTAAAAATATAAAATTCAATATTTTAATTAAAGCATAATATTATTAATTATAAATACACAAATTTCAGAGCTTATCCCTAAACTCTATTTAATTAATTATATTTTTTTTCGGTATATATTTTTTCTAAATATGTTATTATAATTATCATTATATATATATATATATATATATTGTATAATATTATGTTCTCTACGTGTATATCCCCTAAAAATAAATCTTTGCATGTAACATTTCGAGTACTGACGAGGGCGAGGAGTGATTGTCGGTGCAAAAGAGATGAGGCACGGACAAAGAGTGGCTCTTGGCAGGCTTCTAGCGGGAGGGACATATGAATGAATCGAATACACACCAGAAAAAGAGAAATCCAGAGTTGTGCAGGTATGGGACTATACGGTTGAGGATAGCTTAAAGGAATTAATAAGTGCTACCTATACAAACAAGATGCATCTACTTTTCAGTACCTTATCACTTAAGAACTCCACAGTTAAGCGTGCTTGACTTAGAGCAATTTAGGGATGGGTGACCTCTTGGGAAGTTTCCTAGGAAGCGTATGAGTGCGGACAAAGCACGCTGAAAAGTCTTGTATTGATTTGTGGGGACAGTCACAGATCCTAAAAGCGGCCAAGCGTTACATATATAATTTATTTTAGAATATATTTTATTAAATATACCTTTATTTAAGTTTTATACTTCTTTAATTGTACGATTTCACTATACATAATGTTAAGATTGACATTTTTTTTAGATAATTATGACATAGGTGTGAAGTATCCACTAACTTTGTCAATGACTAATATCAATCGAGAAATTTGGCTGGCCACCTTTAGTAAGGTCTCCCCTCCCAACCATATTTTTTCTATCCACGAGGTTCAAAGTCGATACCTTACTTAAATGATCTGAGTTCAGTACCACTCTAGACCAATGACATGTTGGTATGTTAAGATTGATATATTATGTTAATAAATTGGATTTTGATGACTCGATATTGTCTCATATATTATCAAGTCTTAATTAATCAGGTTTGGATTTAAATTAATGATTCTATCAAAATTTTGGGTCATATATATATATATATATATGTATGTATGTATACATATGAGAAAATATGCTATGCACTAACAGTGTAAAGTAATTTTATACTGTCATCCAATCACAAACCATCATGTATAGTAAGTTTGTTGACTTTTACAATAATTACCTTAAAAGTCATACCAACAGTGATTTCTAATTGGTTGACAATGTAAAAGTTTTTACATTAATAGTGCATAACCATTAAACTATATACATATACATGTATATACATACATATATATATATATATATACACACACACATGCATACATATACACGTATATACATGTATACATCTATTATCTATTATCTATTATATATACAATCAAAAAAAATCTCAAAAGGGAAACATCCACGTGTCAACCTCTGGAGTAATTATACACAAAATCTCATCCCATTTGGCAACACCAAAGCGTTTCTCTCGTATTTTTGCTTACGTGTCAACCTCATGTTTATTTGCATATAAATTAATTTACAAATAATTATGATATAATTTATAAACAATTAAGACACAAAATATTAGAGAATCAAAATAAATATTATATACGATAAAAATGGTAACTGCACAACATTGCTATAAATATAAATCAATTTTTTAAAGGAAACATTATAAAATGAAGATAAACATTAATATAAATTGTAACTACCCATTTTTTAAAATCAATATAAATTGACATTATAGCAATAAATATTACATAAATCTCCAGGATGTGTTCCCATTATATAAATCAACATTAATATATAGCAATATTTTAAGGAATAATAAATATTATATACAATAAAAATGGTGACTGTTGAACTTTTAAAATCAATATAATCAAAATTATTTTTTGTGAGCACAGTTTTAAAATTTAAATATGAGCAATTCTAAAATCAATGAGTTTTAAGATTTGTTAAAGAAGTGAGCAGTTTTAAAATGGCCAGTTTTAAAATATTAGAAAGAAATTGGTAGTTTTAAAATGGGAAGTTTTTAAAGAAATGAGTTTTAAAATTAGCAAATATCTAAAATATAATTGTGTGATAAACACAAAATTTATCAAACAATTAATTTAATTAACATTTAACTTCATTAACCTATTTATTAAAATCATGATATGTGTGATAGTTTAATTGCCATTAAATTTCAAAATAAAATGACACCTTTACAATTATTTTATAATAATCTACGAAAGGGAAACTCAATGTGTGAGCAATTTTAGAATAAATTAGGAATCAATTTTTTAAAGGAAACAATTCAAAATAAACTTGATATTTGGCTATACTTAAAATTACATATTAATAAAAGATACAATTATGTTAAAATATTTTATATTTTATATCAATCGAAATTAGAATAATAACCAAATGCTAATTATCTGTACATCGCACCAGTCCACAAATTAACTAATTTAATACAAGAGATGTCACATGATTATAATATAAAAATCTTTGTATTTCAAAAGTAAATATTGGATTAATAATATAAAAATAAATGGAATTAACTAAATTTAGGGAATAATATTTTAAAAAATAAAAATATAAATAAAAGTGAGAAATTTAATACAAAAAATATTATGTAATCAATAATTTATTGAAAAAGACAATAACTCATAAAAATATCCATGTTTAATATTAAAAAATCAGAATAATATTATATATAATAAAAATGGTAACTACACAACATTACTATAAATATAAATCAATTTTTTTTAAGAAAAAATTATAAAATCAAGATGAAAATTAATATAAATTGTAACTGCCTATTTTTTAAAATTACTATAAATCAACATTATAGCAATAAATATTATATAAATCTTGAGAACATGTTGCCCCTTATATAAAATCAACATTATATAAATGTTACATAAATCAACATTAATTAATGTATAGCAATATTTTAAGGAATAAACATTATATATGATAAAATGGTACCTATCCATTTTTTAAAATCAATTTAAATCAAAATTATTTTTTGTGAGAACAATTTTAAAATGTAAACGTGAGCAATTTTAAAATCAACATGAATTTTAAAATTTGATAAAGAAATGGGTAGTTTTAAAATCAAGCAATTTAAACGTGAGCAATTTCAAGCAATTAAATAAGTAAATATTTTTTTATGAATATTAAATTTCATTAACCTATTTATTAAATTTAAATATTTTATAAAGTAAATTAAGTTTGTAGAATGGTATTTAAATATCATATACACTGTAACAAATTCTTGTGCTCCCTCACTTCCTAGTTCATTAATTTATTTACTCATGTTTTAAATTCTCTCAAATGGCTCCAAGGTGTGACTTGGTTTTTGCTATCACTACGAAACATGAGAATTGCACTATACTTGTGAGAATCTTGAGGATATGGTGAGTGCCTGATTTTGCTTTTAACAAAATACCATTTTCCCTTAAAATGGTTTAATGGACATTAAGGTTATAATTTAGATTGTCATATTATATTTACATGTTATTTGTAATATTACTAATTTTTCCCAATGCTTTATGTTCAGGGTAACAAAATTCATATGCTTCAGTCAAAAAGCATATTATTTACAAATTTGAAAAAGACTTAAAAGAGGGGGTTGTTTATCTTATGTCAAAGTTTGATATGACTGCAAATTTAGGAGAATATCATTCAATAAATCACTTCTTTAAGTTGAATTTTCAAATTGGTACAAAAGTGACAAAATCTAACAATGAAGCGATTCCAATCAATGTATCTACCTTCACTCACCCTGTTGATTGTTTTTGTGATAATTTTAAGAGTGACTACTTGGTTGGTGAGTAGTTTGATCATTTCTCATGCCTTTAATCTTTTTACAATGTCAAGTTTGATTTTTTATTTGACTAATAAAAATTAATGATTATTTTCAGACATCATTAGCGTCCTTACAGGTGTAGGTAAAGAACGTGAGTATGAGAAAAATGGTGGCAAGACCAAGATTGTAAACATAGAGCTCGATAATGATGGGTAAGTCCCATTTACAATAGTTTGTTGCACCAATTAATATTAAGGTTCATTGAGATTCAAGATATTTATAATCCAAATATGAATTATTCTAATTTTTGTTAAATAGATATCGTTTCAAATTCAATTTATTTGGGTCCTTTGTAGACCAATTAAACTTATTTCTCTCATCTGGTGAGGCAAGCAATGCTATTATTGTGATTCTCTTCACAAAAGTTAAGACATGGAAGGGTAATGTTGTTTCCTACATTATTTTTTGATATTTTTGAGATTAACATAACAATGCATTCTAATGTGTTCCATGACTGGGATTTTGATGATGTTTAGGACAAATAACCCTTCAAAACATAATGCATGAGTCACAACTATTGTTTAACCCCGATATATCTGAGGTTGTTGCATTGAGGAAATGGTTTTTATTTCCTAACTATGTTCTTTGACAATTCACTCTAACATTTCAAATCATAACCCATAAGTTTTTGTTGTTAGGATGGCCAATATATTTGAATCCCCTAATCAAGGATTAAGTCAATTGCAAGACAGATCAAGGTAAGCATTGAAGATGACTTACTGAATTTGACACTAAGGACCACATTGAAACATTAAAGGATTGTAAAGAGGTATTTGTATGAGTCTTAATTTTTATAAATAAATGGGTTAATATTTTTTAGATAACTACTAACTATCTACATGTGTACAATAAATTTAGAAGTCAACCTATATTGTTTTAGGCATTGTTAACTGTATTGCTAATGAAGAAGGTTGGTGGTACACCACATGCACTTATAGCAAGAAGGTTTATCCAGACTCTGCTATGTACTTTTGTGAGAAATGCAATTGGTATGTCCTAGACGTCACTCTGAGGTGCTATATTTCTCAAAAATGTGTTGTCTAGTTTAAATTTTGTTGCATTACAAATTGGGTTGTGTGTTGGTATTTTTTTATTCATTGTTTCATCTCATAATATTGCTAATTTCTCCTAAAATTACGTGTAATTGATGATACATAATTTGCTACATTTGTTGTTTTTGATCCTGATGCAACTGCTTTGCTAAAAAAAGTCATGTGCTGAGTTGTTAAAGTCTATCAACATGGTGAATAATTTTACAAAAGCTCTCAAAGTCTCTTTTTTATTTCACTATATTTTTTCATTTCTAACTAAGATTTGTTTGTCAAAACATTTGATAGAGCTCGAGCCACTAACTATCCTACAGGAGATTTTTGATCTCATTAGTAAGAGCTTCTTATTCAAGGTTGGTTATTATGATGTGACTAGGTCTAGATTTGAGAAGACTTATCGTGTGAAGAGGGTTTGTAGAGATGCTAAGATATTGCAAAAGTTCAAGGACAAAGGAGTGAATACAGTATTATCTCAAATTATATTTTTTTTCTAAAATTTATTTGAACCTTGGCAATAAATAAGTATTTACCATTATTGTTGTAGGATGTAAACCATGTTGGCTCAAGCGTTCAAGTTGAAAATATTGGATTGAATGCAAAAGCATTTGGTGATGTTGCTCAGGTATTCAATTTTAAATAATTACTTACAAAATTTAGTATCCTAATATTACACCTAACCAAGGTTTTGATTTTGTGTTGTTAGGACCTCATGCATAAATTTTCTGAATCAAATGTTGAGTCTGCGAAGGATTTCATTAGCGTGGATGTTGTTGATTTATACAAGGACTCACAAGATAGCCCTGCATTGAAGAGGCCTTATCCTTTTGGGGGAGATTCTAGCCTAGCAAAGTATTGTTAAAAGAGATAAAAATTGAGAAAGACTAGCTTCTTTTGTCATGGGGAGAGAATTATTTTTTATACTAGTTTTGCATGGTTAATTTTTTCTTCACTTGAGTTTTCCTACAAGTTGTTGCAAGATTTTTTAATATTAGTCTATTTTGGATGAATTAATTATGCCCAATTGTTCCTAAATCTTTTAGGCTCTAATGTTTTAGTAATTTTTTCTGCAATTGCTATAATTAATGTTACTTAAATCGTAGATATTTGTTAAGTCTCCAAATCTTATATATACATTCAGTTTCTAAATTCTATCATCTTTTACTAGATCATATTAAATGTTGTCAATAAAATAATTAAATAATTAATACAATAGGTAATAATTAATTATATTTCCTAATATGAATTAATACAATAATTACCTTATTTAATTATACATTAATTCTCAATTATAATTAATTATTATTACCTTAAAACCCTCTAATTATCAATCATATATAATTAAGAAAATTACAAAATGTATAATTGAGAAAATTACCATGCACTGATAGTGTAAAGTAGTTTTATATTGTTATCCAACACAAACCACCATTTATTATAAGTTGTTAACTTTTATAAGAAATACTTTAAAAGTCATACCAATGGTGAATTCCAATTGGTTAACAATATAAAACTTTTTATACTGACAGTATATGATTATTAACTCAAGTTATCAATTAAACTATCATACATTCAACTTCTATAATCTTTTATATATATATATATATATATATATTATATATATATATATATATATATATATATATATATATATTATTTGACATGCATTCATTATTAATTTTATATTTATGGTAATAATTAATGATTAATACGATGATTAATTTAAAAATTGATTGCAGACTTATTCATTAAATTAATTATCGCTTGAACAAAATTGATTTAGTAATCAGTTGATTGTTAAAAATGATTTTTTTACTATTTTAATTAAATTTGGCTTTAGTTTCTTATATATTCTAATTAAAAATTTAATTAAATTTTTTTAATAATATCTTCTTATACAATTTAATATTTTTTTATAATTAATTGAGTGTAAAAAATAATTTTTTTACTATTTTAATTAAACTGGTTTGTAATTTCTTATATCTTTTAATAAAATATTTTTAATAATATTATCTTATATATATATATATATATATATATATATATATATTAAATCAAATTATAATCTTCAAAGTAAATATTAAATCTTTTAGCATTGACATTCATTAATTATATTTTATATTTTAAGACTTTTTTGGTTAAATCACAGCAATTTGATTTTTTTTAATATTTATATTACAAATTTACACCCTTTTGTTTAGGCAAAATAACAAAATAGAGTAAGAATTTTTAGAATTTTTTTTGGCTTAAAATTTGACATGAATCTCACTTTATTATATAATGTGTATTTAAATTATATTTTATATATTATATAGTATAGTAAACTATAATCATACACTAATTAATATTAAAAATCATTACATTCATTATATTATTATTAACAATATATATTTAAAACAGTCGTTTTCCAAGTTTTGTTGTTTTATTGGTTTGATTTGTACAAGGAAACTTTTATATGTTGGTTGAAATATTATATATCATGTCGTTTATCTAAATTATATTCATAACTCAATCTTTTTTTTTAATTTTCTACCATATTTTATTTTAAATATAATAATTAATCAGATTTCTAACCAACTATTTGTAGTGCACAATAACAATTAATAACTTAAAAACCGTTATAATTTATGATAAATGATTGATATTTAACACAAAATTCTTATTACTTTTAGTTCACAATCCCTAATTCAAATTTTTACAAATTCTTATATGTTAAAATTTAAAATATTTTACAAAATTGTTTAGAAAAAAAGAGCATATATGTCATGCATGGCAGGCATTTGTGGCTTGAATTCACATTTTAATTTAAATATATATGATTAAAAATATCATTTAATAAAATGTGATATTTTAAATTTTTATTATTGTAATTAGGAACTCTCACTTTAGATTCATTGAAATGTTATTTCAAAATAATTATTTAAATTACTACCGTACCTAACATATAATTAATTTTATTTCTCTTGTTTACAGTATTTTAAAAATCATACTTTACCAAATATATAATCTACTATGTATAATGAACAACAATAAATAACAACTAAAGATGTTATGTTTTACAATTCGTGATTGCAATAAATCAATTTTTCACTATAAATTATACCTCAATATAAATTTTAATGTTTGAAACATTTTATAAAAATATTCAAAAATAATGTTTACCCAGTGCATGGCACGGGTCAATACACCAATGTATATACATTCCAACATATATATATATATATATATATATAAGGGAAGTATCAAATGAGAGAGCCTTTTTAATATGAGAGTGAGAAGAATAAATATTAACCATTAGATCTTGTCATGAATAGATTTAAACATATAAAGTCATGCGAGTTTTTTAAAAAGTCACATGACTTTTTATGTTGTCACATAACTTTAAATCATGACCATCCATGTACGATTGTACGACCCAAATTTACTCCTCTTATTCTCATATAAAGATGACCCTCTCACTAGATATCTCTCCCATATATAACATCGGTGTAACTTACACCAACTATTACACCATTTAATAACTTTTAATTAGATAATTTTATCTTAAAACCCATCATTGGATTGAAAGTTTCTTTAACATAGATTATATGTACAAAATTTTATATTAATTTAAAATTATTTGATACTTTATTCATATAGATCAAAATAGAACTAATATATATTTTTCAAAATATACTAAAATATGAATCGTTTGATTAACTACTTATTGTTATTCAATTTTGACAAAATTTGACATAAACAATCTCAGTAATATGAAATTATAATTCAACGGTTGGATCGATAAAAATCATATTCTATATCAAGTTATTGAATGGTGTAATAATTAGTATAAGTTACACCGATGTTATTTGATCCCTCCCTATATATATATATATATATATATATATATATATATATAGAGAGAGAGAGAGAGAGAGAGAGAGAGAGAGAGAGATTTTCTTTTAGAGGAAACGTGAGCGATGTACATTGATCCCTTGACATGGATGACACTATTGGTTGAATAGTTAATGATTTCAACAAATTTGAAAAAAGAGAAAACATCAACCATCTTTTGACAAGTTTGATCCATTCATTCCATTGCATTGACAATGGATAACACTTTTTGATTCAATGGCTGGTTTTAACAAATTTGGAAGGAAAAAAAATCTAATAGACCAAGACGGATTAAATACTTTGACTCTAATCTCAACATCACATGATCTCATTTGTTGAATATCGAACACCTAAAACATACACTTATCCTTACAAGGTGTTTGGATACCCACATCACATTTTCGGTGCTGGAAATGAAATTTAGCAATAACTTAAAGAATAAAGCATTTGTTTACACAATATAATTTTTATATTGTCAACAAATTAAAAATCACCTTAGATATATAACTTTCAAAGTAATTATTACAAAAGTCAATAATTGTTATTTTCGAGAAGGATGATATTCCAGGTTCAGACTGGATACAGATTTATCTAGTATATGATCTAGGTATCTTGAAATGTTTACTTGACTTCTTAACAAGGAATTTGGCCAAATGGGTGATTCTAGGTGGAATTATCAAGGAAACTAAACTGCAAGAGTAATGGTGGGATACTTACAAAGGCACTTTGATGTTCAAGTCAATAAGACCCCTCACTCAAAGGCTAGAGATAATAAATGCGTATTTTGCACAAGTGACATTGGTTGTATTAATAGGTGTCAGGTATGAGTTAGAATCTTTGGCACAAGGCTTCTTATGGCAATTATACATTACTTTGGTGTGTATTCATATGACTTTAGTACCAGAAGTTGACTTTGGTCAAGTTTCATAAAGACATTTGGGCTTAACAGAAATGCGATGCAAATTGAGCTTAGGCCCAATCCATAACAACAATCTTATCATAAATAACAATTTATAATTGACTAACTCTATAAAAAAAAACTATTACATTGTCAGTATATTCTAATAAATTATTTGTTTAAGATTATAAGTTTTCAAAATTAATTTTATAACTAATAAGTTTTCCGTGTATTGTATGCACATTTTTAAATTTAAGTAAAATTTATAAATAAAAATAAATTAAGAAGAATAGTAAATGTTTTTGAGTTTAATGATCATGCACTGTCAGTGTAAAAAATTTTACACTGTCATCCAATCAGAAATTACTATTAATATAACTTTTAAAATATTTATTATAAAAGTCAACAAACATATAATAAATAGTAGTTTGTGATTGAATGACAGTATAAAACTACTTTTACACTGTCAGTGCATGATCATTAAACTCAATGTTTTTTAGAAAACCACCAATTTCATATTTGAAGTTTCATAAAAATAAATTTAAGACTTTTGTAAAAAAATATATATATATTTTTCTCATAAGTTAAAAGAAAAGTTCTAAATAAATTATATAGAAATATTTTGAAAGCAGCTGTATAATCTTATAATTAGCAGACGCAACAAAGCATTCTGCTAATAGCCTCAGCACACAAACAGTAGCACATATCTAAAGGAATGGTTTGCACACAAAAACTGAACGGGGAAGCTTCACATTTGATGACATGCCAAATTCAAGAATAGAAGAGAAAAGTCTGTTGATGTGTGATAAATGGATGGCGCTTTTCACGTATCCCTGAGATGTTCCCATAAAACTTATTTCTGTGTAACTGACACAGCTGAATATCAAATGCGTCAACAACTGATCACTAGTTAACATGATATGGTACTATTGAAGTACTATCAATTTTAATGTAGGGCTTTTTGCTTTCATAGCCAAGCAAGCATAATCAGAATGATATGTGATTATACTTTAATGGATAATTGAACTCTATACTATCAGAAAGAAACAGGATTCAGAAAAGCAAGAATTTCCTTTATACTATTTCCCTACTTTGATTTACGTCCATAATTCAGGTTGTGCTTCTCTCCCACCTTTGGCACTAGTAAGCATACTCAAAGCATCCCGAAAAGATGGGAAACATATTATTGCGCATAAACCTAAGAACATGAATGAGTGACAGAAGACAGAAAGCGTAGAGTTTATCTATGACTTTTCATTGCACAAGCAAACAATCACAGAATGCTTCTTTGCAGGAACATGCCTTTCATTTTCTGCTCACAAGTCACAAAAGTGCTGAACAAGCATATAAAAGAAGCGACTAAAATATGCGTAAAATAGAACTTACATCTACATCTTAGCAGTCAGATTAAAGTAACTTGTGCTCTCTGCTATGCTGCTTTCTATTCTTTAATGCTGTCATAAAGACTCTCAACAAGGTGAAGTAAAAATCTATCTGCACCATGTCTGGCCAGCAGAGAAATTGATAGGGGAAGGTTATTATACATCCCTAGTGGTATGCTTACCTACAGAGTGTTAGGAAAAACCACATTGTTATAACATTCTGAACTGAAGTTTAATTGATTAATGAAAATATAGGAGTCTAAGTGATTCATAAAAACACACAGAAAGGGACAACCTGACAAAATCCAGATACTCCAGCAATGGACAGCAGGCTAAAAGCCCTTGCACGAAAATTTTCTAATTCAGATGTATTTGTTTGTAGTTTTGGGGGAGGCCCTGGAACTGTGGGGATCATGAGAACACCAAAATCCTGAAATTTTCAAACATAAACTGTCACACTAACTAAAAGAAAAGGCAAGCTTATGAAAATTAATTGGTTACTTAAAATTTGCCTAAGTGCACATGAGTAATCTAAGTGAGATGGCCACCGAATTGTTCAAAATCTTGGTAACAATTTTACATCCCCCCCCCAAAAAAAAACAGAAAAAAAAAACGGTTGTAACAAGAAGCATTCTAATTAGTTTAGCTTCTTTCTGTGAAAAAAGTAGATGCATAGGGAGAATCTATAATCTTCATTTGTGGAATAGATTGTTTGAAAAACAAGCATAGTCAAGCTAGATGATGAAAAATAAAAGTACAGTTGCTTCTGACAAATGAAAAGGCTTGCTGAAACAAATGTTCAGACCAGAAGTGTTTCAAAAAGTTATTTCAAAAGTAAGACTGATCTATGATAAATAACAAGTTTGTTTGAAAATTATTTCTCCGTGGACAAGAATAAAGGAGGTTTCCTTTTATGAAGACTACAGAGAGAATCTATATCAGGAGGAGTGATTGTGCATATAAGCACATATATATGGTCTGATGAACACATAACTATCATGATATGTTCATTTGTTGAAATCTGTTGTTTATCAGTACATTATGGGGGTTCCAAAGATCGTAGTACTATGGTCTGTGTGCATGCCTCATGTGTGAGAGAGAAAGAATACCCCAAGAAGAGCAGTTAGAGCATCATGTAGTTCCCTTTTTATAGAAAAACAGATATCAATGTTCTCCCCTGTTGCCCTTAGGGCATTTGTTACACGTTCTGAGATTCCAGGACCTAAATCAGGTTTAACAGCACTGATCCATTCGCAATGGTTATTCTTGAATTCATACCTACATTACAAATGATAAATAAAGCAAGAATCAAATTTCAATTCAAGGCAATCCTACGACCGCTAGAAAATTTCCTAAAAGCTGGGGATTAAATGGTGAGCTACACCTTTCAAGCAAACGCATGGCAATTGAAAGTGCAGCCAGTGATGGAATGTTATATATTTGGTCTGTATTCTCCTTACTCATGAAATGTTTCAAACTTGGAACATTCGTCTTCACATGGTCGCCAAGGATTTCATGCTTTAATACATCCCCTGCAATCGTGGATACAGCCAAAAGACCTTCTCACTTAGTAAAATAAAATTGTTCCAAAATACATATCATACATCATTATTGAAAATACATATCATACATCATTATTGGGATGAAACCACAAATAGATTTATAACTAAATTAAAAGGGGGCAGAACAAGAATTCCTCATACTTTAGAACTTAAATCTTGAAATCTGTTGTTTTATAATTAACAAGAATATTGAGTTAATAGCAATAGATCTATCTGATCAACTGTTCACCTCCATATAACTTCTCTACTGCTTTGATGACAGTTGTAACTATATCATATGGAATGCTTGAAAACTGGAAACAGTCCTCTGCAATGATAATGCGAGTAGGTCTAATTGGTGCTACATCTGGCAATTGAAGAATTACACCTCCTACTCTGCTCAAAATCAGTGGATCCCTGGCAAACCATCCTTGATATAAAGATGGGGACAAGAATATAAGTCTCGAGAAGAAGGGCTCAACAGCTACTGAAGCTATAATTTCAAGACCACTACTTGTACACCATCGGAAAATTCAGACTTAAAATTTGGAGCAAAAAATTCATAGGAAACTGCATCTTGCTAAAGATCATAAATACTTTTTTAACCAGATAATTAGAGAAAAACAAGTATTCCCTCATTTACTTAAAACATGAAATGCAAGCACATTAGAATCATGAAGAAAAATGTTTACATTTAATTGTATGTAAGTTTCAAAGCATTGGATTGAAGAAAGAATCTCTCATTATTTTAAAGTTTAATAGAAAGTGAAAACTCACTTGTAAGTTCCGATATAGATTATCTATTCCCAACGTCATTATAATACTTTTATGTTTTAAAATTAAAAAATTATGAAAAGTCATCATTGTTGATGCATTTGTGCACTATGTAAGTCTCCAGTATCCTCTGTAGTGATGCATTCACCCAAAAATAGAGATTTAACATAGCCATCAAGCTAATGGATTATTACCCACAGTGTCAAAACTATGTGCCAGAGGGATAACTCCTGATACTGAGATAGCACCGTGAGAAGGACGAAAGCCAAAAATCCCACAGTATGATGCAGGCACTCTTACACTTCCTCCAGTATCAGTTCCTATGATTAAAAAAACAGTTCAAATTATTAATAAGTGATGCCAAAATTAAACTTATTGGAATGGAAGAATAGCTCACTATTGAGGAAAAACATAACAGCGCTTGAAATTATAAACAAAGTGGTGCCAAAAATAACTAATGGAATGGAAGAATAGATCACCTATTGAAAAATCCACAAGCTTTGCACCAACTGCAACAGCAGAGCCACTAGAAGATCCTCCAGGAACCCGTTCTGCTGCACAAGGATTTCTAGGTGTGCCATACTGTATATTCTCTCCGTCTATACTGCCAGACCAGAGTACTTAGTTATGTGAGTAACGGAAATAAGGTGCTCAAAATATGCACATGTCTGATAACAAAAAATAAACTCACCCAGAGTCATATTTTCAATAAGGAGAAAGCTACACCAAAGTGAGCTAAAGTGAGCAAGTATCCATTTAACTAAAGTGCATCATGGTCTAACACTAAATTTTAAGGGCAGGTACACCCTTACTTGTATACTTTAGAGGCAAATTCATTTTTGGGGAGCCTTGTCCTTTCAATATAATCTACCGACTGAGTGAAAGTTAAGAAAGTTATATTACTTTCAAGTTCCAACTCTAAGATTTAGCCTAACAAGTCACAATTTACATGACAATGATCACAGATAATAGAGTGTCACTCTTTTCACATTAAATTTCATTTAGTCATAGAAGATGGTCCCTAGAAACTAAAACTTAGGACTATAGAACCCAATGGTTGTTTAGAATGAGTGAAAGAATTGAGCAAAGAAAACCAAACCTGTAAGCCATTTCGTCCATGACAGTTTTACCAACACAAGTGGCTCCTGCTCTGAGGAGAGCCAAAACTGTAGGAGCAGTAGAGGTAGCCACGGGATGAGTCCTTGCCCAGTCAGGATTCCCGAAGCCAGTCACATACCCTTCCACGTCAAATCTGTTTGACACAAACACTTGCTTCAAGTTCAAGATGGAGCCAAGGAGAATTTTGATACTCTGAATATTGTGGTACTAAAAGAAAAGTGACCCAGCATACATACATGTCTTTCACTGCAAAGGTGAGTGAATTCAGAGGAAGAGCGGGTGAAGAACTTGGTGGTAGTAAAGTGAATTTCTCCATGAATGCTCCATAGTCTGAACCTGTCTCCATGCGTCTTGCAAACCTCTAACGTTTTCAACCACTCACGGACGATGATGCTAATACAGCTTACAATGATTAAAGAGCATTTTATTTTACCCGTTTAAAGATAAGGTTTAAAGATAAGGCTAACTTCAAACTTTGATTGCCCAGTCCAAATATCAGTCACACAGCACCTTTTTAGATTTGTGTTCTACTAACCAAGTCATTTTTTATTTTTATTTTTATATAACTAACCAAGTCATTTTATTACATTTTGTTTTTTATACCATTCATTTTTTAACTTCTTTTCTACTTTTATGTGTTTAGGACCCATTTGGTGGGGTGAATAAGATACATATATGACAGGATATAATAACAAGATAAGAATAAAATAAAATAAAAACAAGATAAACTATTATCTTATAGAAAGTAACTTTAATTTAATTTTTATAAAAAATATAATTTTAATAAAAGTATACAATATTATTTTTTTATTTAAGTAGTTACTTTTCTTAAAATTATAAAAAATATATATTAGATTTTGAAAATTACAATTATTATTTAAATATTTTCTTTTAAAAAAATTAAATGTTAATTATTTAATTTTTAATATTTTAATTAATAATATACTTTAAATTTACATGACAAAATTATTATAAATATATATATAAAAAATAAAAAAGTAAAATATATATAAAAAATATAATATATAGTAATATATATTAATTTATATAATATATATATTTTGTTATTTTATATATATATATATATATATATATATATATATATATATATGGGTAGGGATCAAGTTACTCTAAGAGTAACTCTTGGTAGAGTTACTCTACTTAATAACTCTTGGTATATATTAAATTTTAACGATCCAACCGTTGAATTAAAAGATTATAATGAGTAGATTAAGTCTACAAAATTTTATAAAGTTTGAAAACTATTTAATATTTCATTAAATAGATTCAAATTGACGGATAATATACTTTTCTAAATTATAAGTAAATGTCAACTATAAGATTAACTAGCCACAAATGTTCGATTCACCTAAAATTTGATGTGCATGATCATTGGTATAATATCAAGATATTCAACGGTTGGATTATTGAATTTTAACACATATCAAGAGTTATTGCGTGGATTAACTCTACCAAGGGTTACTTTTAGAGTAACTTGATCCCCATCCTATATACATATATACATATATATATATACATATATATATATATATATATATATTGTTTTGGAGGTTACCCAGACACTTAGCCTTAAGTCGGCTTGTTTACCGCCTATCTCAGCCAACATGACCATATATATCCTAAACGATATGACCCTGCTCACCCTAGTTAGAGATTATGTCTATCCTGGCAATGCATGGTAAACACCTAACAACAAAGAAAACGTGTAATAAGGCACCCAAACGCACGTTGCCACATGGCACCCGACCGTAACGATATTTCCCTCCAAAACACTCTATATAAATGCCTCCACACTTATTAGGTACATACGCCCTTCCTCATTCTCACTCACACTTACGCCCTTACTAACTTAAGCATCGAAGTTCTTGCAGGTGCCATAACCGGAGATGTCAACGACCATCGTGGAAGCTCACCCGAGATCTTTCCTCATGTACACCATACAACATTGGCGTCGTTTGTGGGAATCGCTTTCTAATTCTCTTCACTTTCTTCATTGTTCAAAGATTCATTCGTGATGGTTAGCACAAGAAAATGTAAGTCTGTTGTGGCACCGTCACCACCGAAGCTTCTGTCGCCACTGCCTAGGGATGGCGAAGCTGCTTCCATCACGCCTGAAGCGGTCCCTATAGCAAATGGTGTTCTGGCACCGTTAATCACCATGGCTGATCTCGTTGCATTGTTGCAGCAGCAAAGAAAGACATTGAAGGAACAAGAAAGGGTTATTACAGAACTTTGAGCTGAGAAAGAGAACAAGAAAACCATGGAGAATAGCTATGACCACACTGAGAGGTCAGCAGCATCAGCTCTAAGACCAAGTCACATTACGTAGGAGATGCATGATGCGCACATGGCTATGGAGGTGAACAAAGATGATGAGATGATTTCGTTCAACCTTCTTTTTTCCACAAGAATTTTGCATCTGTAGGTACCAAAGCAGCTACAACAGCTGTCTTTGCTAGAGTGGTATAATGGATCCATCGATCCAAACGATCACCTCTCAATGTTTGGATTAGCAATGTCGTATAAAGGACCTTTTGCCTCGTTGATGTGCAGAGCATTCCCGCTCTCACTGAAAGGAATGGCATTGGAATGGTTTTAGTAGTTGGAGTTGAGATCCATCGACTAGTGGATGACACTGAGGGAGAAGTTTAAGACTGCCTTTGCGACTAGTAAGGCCAAACCTAAAACTGAGGCAAATCTAAGGAGGATTCGCCAAGGCGCGGATGAGTCACTGAGAGATTATATTAGCATATTCAGTCAAGAAGTAAAGGTGGCTGAGAAATTACAGGCCGAAGTAGTGCTGATGCTGGCAAAGGACGAGGTGAAGGAAGGTTCACCTTTCTTTATATCAATTGCTAAAACGCCTCTGACATCAATGGAGGAGTTCTTGAAGAAAGCGAAGAAGTATATTAACTACAAGAATGTGCTTGAGGCCGGCAAGGTAAAAACTGCCGAGGTTGTAACGCAAAAGAAGAATTCGGCATCAAAGCCTGACAAACTGTAGTGTCATGAGGATCGGGGTTTGTATAAAACAAGACCAAGGTTTGGGGAGTACACGCTGTTAAATATCTCTAGAGGGAGGATTTCGAATAAGGTATTCAATGTTGAGTTTGTTGAAGAAAGGATAAAGCCTCCAAAGCCGTCAAGAAACAAAGAAGGCGAGACCAGCCTAAATATTGTCGATATTATAGGGTGTTGGGACATGATATTGACAAATGCTACCAACTGAAGGATGCCATTGAATTGTTGATTAGGCGAGGAGGAATTAGCCGCTTCATGAAATAAAGTGGAAGTAATCGCGACAGGCTTCGACATTCTTCACCACCCAAGAGGGAAAGAACGAGGAGTCCTAGAAAGGGGCGTTCCCTACCAAGGAGGGAGATATCACCACGCAGACATAGTCCTCTAAGGAGCCATTCTCCACCTTAACCATCGCAAGATGATGCCAAGGTTTAGGTTATACGAAGACAGTCACCACAGCGATCATCATCCCAATGACCCACAAGATCTCCTATTTATTCCCCCACGAGGAGTTACAAGGTCATATATGTCATAGCGGGTGAATTTTCTAGAAGGGGCCCGTCGAATAATGCGAGAAAAAGACATGCCAAAGAGGTATTGACAACCTCTTATGGGATTCGTGCTATTGATAATCCTGCTAAGAAAAGGGCACCACCATTATCCTTTGATGATTCCGACTATGCTAACATTGTACCAAACCATGATGATCCTTTTGTGGTAAATGCTCTCATGGTGAATAAAGAAATTCACAAGCTCTTAGTTGATATTGGAAGCTCTACCAACATCATATTTTATGAGCTTTTTAAGAAGCTGAATGTTTCGGAATCTGAGTTGATGCCATATAATGTAGATTTGATCGGATTCTCAAAGCACCACATTATTCTAGTTGGATACATAAAGTTGCATGTGACTTTCGAGAAGTGGCCTTCCACAAAGACTATGACTACTTGATTCATTATGGTAGATGCTAAATCCTCCTACAATGCCAGTCTATGGAGACCAACGCTAAATGCTTTGGAAGCTGTTATCTTGGTGTCACATCTGGTAATGAAGTTCGGGGGTGACAACATGGAGGTAGTTACTTTGCGGGGAGATCAGAAAAAAAAATGAGAGAATGTTATAAGGAGTCCTTTAATTCGGCCCTAAATCTGAGTTAGAATACAAACCCAACCCTGGAAAAGGTGAAGTACTATTAACAAAGTTAGACTGTTAGGATGAAATAAAACAGGATTCTTGGATACCTCGTCCAGAGCCACAAGTGGAATGCATCCCGGTCCAAATTGGGAAGAAAGGTAGTCAAGTCGTGAAAATTGGTGCCAACCTCGATGAAAAGATAAAGGCGGATCATCAGCCCTTATGAAGAACAATGCCGGCTTGTTTGCTTGGAAGTCGACAGACATGCCGAGATAGATCCCAACTTCTTTTGCCACTGGCTAGAGGTCGATCCTTCAGTAAAGCCGGTGTGTCAACGAAGGAGGAAGATGGCCCTAGAACAGTTATAGGAGATTGAAAGGCATGTTGATGAACTGTTGAAAGTCAGGTTCATCCGAGAGGTGAAATATACGACTTGGCTTGCCAACGTGGTCCTTGTTAAGAAACAAAACAGTAAATAAAGGATGTGTGTTGACTACATTGATCTTAACAAGCATTACCTAAAAGATTCATACCCTCTCCTTAACATTGACAGGCTGGTGGATGGTTCCTTTGGGTATCGATACTTGTCCTTCATGGATGCTTATTCTGGATATAACCAAATTCCGCTATACTTGGGTGATCAAGAAAAGACTGCCTTCATGACTGAGAAGGCCAATTATTGCTACAAGGTTATGTCATTTTGGTTGAAGAATGCCGGAGCTACATACTAGAGAATGATGAACAAGCTATTTGAGGAGCAGATAAGGTGGAATTTAGACGTATATGTTGATGATATGATTGTGAAGAGTGCCACCCCCGAAGCACATCTTCAAGATTTAGAGGAGACTTTTGCCCAATTAACAAAGTACAACATGAGGTTGAATCCCAATAAATGTACATTTGGAGTTTCAGTGGGAAAATTCCTGGGGTATATGTTATTTGAGGAGGGTATTGAGTTAAACTCGAAAAAAATGTCAAGCTATACTAGAGATGAAAAGCCCTCAGAATGTGAAGGAGGTCCAGCAGTTAATAGGGCGCCTAGCCGCATTGATGAGGTTCATTGCCAAATTAGCACAGAATGCCCTTCTTTTCTTTTTTCTTGCTTTTGATAAGGGGCAAACTGGTATCAGAGCCAAGGTCACGAGTTCAATTCCCAGCGAGGCAATTGCTGAGGGGGAGATTGTTATCCGGTGTGTGGCATCAATTGTCTCGTGGCGGAGGCCCAGGTGGGTCAAGTCACAGTCAACTCATGGCGCTTGGGCTGCTACGATTAAGTAGAAAGAGTTGCGCCCTGACTATCAGCTATAGCTTTTGGCCTAGTGGTAAGCGCTCGATCTAACACAAACTATTTGAATGGACCAAGGAGTGTGAGGTCGCATTTAGAAAGTTGAAAAAAAATTTGTCATCTCTTCCTTTACTCACTAAGCCCGAGCAGGGTGAAGTGTTGTACTTGTACTTGGCCATTGCCAACGAAGCCATAAGCGCCGCATTAATAAGGGAGACATCAAAAGGATAAAAGCTGGTCTATTTTGTAAGTAGAGCCTTCCAAGGTGCTGAACCGAGATATCTAAAGATGGAGAAGGTCACATTTGCACTTTTTATGGCAATAAGGCAGCTAAGACCATATTTTCAGTCACATCAGATTGTGGTGAGGACGGATCAGCCAATCCAATATATTTCGCATATACCTGAACTAGCTAGAAGGATGACAACTTGGGCTATCGAATTATCTGAATATATGATTTAGTATGAGCTGAGGCAGGCACTTAAAGCCCAAGCACTGGCTGACTTTATCGCTAAGTTAACTCCAACAGATTCCACTTTTAAAGCCTTGACCTGGACTTTCTTCATTGATGGGTCATTTAACGAAAAAGATAGTGGAGCTGGCATATTGTTAGAATCAACAGATGGAATTGTGTTAGAGCAATTCTTAACTTTCACATTTCCTACCTCTAATAACCAGGCAGAGTATGAAGCATATATAGCCGGGTTGGTCATGTCATCCGACATTGGTGCCATCTTGCTGCATGTAACACTTGACCTGCTTTCAGGATCAACAGTTGTCACCATAAACCAACACAAGACTTTTCAGCGTACTTTGTCCTCACTCACACACTTCCTGGGAAACTTCCCAAGAGGTCACCTGTTCCAGAATTGCTCTAAGTCAAGCATGCTTAACTGTGGAGTTCTTAAGTGATAGGCTACCAAAAAGTATATGTATCTTGTTAGTATAGGTAGCACTTATTAATTCCTTTAAGCTATCCTTAACTATAGAGTCTCATACCTACACAGCCTCTAGATCCCTTTCATTTCGATGTATATTCAATTCATTCATGTACACCTCTCATTGGAATCCTGCCAAGAGTCGCTCCTTGTTCGTGCCTCATCTCTTTTGCACCGGCTATCACTCCCTGCCCTTGTCAGTGCTCGGGATGTTACACTACGTGTGTGTAGCGATTCACAGTTGATGATTTCGCAGATCAACAGGGCGTACCAAGCTAAAAAGACAATATTTTAGAAATACCTAGCAAAAGTCAAGACTCTTCTCACAAGTTTTAATAATATAGATTTTGTCTATAATCCCCACGAAAAGAATGTCAGAGCTAACATCTTGTCCAAGTTGGCAAGTACAATGTCTTCTAGCAATAATAGGTTGGTAATCCAACAAACAATCCACGAGCCTAATATCGTGATGATAGTAAAGTTGGAGCAAAGTTAGATGAAACCTATTATTGATTATTTAAAGGAAAATGTCACCCCAGAAGATAACAAAGAAGCAATGAGGCTGGAAAGGTCGGCTGTGTATTTTTGTATTGTCAATGACAAGCTTTATTGATATGGCTTTTCTCAACTTTTACTTAGATGCTTGAAAAAGTCAGAATCTGAATATGTGATGGCGGAAATACATGAGGGATGTTGTGGTTAGCACCTAGGAGGCAGAGCCCTGGCTAAGAAAATACTCATAGCGAGTTACTATTGGTAGACATTAAAGAATGACGCTATGGAGTTTAGTAAAAAATATGATAGATGCCAGAAGTGCTCGACATTCATCTCACTCCTCTTAAAGATTTGAGCAAGCTCACTTCTCCCTGGCCTTTTATTTGGTCGGGGATCGACATACTTGGCCCCTTTCCAAAAGCGCTTGACCAAATGAAGTATGTAGTGGTAGTAATCGATTACTTCACCAAATGGATTGAAGCAAAAGCGCTAGCCACCATTACGACTGGAATTGTGGAAAACTTTGTATTTTGACACATTATTTGCAAGTTCGGGATACCGGATGTCATGGTGTCAGATAACGACATGCAGTTCACAGACAGAAGTTTTCAGGAATTCTTGGCCGGATTAAAAATAAAGCAACACGTTACCTCAGTTGAACACTCCCAAACAAATGGGCAGGTAGAGGTAGCGAATCAAGTTATCCTTTGTGGACTCAAAAGGCATTTGGACAAAGCAAAAGGGTGTTGGGCTGACTTGAGATTAGAAGATAACGACAGATTGCTTCGAACAAAGCTAGATGTTGCTGAAGAAAGAAGAGAGGTTGCAACAATAAGAGAAGCTGCTCTGAAGAGATAGGTTACAGCAAGATACAACAAGAAGGTCATTCCTCGTACCTTTGGTCTCGGTGATCTGATATTGGAAAGAATAATGCCAGGCAAGGGAAACTTGCTAAAAAATGGGAAGGTCCTTATCGGGTTACCTCGAAGACCGGCACGGAAGCATATATGCTTGAGAGGCTGCCTAAGATTACCATCCCGCGAACATGGATTGCAAACAACCTAAGACAATATATATAGCTAAGGCTTGATTGGTAATTAAGGTTAAATGAATTTTTTTGATTTAATATAAAGTAGTTTTTGTTCAAAGTATAGTGTAGATTGGCTGCGTTGCGTACTATAATTCGTAGCTCTTGTATTGTTTTTTGCCCTACATGATTAATAAAATGAGAGTTTTTCTAACCTAGAAAGCAAAGCGCAAGTTGAAATAGATTAAAGCTAAAGCATAAGTGAGAAAGAAGGGCCTCTACCCCGTGTACATGGATTCGCTCCAGCTGGGGTAGAAAGGCTATCACTTCATGTACGTGGATTCGCTCTAGTCGAGGTTTGAGATGAACAAGAAAAAGTTCATCGAGATAATGAAAATAAGGTAGGAGGGTTATCACTTCGTGTACGTGGATTTGCTCCAGCTGAGGTTTAAGATGAACAAGCAAAAGTTCATCAAGATAATGAAAATAAGGTAGGAAGCTTATCACTTTGTGTATATGGATTTGCTCCAACCAAGGTTTGAGATGAACAAGCAAAAGTTCATCGAGATAACAAAAATGAAGCAGGAAGGTTATCACCTCGTGTATGTGGATTCGCTCCAGCCGAGATTTGAAATGAACAAGCAAAAGTTTATCGAGATAACAAAAATGAGGCACGAAGGTTATCACCTTGTGTACATGGATTCACTCCAGCCAAGATTTGAGATGAACAAGCAAAAGTTCATCGAAATAACAAAAATAAAGCAAGAAGGTGAAAAGTGAATAAATCAAAGTACAAGCAAAAAGAGCGCAAAGCTAAAATCACAAGTATTCGTGATAAGGTACCTACTAAGTGTCTACAATACACGTGAAGGCACAAACCAGAAAGAGATAAAACAGGTCAAGCCATTTAGATATATATTATGTTCAAATTATTCAAACTGCAAAAGTACATAAATCGTTAAAATTATTCAAAATACAAATTGTTCAAGCAATTACATGCAAAACCGACATTCTGGCCCTTCAATATCTAGCGTCAGCAGCATCAGCGTCGACATCTCTGGTGCAAGAAGGACTAGTGATCCCAGCGCTAGGGTCATCACCTAAAATCGTAACTTCGCCTAAAAGAAGGATTGTCAATGTCACCTGCAAGGTTGATATGAAACCATCAGCAAGTTGCCTCTCAACATCTTACCTTTCAACGCTCAAATCAAAGTCAACCCTAACCCTCGGTTGCTCAGAGTCTTCTCTGGCTTCTTTATCAGCATTACCCTCTGAATAAGCACCAACATCAGCAACAGTTGGATCCACCAGGACCATTTCACCATCAACATTTGCGTGCCAAACATCGTCGATAACCTCGCAGTCTGCCCTGGCGCATTCAATGTTCATATTTCGTTGGAGGAGGTAGAGCACTTGCTCCATGGTGTTCTTGAAGGAAAGTTGGACAGACTCTATCCAGCATCAGCGCATCTGTTGACATTTTGCTTGAAAAAATGCCACATTAACTTCCAGCTCCTTTACCTTAGCTTCAAAATCTTGAACCTTGGCCCTGGAAGCTTTAAGCTGGGAAGATAAATTTAACTATAATTTCACATATTTGGCATTGGTGGTGGATAATTTCACTTGAAGATCTATTTCAGCCCTCTCCAACCGCCTTTTTTTTGATTGCTTGGTCGCCAACTTTTCCTTCAGATTGCGTACGTTCTCCTCCAGCTCAACTATCCGACTATTAGATTCCTTTTTAGCCTTATGCGCTCCCTTCTTGGCTTGCTTTAGCCAGGTTATGACTGCATCTTTCTCAACCAGCATATCCAAGGGATTTTTATCGCTAAAGGCCTCTCTCATCAAAACATATTGAGAGTATCCTGGAAACATATGGCAAAACAGAGAGGCCATCCCATCCAACCCCCTTGCATGTCTTTTAGCTTATTGAGCACGGCTGCCTCGATAACTGAGGAGCGACCGACTAAAATATGCCTATCTACCCTTTCACCGATAGTGGGCAAAGAGAGGGTAACTTGTTATTTTTTGGGAGGAGGCCCCTCTCGCAACTCCTCACTTACGGCTCTTTTTCCAGGGGTCGGGACAGCATGAACAACCTTGGCCTCCACAACAGGAGAAGTCTCGGCTTTTGCAACATCTTCTGGATGAGATACCTTAATAGAAGTCGGCGCAAGCCTAGTCTCAGCTTCCCAGATAACCACCCTCTTGCTCACGGGAGGAACAAAAGAAGTAAAGCTTTAACCTTTTTGGTAACAGCCTTTTGCTTTCCTTTAGCCTTTCTCGGGTTCTTTGGCTTCGTGGCTTTCTCTTATTGAAGTGTCAGTGCAAAATCAGCCATTTTGGACTTCAGCATATTTTCTACAATGAGATTAGTAAACTCAGTTAGTACACCAGTTAATGCATAAGACAAAAAACAACAAGAACCAAATGATAAAATTCATATACAAACACACCGAATTTTTTATGGTACTCTAAAAGAGTAGTGCTAATAAGCCACTGACAAGGAATCGGGTCTTGGAAATTCTTAATTATGTCGAAAAAATGATCCTGGGCCCTCAATTCATCCATGGTTAGGTCACTTTCTCGGATCGTAAATCGACTGGAATCCAGGCAATAGTGGCTGTACGACCAGTACAAGGGAAACCTAGGCTCTGTTACATTTCCCCCATGCCCCATACAACAAATAACGTTTCCCAGCTTTTTGCATGAAGGTGAAGGAAGAAGAATTTATTCTTATACTACTTGTAAGACTCCTGAAAAGGCTTCAATAACGTCTGACCTCGAATGTTACGAAGGGAAACCAAGCAAAACTTGCTCTTATAAGTTTGGTGGATAGGGGAAAAGTAATACAGAAACAAGTTCAAGGTACAAACAATCCCCTTTCTGCTACATAAATTTTCAAATGCTACAATAAAAGCCCAAGAGATTGAGGAAGTTGTGAAAGGGGCGACATTGAAGAAGTTCAAAACAGATGCTTGAAAGTTTGTGAGCAAGAGCTTAACCCCAAGATGCTCAAAGAAAGTTAGATACATGGGTAGGAAGTCGGGGTACAGATAACCAACCGTTGCAGCCGCAATGTCGTCCAAGGAGGTCCCCATATTATCTTTGGGCCCCTGAGAACAAATCTTGTCGTCGTCTTCCGGCGCCACCACATCAAAGGTCATGCCGCTAACATCCTGGCTCAACTCTAAATAACCTGATAATGGGTCTAGTGCCCCTTAGTTGAAGCACGATTGAGTGCTAGCGACCTCTTTATCTACCCAATCCATATTAAGGTTCGTTGCCTCATGGTAGGCTTTTGGAGTGGTTTCCATATTCCTCACAGTCTTTTTCATCTCCTTATCAAAAACATTGGAAGAGTGGTCAGATTTGGCCGATTCAGATACCCGATTCGATGTAACCCCGATGTTCCTCTTCACTAATGTAGCTGCCCTAGACGTGCTCCCTGGCCCAGAAGGAATCCTCATCAAATCTGGGAACTGTACCCAGGCCCTGGCATACTCCAACACTTCGTCAGGGCCGTATAGCATCTCCACAGCCTTCAAATGACTTCAGCACTTGTCAAGAACCTCGGGGCATATGACGATCTCTAGTGGAGGTGGTTCTTTCGAGTTGGCCGTCATTGGCCACTCATCTCTCCTTGTCACAATCCTTAGTCTACTCTCATTGCCCCAGACAACTGTCCTCCTGCAAGGAGCGATAGGAGTAGCTGAAGAACTGACATGGCCTCTGGCACCCCCATGGCTTTCGGAGGACCTTCACTAGTCAATGGGCTGAGACAAATGGAGTGCTGGAGACATGAACAACCAGTTTGAGACGAAGCCCGTTGGGTGACCGCAACAACCGCGTGTAGAAGATGTAGCGTTGTGTTTCACGAATCCATCTTCGATGAAACAAACAAAGAAACATCATGTATACAAATAGTACATTGCAAGAAAATACTCAATAAAGATGAAAGATAAGAACGAGGATATTACCTCAAGTTGAAGGTTAAACGGGGTGCTGGAAGAGTTAACGGAGTTGATGGGTAACACCAAAGCTTTCGTCGGAAAGGAGTTGCAGAGCAAACAGGGAAGTTCTTGCGTAAGAAGAAAACTAACAGTAAAAGTAAGAATGAATAGCCAAAATAACAGTATATAATACATAGGCCATATCATCGTTGGGCCCAAATCCATAAAAATTTGAAAGCTAGTGCAAGAATTCATGTAATCGCCAAAATCCCTTAGAATTCGAAGGGCTGCGGATTTTGAAGATTTTGACTCATTACGCATTTAATGCGCCTCAGTCGTCTTAAAAATGCGGTGAAGCTTTCTGACAAGATGAAAAGACACAAACTGAACCATTCAACTCCAAATAACCTTAAATCGGCAATGTTTTTGCCAAAATCCTTACTAGTTTGGGGACAACATCATCTCAGAAGTAGTTCCAAACTCTTAAGCCGACGATGCTTCTTCCAGGTATCACCGATTTGAAGGCAACTGTTTTGGAGGTTACATGGACACTTAGCCTTACGTTGGCTTGCTTACCGCCTATCTCGGCCAACATAACCACATATATCTCAGACGATACGACCTTGCTCACCCCGGTTAGAGTTTATACCTATCCTGGCATTGCATGAAAAACGTCTAGCAACAAGGAAAACGTGTAATAAAGCACCCAAACGCACGCTGCCATGTGGCACCCAACCTTAACAATATTTTCCTCCAAAACACTCTATACAAAAGGCTCCATACCTAACAGGTACATACACTCTCCCTCATTCTCATTCACACTTGCACCCTTATTGACTTAAGCGTCAGAGTCCTTGTAGGTGCCACCACCAAAGACGTCTACGACCATTGCAGAAGCTCACCTAAGATCTTTCCTCGTATTCACCACACAACATATATATATAATATTTATTTTAATATTCAACATATTACATAATATTTTTTTTGAATTAAGCATGTTATAGGTGCGAAGTATCACCAAAGCGAATGACTAATCTTTACCAAGAAACTTGGTTGGCTACCTTTAGTGAGATATTCTCTCAACCATATCTTCTCCATCCACAACATATTACATAATATATGTACAAAGAGAGAGTTTATCATATTCTGTTGCTACCTAACCCAACTCCTTCCTCAAATAAGAAATATATTAGAACAACAGGATAGAATAACGTTATTATATTTTGTTAGCGTAACAAATAATGGATTAAAACAAAATAGAATATCCTATCTTATCATATATAGACCACCAAATGAGCCATAAGATTATCTGACACTACAGTCAGTTTTTTCTTCAACCATGCCATTTTATTTTATTTTTTATTTTTCCCATCAGTCATTCATTTATGTTTTATTTCTCTTGTATCTTCTACCTTTGTAGTTTTTCCAACAGTCAGTTTTTTCTTTAACCAAAGCATTTTATTCACTTCATTTTTAATTTTTCACACCATTCACTTGTCGTTTATTCATTTATTTACTCCTCTCTGCAGTCAATTTTTCTTCTTTTTGTTTTATTTATTTATGCTCTGTGTCGCAGAGTGGAGACGATTACAAGTTTGAAAGCTTACAGAGGGGGCATTTTACAGAAGAAGGTGGAGAAGGGTGCTTGCCAACAAACACGTTGGTCCAGCGTAAAATGCAATTGAAGCAAAACTTATCTGCAACAGAAGAAAAAGCTTAGTGGTTACTAGGAATAATATATAGCAGCATCAGTGATATGGGACATTTGCCTAAATCTCAAGTAATGATCCTAAAAAATCTTGTCTTGATATATAATTCCCGAGTGATTTTGAAACAAAATAGTTTCCCTAGACTAGACCTCTTTAAACATGCTTGCTCACCTCAATCGCTGCGTCATCTTCCATCGTTTCCAAGCTTACTTTCCCTCTGCTGCACAGTTCAGATTTTTCTCATTTATATTAGACATGATAAAAAAAATTAATTAGAATGCATTTATTATTATTTAATAATAGATTATTATATATGGTAAAATGATTAATTTTTGTAATATAAAAAAATATTAGTCTACAGGAAAAGAAAATAAAAAATAATTTTTCCTATAAATTAAAATTAATTTATACATAAGTTAAAATTAATTTTTTGAAAAATAAAATAATTTGACCTTTTTTTAAAAGTTAATTTTAATTTACACATAAATTAATTTTAATTTATAAAAAATTTCATTTCATTTTTTTTATTGAAACATTGTTATATCTTAAAAAACTTCTAAATTGATCGATACATTCATAATATATAAAAAATAAACCTGGGATAAAAATTAGGTAGAAAATAGTAACGTAAGAAATGTTGATAGATTTATATAATTCATAATTATAATAAATAAGATATTTTTTTATTCTTTATTTTTTATTAAACTACTATATCTTTTAATTATTGTCTTAATTATCTACTATTTTATCCTTTAATTATTTTCTATGTCTAAACTATTAACTACATCTTTTTTCTTTTTTATTTTATTTTATGTTTATTTTTTAAAAAATAAAGAGAGACAAGAATTTCTCTTAATATATATAAACAGCTTAAGATTGAAACTTATTGGATTATTTTTAACTAATTTTTTGTTTAATTTTTAATAATTGGGTATTGTAAATATAATATTAATTATTATAAAAATTTATATGGTTTAATAATTCATTGTAATTGTTTAAATAATTTAAACAAAATAAATTACTTTAAAATTTATTTGACCTAATACATTTGAATATAAAATTTATTTTTTCCACTTTTTTACTTAATTTTTGTTCACTTAATTCAAACATTCATTAACTTATTTTATGTCTTTCGAAATTTTAGACTTGACTCTTAAAAAATAACATGAGGCAATAACTGAGTGAAATGCGTCTTTCAATTAAGGGGAGTAAAAATGTTATCAAAAACAAAAAAGGAGGGGGGGAGGGTGGAGGAGGAGTAAAAACAACAAACTTGAGTTTTAAAATAAGGGTCTTCTTAACTAGATACCTTAAGAAATCAATAAATAGAAAGTTTTTATTTGAAGTGTTAAAATCATAGGAAAGTGCACTACAACACTTTCCAATACAAACTTGGATTAAATCCACTTTTGGTCCCCCTAGTTTCGCAATTGTGCAATTTTGATCCCTCTTTAAATTTTATTGCAAACTTGGATTAAATCCAATTTTGGTCCCCCTAGTTTTTATTTTTACCATATATAACATTTATTTTGATTCTCTAATTTTTGTGTCTTAATTATTCATAAATTGAGTATCGTAATTATCTATAAATTGATTTGTATGTAAATGAATATGAGGTCGACACATAAGCAAAAAAACAGAGGGAAACACTCTAGTGTTGCCAAATGGAATGAGATTCGTGTGAAATTGCTTCCGAGGTTGACACATGGAACTTTTTTTTTTTAGATTATTTTTGTTTGTATAGATTATAGATTACTCTCATGGCTCCGACTGTGGGAATACCTTACTTTTCAGGAAAAAAAATAGTAACATGATGACAATTTAAGTTATAATGAGATAAATAAATTTGTAAAACACTTATATTAGTTAAAGAAACATATAAAATAGCCAAATAAATTATAAACTAACTAATGATGAAATAAACGCACTCATAGTGAAAATATTTGGAACATAAAACATATCGATAATACGTATGATATAAAATATTATATTTGTATATATAAATACAATATTTTATAATTATTATAAAATACATATTATTTTAGAATATGGGCATACCAATCAACTTACATTCTATATTTCTTTGAATTTTTATCAATTATATTGAAAATAATAATATTTAAATAACGATTTATATATTAAGTGCAAGAATTTAATTTAATTAGAAAGCAATTAATTATAAGAGTATTCTTTATTTCCCTTATTTATTTTTATTTTTTAGTATATCTCTATTAAGTGGTATGAGAAATCATTTAATGGAATAAAATGGTATAGTTAAAGGCCTTGTTAACGACAGTTCTAAAGATATTAATTAAAGGATTAATAAATAAAAATTTTATTAAAAATTACAGTGGAAATATATTGATAATATATACGGCTAGGGTCGGCCTAATGGTGAAGAGTTTGGGTAGTTTGTACAAGGTTCTAAGTTCAAATTTTGTTACCATCATTGTACACAAAAAAAATATTAATAATTTTAAATGTTATATTTTCTTATAAAATTTAAATTTTGTATTTTTCATTTCTTAACTAGGGTAACATTCTCCAGATTAACTTATATTTTTTTTTCCAAAATTAAGAGTATTAAATGACTTTTTTAAGGCAGATCTAATGACTTTTTTTTTTTGAAGAATCTAATGACTTTATTAATCCTTATAAAAATAATAGATTTAATGATTATTATTCTATGTAATGACTTTCTTATATTTTTTAATCATTATTTCTTAATCGTTACATTTAATGATCTTGCTTTTTCGTGTATTTCATATTCAATTTCGTTAATAATTCCCTTTAGAACAAGGATTACAAAGTCAATAAATAATTTTTATTATTATAAATCACGGTCGTTAAATATTAATAATATTAAATATTAATTAAACATTTTAATAAAGAGTTTAATAAAGATTTTATAATAAATTGTGGTTTCTAATTAGATGACAATGTAACACTTTTTACACTGATAGTATATAACCATTAAATTCTTTAATAAAGATTTAAATAAATATACAATCCTTGAAAAACATTTTATTTATCTTCAGTTTTTAAAAGTTTCACTTTGTATAATTTAAAGTTACTCACATTTTGGTCCTTCTCTCACAAAAATGTAAGCAAATATGACTGCAAAATTAACATATATTAGGGACCAAATTGTATACACTGGAAACTTTCGAGAGTAGTTGGTCTTCAAAAGGACCAAAATATGAGCAAATTAATACATTTGAGACCAAATTGTACAAAGCAAAATTTTCATGAACTAAAAGTAAAGTCCCACTTTCAAGAATAAATTTATATATCTACTCTAAAAAATGTTCTCATTTGATTGCCCTAAGGTTTATTATTAGCAAAATTCTTTTAGTTATATTTTATGCCCCGAGATACAAAATCCATTTCTCTTACATTCTTCAAATACAAGCAATTACGGTGGCGCCATCAAAAAGTATTGTTCTTGATACGGGGTTAGCAATGATCATAGAACTGCGTTGTATGAGGAGGTAAATGCAAATGAATGAGTAAATTGGCAACAACAATATTCATACATTTATATAGTATTTTTATTTTTTTTTAATCTCATTTTTTCTCTATTGCTTTTTTCATCATATCTTGTGTATGTTTAATTTTATCTTCTTTTTTTCCCTTTCTATCTCTTTTCTTCTCATCTTTTATATCTTAAAAATATGATACATGCTCATGATCATTTCCTTTATTATTTTAATTCTAAGAACTATAATTAATATATGGACCTGACCAAGACCAAAGACTTTAGACCCTAAACCCAAACAAGATTTTTGGGTTAACGAGATGTTTCAAGTTTTGCTTCATGAACCGTTTTCTATTTTATTTTTCTTTTAGAGGAGGCGTGAACGATGTACGTACTTTGATCCCTTGATGTGGATGACATTGTTGGTTGAATAGTTAATGATTTCAACAAATTTGAAAAAAGAGAAGACATGAACTATCTTTTGACAAGTTTGATCCCTTCATTACATTGACAATGGATAACACTTTTTGATTCAATAGCTGATTTTAACAAATTTGGATAAAAAAATAATCTAATAGACCAAGACGGATTAAATACTTTGACTCTAATCTCAACACCACATGATCTCATTTGTTGAATACCGAACACCTAAAACATACATTTATCCTTACAGGGTGTTTGGATACCCTCATCACATTTTCAGTGCTTGAAATGGAATTTAGCAATAAATTAAAGAATAAAAAATTTGTTTAAATAGTATAATTTTTATACGGTCAACAAATTAAAAATCACGTTAGATATATAACTTTCAAAGTAACTATTACAAAAGTCAATAATTGTTATTTTCAAGATGGATGATATGCAAGTTCGGACTTAACAAAAATGCAATGCAGATTAGGCTTAGGTCTAATCCATAACAACAATCTTATCATACATAACAATTTATGATTGATTGACTCTATAAAAAAAAACTTTTACATTATCAATATATTCTAGTTAAATTATTTGTTTAAGATTATAAGTTTTCAAAATTAATTTTATAACTAATAAGTTTTCAATGTATTGTATGCACATTTTTAAAATTATGTAAAATTTATAAATAAAAATAAATTAAGAAGAATAGTAAATATTTTTTAGTAAACCACCAATTTCATATTTGAAGTTTCATAAAAATAAACTTAAGATTTTTGTAAAAAGTAAAACTTAAAATAATATTTTTCTCATGAGTGAAAGTTCTAAATAAATTATCTAGAAATATAAAGCTCATATAAAGTATTAGAAGCGCCATGCAAGCAACTCATAGGGTGGGTTGCGTTGTCTACATTAGAGTCATGACTTGAAAGATATCCGAATTGTAGATTCTATCCACAAGAAAAATACATATTAGCGGCGGACACTTGCCAATGGCTTTAAGACCACGCTATACTTTTTCTTTTGGAGGAAGACCACGCTATACTGAAGTTAAATTAAATTTTGTTATCATTTTTATTTATTTATTTATTTTCAATATGTGTCCTCTGACTAACATAATTAGCATTAGTCACGCCATATATTTGGAAGTTGATGGAGAGAGGAATAAGAAAGGACACATGTATGGGCTCAACAAGCTGAGCAATAAATCTGTGGGCTCAATCTAGTCAACCTAACAAGACCCATGTGACTAGTGTCGCTTCGGAGCAAATACAACTGATGCAGGAAATGATCGAAAGGTTTTAAACAACTAGCTCACCACAAAAGAAGCTAAGGAGAGGTTGATGGAGACAAAGATGGCTGAGTTAGGGCATAAGTATGCAATAGTAGGGTGAGATAATGCAATACGTGTTACAACACTTGCAGATCTAGTCTCCTTTTCTGCCACCGCCCCTTGTAGAGGACACTAACAATAAAGTCGAGAACCAACCATTCAACACCTTGCCATCTAGATTGGTTCTTACGTACAATACATTTTAGTCTTTAATAATAAATTATTTGATTTATATCTTATTTGTGTTACAATTTATGTATACTTAATGTTTATATTTGTTGCTAATAATAATAAATCTAGAAAAAATCTAATATAGTTTATTTGTTATTAATAATAATTTTTTTTTAAAAAGTAAAAAAATATCAAATGTTGATTTTTTAAAAGAAAATAAAAATAGTTGCAACTAAACTAGTGACCGAATAAACGTCTGCTAAGGTAAATTGTAACTTTTTAAATTTTTTTAATAAAACTGAGGACTGAATTTGTCACTATTCATTCAGTCGTTATTATATTCATTTAGCGACTATTTGTAAATTGTTTTTTTCTTTAACTTTTTTAATACAATACCATTTAGCAATTGAATTAGCGACTGTACATAGTAGTTAATGTGGTCTCTTAATAAGAAACTATCAAAATGTCAGCTATAATCAATCGCTATTTTTGGTCGTTATTAGTGGTTGATTGGGAAATTGGTCACTAAATTTGTTAGCGATTAAATTTATTGCAACAACCTTTTGGTGGCTGTGAATTTGATGTTTAAGTCGTTTTTTTTTTACAGTGTGTAATTTTTTTCTCTTATGTCATTGTGAAAACCTAAATGAAACATAAATTAAATTTAAGCGTTTTGTCCACTATCATATCAAACATATATTACATGAATGAAGTTAATTAATCTCTATTAAAAATTCAAAATACTAAATCAAAAGCTAAATGAAAAGTGTACTTATTCACCCTTGCATTTTTATTGACATTTAAGAAATAGGCATTAAACTACTGCTCTCCCCTGTTCCTTACATGAAATAGCTTATTCTCTTGGACATGTTGCTTCTTCTTTAATACTCTCATAAATGCTCTCAAGAAGAGAAAGTAAAAATCCATCTGCCCCATGTTTGACCACTAGAGAAATTGATATTGGAAGGTTATTATACACTCCTAGAGGTATGCTTACCTGCAAAATGTCAGAAACCATGTTATAACATTTTGAAGTATAATTGATTAAAGAAAGTATAAGAATATAAATATTTATAAAACACATATAACACACGTGTGCATGCACATAAACATGAGAGAGAGAGAGAACCTGACAACATCCAGATAATCCAGCAACAGACATCAAGCTAAAAGCCCTTGCATTAAAATTTTTTAATTCAGATGCACTAGTTTGTAGTTTTGGTGGAGGCCCTGGAACTGTAGGAATCAGGAGAACGCAGAAATCCTGAAATTTTTATATGTAAACTGTCATATATCCACTAAAAGAAAAAGGCGAGCTTATAAAAGTAATTGGTTGCTTCAAATTTATGGACAATATACATCAAACATTGTTACCAAAATTTGGACATAATAATATCTTTTTGTTATAATTTTATTTGAAAAAAAATAAATCAAAAAATTTTGTAACAAGAAACACCCTTACTAATTTGACTTATCTATCTGAGATGAGTAAAAAACTACAATGATTGTATGGTCTGCACGGTATTTTTAGAACCACCCATGTATATGGTTTGATGAACTTATCACAAACACGGTATATTTATCTGTTGAAACATATATAATGTTTGTCAATAGGTTACGGGGGTTCCAAAATTCTTATTACAGTCTATGAGCATGCCTTAATATATGTGTGTGTGTAGGTGTCAAGAGTAAGAAAGAATACCCCAAGAAGAGTGGTAAGAGCATCACGCAGTTCATTTTTTATAGTAAGACAAATATCAATGTTTTCCCCTGTTGACTTTAGAGCTTCTGCTACGTTTTCTGAAACTCCAGTACCTAAATTAGGTTTAACTGCACTTATCCATTCACCATGAGTATTCTTGAATTCATACCTACATTTCAAATTGTAAACAAAGAAAAACAAATCAATTTTGGATCGATGGCAATTCATAAACCAATATAAAATTACAACCATCTTTGTTTAAAGAATCACGGTTTGATCACTAGTGAACTAACCTCGCAAGCAACTGCATAGCATTTGAAAGTGCAGTCAATGATGGAATGTTGTCTACTTGGTTTGTATTTTCTTTATTCATGAAATGTTTCAAACTTGGAACATTAGCCTTTAGATAATCACCAAGGATTTCATGCTTTATTATGTTACCTGCAATGGTGGATACAAAAAGTCTTACCCAATAAATTTAAATTGTTTCAAATACATATCAAACATCATTGATTACTAGAATGAAACCACAAAAATTTTTAAGTATGTTAAACAAACAGAAAAAAGAAAAGAAACCTTCAAAATTTAAAATTATAAATTTGAAATCTTTTATTTCATAAATAACAAGTAACTACATTGTTACATTTATCTAATAAGTTGTTCACCTCCATATAACTTCTTTATTGCTTTGATGACATCTTGTGTAATTACATCATATGGAATGTTTGAAAGCTGAAAACAGTCCTTTGCAATGATAATGTGACTAGGTCTGGCAGGTGCGACGTCTGATAACTGTAGCAGTACACGTCCAACTTTATTCAAAATCATTGGATCCGTAGAAAACCAGCCTGGATGAAAATGAGAACAAAGGAATTGAATCTCCAAAAAAACAAAAAGCTGATCATCAACATTTGAAGTTATGATATCAAGACCGCTAGATGTAACCGGCCTATATCGTTAGGAGATGATATCTGTAATTGTAAAAGTACTAAGGCCTAAGATTTGGATAAAAAGGCTTTAGAGAAAAGTGCACCATATTGAAGATCAGAAATACTTTAACCAGAGATAACCATAGAAAACATGAGCTATATTTTTAATTAATTAATTAATTAATATATATATATATATATATATATATAATTCAAAATAAGAACCTGTAATGCAAGCACATAACTGGGAAGGAAAATGTGCTCATTTATTTATATGTAAGTTTCAATGCATTGATTGAAAAGAATGTCTCATGCATTGTAAAGTTTAAGAAAAACTGAAAATTAACTCCTTCTGTCTGGACCCAAACGAACAATACTTTTATTTTTAAATATCAAAATATGAAAAATACTATTGTTGTAGCCCGTGTTAGTTTTAAAAAAATATGTGTAAAGGTGCTGAATGATATATAAGTAGTTGATAGTGAATGATCATAAGGTTTTATTTGATATCTAGAAGTACTTGCTACAATGTAAAGACCATTTGTCTATTTATAGGCTTGTAAGGATAGTTCTAGAGATATCTAGACTTTATTATTCTAGAATTATCTAATTATTACATTATGTAGTATACTAACTTTTAACTAAAAGTATCAAGAGAATTTTAAAATAATCTTTACTTTTTTATATACATATGTTATTGCTACAATCTTCTAGAAATTTGTAGTAATTTCATCACTCTTCCTTGATACAAATTTCGGAGACTCCAAGCATAGTTTGTAATTGCTCAAATTTGACTCTTGGCAGTATCTTTGTAAAAATGTCTGCAATTTGATCTTCTGTCTTGTAGTACTCAAGCTAAATTTGCTTAGTTGTCTATGCTTATTTAATGATTTTTCATAGCATTTATGCTCAAGCATGGTGCATTACAAGCTTCATATATATCCACCAAAGATCTTACTCGTCTTGGAGTAGACTCTAGTGACGAATCTTGTTGTTGTGGAGGTGGAGGAAGCCTACCTGGATCCCCTGTTACTTCTTCAACTTCTTCTTGAGGTTGTTGCTCTAGAACGGAAATGTTGCTTCTCACAACCTATTCTTCTTCTCAATTCTAAGCAGCATTTTCATCTACCTCAACATCTCAACTGATGCTGAGCTTCTTTGTTTGCAAGTTGTAGACTCAATAGCCTTTTAATTATGTGCTATATGCCAAGAAGATGCCTCGTATAGTCTTGTCTTCTAACTTATGCCTCTTCTCATCAGGAACGTGTATGTAGCAAATACATCTAAATACTTGTAAGTGTTTAGTTGATGGCATTTGCCCACTCCATGCCTCAATAGGAGTCTTGTCTTATACTACCTTAGTCTGACATCTGTTGAATATGCAGATTGCAGTGTAAACTACTTCTGCCCAAAAAGTGTTAGGTAAACCCTTCTCCTTTAGCATTAATCTAGCCATCTTCATGATTGTGCGATTCTTCCTCTCAAAGATGTCATTTTGTTGCGGAGAATATGCGACGGTAGGTTGGTGCTCAATGTCTTCATCTTCACAAAATTTACCAAACTCATGTGAGCCGTACTCTTTGTCACGATCACTTTTAAGTACTTTTATATGTTTCCCACTTTGCTGCTCAACGAGAGCTTTAAACTTCTTGAATATTCCAAAGACTTCTTATTTTTCTTTAATGAAGTATACCCAAGTCATTTTAGAAAAGTCATTGATGAAGAGGATGAAGTACCTGTTGTTGTTAAGTGACAGTATCCTCATCAATTGATCCACAAATATTAGTGTGGATCAACTCTAACAAGTCTTTAGCGCTCCATGCTTTATTAGTTGAAAATGGTAGTCTATGTTGCTTTCGAGAAAACATCCTTCACAAGCTTCATTATTTTCTTTTAGGCATGGTAGATCTCTCATCATATTCTTTTGGTATAGTAGTTTCAAGGCATGGGTGCTGAAATGGCCAAATCTTCGATGCCATAGCCATGAATCATCAACTTGGACTTTCATGGCAAAGTTAGTATTACATTTAAAGCTTATCGAAAAGCTTCTGTTTCTTTTCTCCATTTTAACTTAGGCTATCTCCTGCCTTCTGTTATAGTTATCATAAATTGTGCATGTATCTCCTTCAAAATGAAGTGCATAGCCTTTCTCCATCATTTGGCCAATGCTCAATGGATTTTCTTTAAGATTGGGAACAAGTAGGACATCTTTGATAAGTCTCGTACCTTTCTTTATCTCCACCATGATAGTGCCTTTACCTTTTGACTCCACCATGGTGCCATTTCCCAATCGAACTTTGACTTTGAAGGAGTCATCAATATCCTTGAAGATGCTTCTATCTTTGACCATGTGATTACTGCAATCGCTATCTAAGTATCAACTCCCACTTGTTTCATCATTGGGATCTCGAGTAGCATAGAAAAGGTGCTGCTCACATTCATGCTCTTCAATAAAATTTGCTTTATGCTTGTTTTTGTTGCTACAATTCTTCTCTACATGTCCAAATTGCTTGTAGTATTGACATTATAGCTTTCCTCAATGCCAACAGGCTTTCTCCAAGTGACTTGTCTTCTTGTAGATGCCACATGGAGGATATTTATCTTGATTGGTCTTGGAAAAACTTCTATAATTTCCTTTATTTTTAGAAAGTTTTTCACTATTTTTCTTTCCACCATATTCTTTATTTTGAGACCGTAATTTAAGCTTTGATAGGCATTTTCAACAGAATCTACATTATACCTACTCAATATTTGCTCATATGCTTCAAGAGAGCCCATTAGTTTTGTCACCGACAAGATAGGTAAATCTTTGGTTTGCTTAATTGTAATCACAATCACATCATACTTATGGGGAATAGAAATTAGAATTTTCTCAACAATTCTCTTGTCAAGAATATTTTTTCCATATGTTCTCATTTGACTAACTATTTTTTTTATCCTAGAATAATAATCTTTTATGGTCTCGGACTCCTTCATTTTTATTAATTCAAACTCACGTCTTAGAGTTTGAAGTTTATCGGCGTGTACCTTAGCACTTTCTTGAAACTCCTCCTGTAGTGTACTCCATGCTTCTTTAGCACTTGTAACACCCATTATTCTTGAAAAAATTGTGTGAGCAACTGCTTGTTGCAAGATAAATAATGCCCTTGAATCTATCTATCTGTTTGTTTTCCTTTAGCTCCTTCTTTTGAGCTGTAGTCAAAGTAAAAATGTTTGCGGGAATAGTGAATCCATCTTCAATAATATCCCATAAATCTTGGGAGCAAAAAAATGTCTTCATTTTAATGCTCCAAAAATCATAATTTTCTCCAATAAAAATATGGACAAGAATAAATGAAGGTTGAATAGTATTAGCCATTGATTAAGGAAAAATTATGGAATTGGTAGAGAATATAGTAAGATTTTTTAGAAGTAGTTGAATAATATCTCTACACCCAATAAATGACCGAACATAGCTTTGATACCATGTTAGTTTTAGAAAAATGTGTAAAGGTACTGAATGATATAGAAGTAATTAATAGTAAATGATAGTAAAACTTTATTTGATATCTGTGACACTAACAGCGAAAACTCCTCACAAAGCTTAGCCCAAGCTTTTATTAGATTCGAAAAGTTTTCTGCTGGCTCATTTCTGACCTGAGTTTCTGGGTGATTTAACTTTAAACTTTTGCATGCATGTCGGTTTATGTCAACAGCCCACCTTGTGACAAGTTTGATGAGAGTCAGGATGAAGGGAACTATGGAACTGCTGCTCGAACGAAGTTTCAAAAATATATTAGATTGAAGAAAAACGAGATGGTGGGTAACATGGCTACTGCTCAAAGCGCACCACATAGAATACTGTATGATCATCATCCTCGGCCATTAAACAAAGATGATTATGACAGAGTTTGCCAGATTCCCAAGAAGAGGGTGCAAACTTCACAGATCTACCTGGAGTACTTGTGAAGGACAACAAAGCTGAATTGGATCCATTGGTTGAAAGAGTGATGCTAGACTCAGGGAAGCCTTTGGTTCCTGATTATGCTATTAAATTTGTCCGCGGGACCTCTTCTAAGCCATTTGGTCGTTTGTGGTGGGATGAAATTGTGCCAATAATGGTGACAGGGGCTGAGCCTCACAACCAGGTCATTCTCCACCCTACACAAAACCGAGTACTTACAATTGGAGAGAATGTGAGGCTACAAGGGTTTCCTGATTGCTATAAACCTTGTGGGACTGTCAAGGAGAGGTACATACAAGTTGGAAATACTGTTGCTGTTCCTGTAGCTCTTGCGATGGGATGCACATTTGGTTTGGCCTGCCAAGGATTGTCTGATGACAAGCCTTTAACAGTCCTCCCCTTTAAGTATCCAAGTTGTCTTGCCCGTTCATCTTTTGCCCCATCTGAGAATGATATAGAAGTAATTGATAATAAATGATAATAAGGCTTTATTTAATATCTAGAAGTGCTTGCTACAATGCAAAGACCATTTGTCTATTTATAAGCTTGTAAGAATAGTTTTAGAGATATTAAACATTATTATTCTAGAATTATCTAATTATTACATTATGTAGTATTCTAATTTTTAACTAAAAGTATTAAGAGAATTCTAGAATAATCTTTACTTTTTTATATACATATGTTATTACTACAATCTTCTAAAAATTTATAGCAATTTCATCAGCCCTCAATGTTTGTGTTTTTGGGCATGTTGTTCTTTGTAAATCTTTGTAACGATGCATTCTTCCAAAAATATACATTTGAAGGAGCTACCAATTGTTGTAGTATATATTATTACCTACAGTATCCAAACTTGGCGCCATAGGAATACTTCCTGCCTTTGGAATAACACCATAAGAAGGACGAATACCAAAAACCCCACAATACGATGCAGGCACTCTTGCACTTCCTATGCAGTCGGTTCCTATCATAAAATATATAAAAAAAATTGCTTCAAATTATTAATGAATTGATGCCAAATTAAATACTTCATGGAATGGAAGAGAATATATAGCTTACCTATTGAGAAATCTACAAGCTTTGCACCAACTGCAACAGCAGAACCACTAGAAGATCCTCCAGGAACCCGATCTGCTGCAACAGGATTTATGGGAGTGCCATAATGTATATTCTCTCCTAATATACTGCCAAAACAGAGAACTCAATTATATGATTAAGAATATGCATGTATCCAATTTCCATCTTACAAAAATGACCATAGATTACTGTTATTTTCACATTAAATTTTATTCAATGAGAAAAGATGGTCCTTATGAGCAAACAATATAGTTCTTAGGGACGATAAAATTCAATAATTGTTTAGAACAAGTTAAGTGAAAAACAATATAAACCTGTAAGCTAATTCATCTGTGACATTTGTACCAACACAAATGGCACCAGCTTTTAGAAGAGTCAAAATTAGTGGAGCAGTAGACGTAGCTGCTGCATGAGTCCTTGCCCATTCAGGACTCCCGAAGCCAACCGCATACCCTTCTACATCAAACCTGTTTTACATAAAGCCACAAACAGTATACTTTCTTTAAGATACATGCGTGGATTCAAAGGCGCAAAAGAGTATTGTGTTACTGAAAAGAAACTGATGCAACTTACATGTCTTTAACTGCAAAAGTAAGTGAATTCAAAGGAAGATCAGGTGAAGAATTTAGTTGTAAAATAAATTTGTTCATGAATGCTCCGTAATCTGAGGTTGCTTCCATGCTTACTGCAGCCTTGCAAATCTCCTTTGTGTAAATATGATGTGGATATAATGTTATCAAGTAATATTCTCACGCTCACAGAAAATCGATAAGGCAGAAGGAAATCAAATTCTTTCAGTTACACACCATGGTTGTGAAGATAGCGTAAAAGATCCTAAAATCTTATGCTTTTACAATTTGAAAGGGGAGGTCCATGCCGACTCTTGCAAAAGATCAAAGCACATGAAGGATCTCTTCCGATCTCGATTTTTAGTGTAAAAAAAAACCTTCCGTTTCAATCTTGAGATGCAAGTTTGGGCCAGTTTCCAGGTTGGATTTCTGTTTTCAAAACCTGTATTTTATGACCCGACCCAGTTTTTGTCATCGTTTTTTATTTCTGGTTTCAATTTTGAATTTCAAATATTCTTCATCGTTTGCTATGATTTTTTATCTTTTGTTATCATTCTTTATCTTTTGCTATCATTCTTCATCTCTTGTGAGTTGTGATAATTATATATGGGATTCAATTCCAATCACACTTATATGGGAATTACTAGTACCAAAAGTTTCTATTTTGAAATTCAAACAAAGTTAGAGAATAAAAAGCACCAAGGAAAGAATAAATAAGAAAGAAACGCATATTCGAAAGGGACCCAAACTCTCCTTTCATTTTTTCAATGATAGTATTTTTTTGTTACATTTTTTGAATAGTCACCCCATTATGTTGATTCTGTCTGTTGTCTTTGTCTTTTCCATGCCTTTATCAAAGTGAGAAAATATATTGCCAAATTGAGATGCATATATATTAGGTAATTTTTCTCTTTTTCTTTTGATTTTTGCATTTTCTCCATTTGAGAAACTTCTATTTTTTTTTTTACTTTTATGTTTTATTGTTTCCCTTTCATTTGTTTGTTTATGTTCTTTTTGCTTAGTGTATAGTCTAGACTGAACGATCAAGATAATGACATTAAGGATGCAGGTGAAGATGGTGCTTAAGGTCCCAACTTATTATTAACTTCCTCTTTATTTGAGTTTTTATTATTTTGTTTCTTTATTACTTTAAATTTAATCTACTAGGATTTTTATTCTTTTTACATGTACAAATTCAAAAGAATTCAAAAAAGAAATAAGAGTGTGGATGAAGAGGATATTCTAAACTAGGCTTCAAAGCAAATGTGATCATTTTGTATGATTTTACCTAATAAACTAAATTTTGAATCATCAAATGGGGGTCATTTGATTCAGTGTTAATGTATTATTACATATATATAATTAAAATTAAAATCATTACATGTAATTATTTTTTTAATCAACAAAATTATTTATATATTAAAAAACAAGCTAATATTAAGCACAAGAAGTACTCAATATTAACTAATACCGAGTCTAACTAAACAAGATTATAACAACCCTAATGAAAAACATACAATAGCATCCTCCAACCAACACTAAGACCCCCACCTAACCAAATAACTCTTGAATTACAAAACAGGTTATACATCCTAATACTGCACATTCAAAATAAAGATAATCACAACAACCAAGGATGCTATCTGCTACACTATACCAATTACATGTAATTGTTATATATAATTTATATAATTGGAATATCCATTTAAATTATATCCATATTAAAATTTTCATTTATTAGCACATTATTATTTATATATTACAAATATTGCCAATTTGAAATAATTTAATAGCATTTTAATGGACAAAAATTTAAAATGGACGATTAATTTGCTTAAATATGCAATATTCAACTAATTATAAATATTCAAATCACCAAAAGAAATATGCAATATTTATTTATTTATATGCAAATAGAACAAAAAATTTCGTTAACTTTTATTTATAAATATTATTTTAAATAGAAATAAATTAATTATTCCTTCAAATCCATTGAAATTAACATTCACGTCCATATAAATAATTATAATAATTAAGGTAATTTCAACCTATATATATTCTAATGTGGATTAATTAAGATAATTGTGACATATATATTTTTTAAAAAAAGAAAGTAAGATTATTTTAAATTAAGGTAAATATATTATATTAAAATGTATAATTAAAGTAATTAATGTAATTAATAAACATATATAATTAAGGTAATTATCCATAATTAGAAATTAGCTAATTTATCAATATTTAATTATATTTAATATTGACTGAAGAAACTTAAATATTTGGAATACAAAGTAGAAATCTCTTTTATTTGAATAATAAATTAAGAACAAACTAATTTTGATTTAATGTGAAAATTCATGACACACATAATAAATGAGAGACACATTTTGACACAAAACATGTATATATATATATATATATATATATATATATATATATATAATTTAATTACCTTTTTGGTTCCTATAGTTGTACAAACTTTACCTTTTGATCCCTACAGTTGAAAATAATCCATTTTAGTCCATAAACATACATTTTCGATTCTGGTTTGGTTCCTACCATCTTAAATTGCCACAAATTGAATAAAAAAGCCAAAAAATATCAATTTGTGGCAGTTTTTCACCGCCAATTTTTATATTGTGACAGTTTTCTTTTACAAAGTTAAGACACACTTGACAACAAGGATCAAATTGGTATCGAAAGTGTATATATAAGGACTAAAAGGGACTATTTTAAACTATAGGGACCAAAAGGTAAAATTTGCGCAACTATAGGGACCAAAAAGGTAATTAAACCTATATGTAAATTAGTTTTTATTTAATGTCTTACTAAATTTGTTAAAAAAAATTATTAATATAATTAAAGTAATTAATGTAATTATTAAATATACATAATTAAGATAATTACATGCAATTTTTATATATAATTTATTTTTTATTAAATATAATTATTAAATAATGCTAAAAAAATACTATTTTATATGTTAAAATACATAATTCTATTAATTATGGTAATTATGACTGATTATATTGTGATATTAATTAAGGTAATTGTAATCGGTATATATTTTAAATAAGGTAATAAAAATTATTTTAAACAATGGTAGTTAGATTATTTAAATTACATAATTAAATTGACTACTATAATTTTAAAATTAAAATAGATGATTAGTTTAAATGGACCATTCATTTGGACGTAAATATGAAATTTTTATTTAAATTATTTTCATATTAAATTGTCCGTTTATTATTGAACTATCTGTTTATTTATTACACGTGTCATGAAATAATTTAATAGCATTTTGATGTACAAAGTTTAAAATGGACAATTAATTTAAAATTGATGATTAATTTGACCTAAATATGTAATACTCATTTATTTAAATAGAAATGAAACAAATTTTTCTGTTGACTTTTTATTGTAAATAGCATTTTAAATGGAAATAAATTGACTTTTGCTTCAAATCCACACGAAATTAACATCCCTGTTCATTTGAATAATTATAATAATTAAGGTCATTACAATTGGAATCTATTCTAATTTGAATAAGTTAACACAATTATGACATATATATTTTTAAGAAAGATAGTTATTTTTTTTAATTTATGGTAGATATATTATTTATAATGTATAATTAATGTAATTAATAAATATGTATAATTAGGTAATGGCCCATAATCATAATTAAATTAGTTGATTTATAAATATTTAATTATATTTAATATCGACTGAAAAAACTTAAATATTTGGAAAAAAAAGAAGAAGCAAAAGTCTCCTTTATTTGAATAATAAATTAAGAAAAAAAACAATATCGATTTGATTGATTTACTATAAAAATTCATGACATGTATACTAAGATGAAAGTCGTTACATGACACATATTATATACATTTTAATTTTTTATTTAATGTATTATTAAATTTGCTGAAAATTTTTATTGATATAATTAAAGTAATTAATGTAATTATTAAATTTATATAATTAAGATAATAATATGTAATTGTTATATAATTTGTTTTTTATGAAATATAATTATTAAATATTTCTAAAAATACTATTTTTATATGTTAAAATATATAATTTCATTAATCATGGTAATTATGACTGATATATATTGTGATATGAATTAATAAAGGTAATAATGATCAATATGTACTTTAATTATGGTAATGAAAATTATTTTAGAGAAGAGTTTAATGGTCATGTACTGTCAATATAAAAATTTTTACATTGTCAATCAATCAGAAATCACCATTGATATGACTTTTAACGTATTTATTATAAAAGTCAATAAACTTATAATAAATGATGGTTTGTAATTGAATGACAATATAAAACTATTTTACACTTCAGAGCATGGTCTGTTTTCTATTTAAAGAAAGGTAATTAGATTATTTTAAATTACAAAATTGAATTAATCAATATTAATATAATTTTAAATTTCAAAAGGACAATTAATTTAAAAAGCATCATTAATTTTGACCTAATTATAGAATTTACATTTAAATTATTTTCATATTAAATTGTTCATTATTATTGCACCATTTATTTATTTATTTATTTATTTATTTATTATTTATTACACATCAATTCGAAATAATTTAGTAGCATTTTGGTAGACCAAAGTTTAAAATAGAAGACTAATTTATAATTAATGATTAGTTTGACCTAAATATGCACCGTTCATTTATTAAAATAGTAATGAAGCAAAATTTTTTGTTGACTTTTTGTTATAAATAGAATTTTAAATGGAAATAAATTGATTTTTTCTTCAAACTCACATAAAATTAATATCCCTATCCATTTGAATAATTAAAATAATTAAGGTGATTATAATCAGTATGTATTCTAATTTGAAAAAAATAACATAATATGACATGTATATATATTAAAAAAGAGATTGTAAGATTATTTTAATTTAAGATAAATATATTATTTAAAATGTATAATTAAAGTAATTAATATAACTCATAAATACATATAATTAAGATAATTTTCTGTAATTATAATTAAATTAGTTTATTTATAAATATTTAATTATATTGAATATCGATTGAAGAAACTTCAACATTTGGATAGAAATTAGAATTCTCCTTTATTTGAATAATAAATTAAGAAAAAATTAATGTTAATTTGATCTGATTTAATGTGAAAATTCTTAACATATATTATAAGATGAGAGACACATGACACATATTATATATAATTTAGTTTTTTATTTAATGTATTATTAAATTTGTTAGAAATTTTTGTTGATGTAATTAAATTAGTTAATGTAATTATTAAATTTATATAATTGAGATAATTATATGTAGTTTTCATATATAATTTATTTTTTATGAAATATAATTTTTAAATACTTCTAAACAATGCTATTTTTATATGTTAAAATAAATAATTCTATTAATCATGGTAATTATGACAGATATATATTGTGATATGAATTCATTAAGGTAATTATGATCTACGTATATTTTAATTAAGTTACAACATATTCAAATAAAGGAAAAAAACTTAATTATTATTATATATAATTTATCGAGTGAATATCTAACTTTGCGAGAACTCCTTCTTCTATTGTAACGTGTCTTTCAATTTTGACTCCGTTGTAAACATCATTGTTCAGGATTATTTATTTGTGTAATCTTCAAACTTTAGAGCTTTCATATATTTAATTTTATTTGCTTTATTTTTTATTGTATATTTCTTTTAGAGTTTAATGGTCATACACTATCAGTGTAAAAAAATTTACACTGTCAACCAATCAGAAATCACCATTGATATGATTTTTAAAGTATTTATTATAAAAGTCACAAACTTACAATAAATGGTGGTTTGTAATTGGATGACAGTATAAAATTATTTTACACTGTTAGTGCATGACATGTTTTCTCTTTCTTTTATTACTATTGATTCATTTATTTTTTGTTTTATAGTATCATCTTTTTTTATCTTCCTTATTTAATTAAGTTAATCTTCTATCTTTTTTATTTTCTTTAAATATTTTTTAAAAAATATAACATTTAGTATTTGAAATAGTTTGCATCCTAAGTTGCTAACATTATTTTAAAGATTTTACTATTTCAATTATTAAGATGGATCAGAGTAAAAGACTTAAAAAAGGGGTTTTACAAAGTTTTTTTTTTTAAAAAGAAGAATCTTATAGTGAAGCAAAAAAATCTTACTCCCTCCCTCTAATATTGCGCAAATCATATGCCAAATAAATATGTATTACTAAATGTATTAATAATTTTTATATGATAGTCTCTTTATTATTTAACTTTTTTTAAAATTTGAAAACATCTAAAGAATTTTTCTATTTATTAAATCCTATATGTCACTTACTATCATGATAATAATTCTTTTTCATCCAATTGAATTAATTTTTATCATTTTAATTCATAACAACAAATTAATAAACACTAAGTAATAAATAATATTTTTGATTGAAATGAAATTTAATTTTATTACATTAATTTATAGCCAAAACATCACACTCAAATTATAAATCTAATATAACTAAAGTAAAAAAATCAATTAATAAATTGAAAATAACAAATAAAATATTTTACAATAATTGTCACTCATAGTAGTCCTATCCAGTTCGAGTAGGATTGTCTCCAGTAAAAAAAAATATATGTGATCTCTACCCAAAAAATAACAAATAAGTTGTGAAAAATATAATTTTTTAAATTAACTTAAATCAAATTCAAATTTATTTTAACTTATATAGGACCAAAAATTAAATCAAATTAAAACTAATTTATTTCAACATATAACTACATAGTGTATTATGATATATATCACTTTTCTTCAAAGTGTAAAATATAAATAACATTTTATATTATTAAAAAATAACATTTTTACATGGTATTAATTACATTAAATTATAGACAATGTATACTTATAATTTTGTACTCAATATATTCAAATTTATATTGAAACTCAATAGATTCATGTTAAAGATATCGCGATCAAATTAATTATAATGCTTGTACAAAAAAATTAATTTATTATAAAATTTTAAAAAAAATCATAGGTAAATCATCAAGTATATTGTAATTAATGGTGCATTTAATCAAATGAAATAAAATAATCCAATATAATAATGATGATATCAATAATAAGTTATTAAGTTTTATAAAAATTTTGTTTTTCAATTCTCATATATATATATATATATATATATATATATATATATATATTATATATAGGGGCAAGATCCATTGACACTAGGTGTAAGAGTTAGTCAAATTACACATTCAATAACTTTTTGTATAATGCAAATTTAACCAATCTAACTATTGAATTTGATATTCTTATTAATTAGATTAAGTATGTGAAATTTCATACAATTCTAAAATTATTTAATAGTTCATTAAATCACTTTATTTTAACGTACAATATGATATTAAAATATATGTAAATATTCAATATTAGATAACGTATTTAGAAAAGTCCAAATGATGTGAAATTTGATATACATAATCATAAAGATAATATCATCAAATTCAACGGTTGGATTGGTTAAATTTGTATTATACAAAAAGTTATTGAAAGTGTAATTTAACTAACTCTTATACCTGGTGTCAACGGATTCTGTCCCATATATATATATATATATATATATATATATATATATTCCTCTATATGTAATTTTCATTTTATTATCTTTTAAATGATTAATAAAAGAATGCTTTAATAGAACGATAATTTGTATATCATGAATATTATGTTTGGAACAAGATATTACATAATACTGTCAAATCTTTTAATTAGTTTAAAATTTTAAAGTGATATCCATAATAAATAATTACTGTAGAAATGAAACAAAAACAATAATAAAACATATACTTAAACATCAATAATTTATTCAAGTACTTATAAATTTAATTGGTTTTTCATTTGATTGATGTTATCTTTCTCTCTTATTTTTGTTATTCAATAGAAAATGAGATTTAAATGATAAATCAATTATTACAAAATATAATTACATATAATTTGTTATTCATATAAGCATTAAGATAAGATTAATATATATGAATGTATGTAAGACTACTCTACATTCATACATATTTATATAAAAAAAATTTAGACAAAATATAATATTTAAGATCTAAAGCAATATATGTAGTACCTCATACTTGGTATCATACAATAAAGACAAAAATGATTGCTTCAAAATATTCCAAAAATCAATGTCAGGACTATGGCATATTATATATTTCTTTAAAATTAAGTAACGGTGTCCTTTAATTTGAAGGAATAGCTTTGATGTAGGACAAAAAATAACAAAAAAAATATTCATTGTCGTAGAATAATATTCTAAATAGGTGACTAAAATTAATATACATATATGTGTGTGTGTGTGTGTGTGTGTGTGTGTGTGTGTGTGTGTGTGTGTGTGTGTGTGTATTAATTAATTAATTAACTATGCAAAACTTTTATACTGACATTGAATGTCTATTAAACTCATTGTTAGAGAAAAACTAATAATTACAAATTTTAATTTAAAATATTTTTTAATATTAATATCTCTTATTAAAATTCTGTATAAATCAAAGTTATATACAAATAAGAATATATTGATAAAGGTAATATTTTTAAAATACATATTTTTATAAATTAAAATAATGTAAGATGTGTGTAAATATAAAATTATTTGAATTTATATTAATATCTGCTAGTGTGTGTGTGTGTGTGTGTATACTAATAGATATTTTTATAAAGAATAAACTATAAATTTGGTCCCTAAAAGTATCACACTTTCTCTTAAATAATCCTTGAACTAATAAAATTACATAAGTAGTCCCTAAAGTATTGAATATCTATCAATTTAGTCTTTGATGAAGGACTAATTTGAATAATGTTTCAATACTTGAAGGACTATATAGCATGATTTCTAATACTTTAAGGACTATTTATATAATTTCATTAGTTTAAAGATTATTTAAGCGAGAGTGTGATACTTCAAGGACCAAATTGATGGTTTATTCTTTTTATAAAATTAAAAATAATTAAGAAATATATTAAATAATTATAATATTATAAAAATTATAAATTATAAATTTAACACCCATGTATGGCACGGATTATTATGCTAGTACCATAAAAGATATGTTTATATGATTTTTTATTTTTAAGAAAAACATTTTTAGATAGTTGTAGTTATAAAAGTTTTAGTTAATTTTGAACTCTTACTATTATTTGTCACAAAAATGTTATAATTTTTATTTAAAGATCAAATATTTTATTAAAAATTAAAAATAAATAATATAAATGGTAAAACAATTAAATTAAAAGGTGTAATATTAAATTAAGTGGTAAATGGATAATTTTATTAACGTATTAAGAGTAGAAATAAAAAATAATAATAAGTGCAAATGTTACATTCATAAACTATAAATAGTTGTTCCATAAATGTTACTTTACTTTTTCAAAAGATTACCCCATTGCTCCGACTGTGGGAATACCTTACTTTTCAGGAAAAAAAAATAGTAACATGATGACCATTTAAGTTATAATGCGATAAATAAATTTATAAAACACTTATATTAGTTAAAGAAACATATAAAATAGTCAAATAAATTATAAACTAACTAATGATGAAATAAACGCACTCATAGTGAAAATATTTGTAACATAAAACGTATCGATAGTACGTATGATATAAAATATCATATTTGTACATATAAATACAATATTGTTATAATTATTATAAAATACATATTATAAAATACATATTATTTTATAATATAGGCATACCAATCAACTTACATTCTATATTTCTTTGAATTTTTATCAATTATATTGAAAATAATAATATTTAAATAACGATTTATATATTAAGTGCAAGAATTTAATTTAATTAGAAAGCAATTAATTAGGAGTATTCTTTATTTCCCTTATTTATTTTTATCTTTTGGTATATCTCTATTAAGTGGTATGAGAAATCATTTAATGGAATAAAATGGTATAGTTAAAGGCCTTGTTATCGACAGTTCTAAAGATAATTAAAGGATTAATAAATAAAAATTTTATTAAAAATTACAGTGAAAAATATATACCACTAAGGTTGGTTTAGTGATAGGGAGTTTAGGTAGTTTGCACAAAGTTCTAAGTTCAAACTTTGTTCCCGTCATTGTACATCAATTTTTTTTAATAATATTAAATGTTATATTTTCTATAAAATTTAATTTTGTATTTTTCATTTGTTAACTAGGGTAACATTCTCCTGATTAACTTATATTTTTTTCTTCTAAAATTAATAGTATTAAATGACTTTTTTAAGGCAGATCTAATGACTTTTTTTTTTGAAGAATCTAATGACTTTCTTAATCATTATAAAAATATTAAATTTAATGGTTATTATTCTATGTAATAACTTTCTTATATTTTTTAATCATTATTTCTTAATCGTTACATTTAATGATCCTGCTTTTTCGTATATTTCATATTCAATTTCGTTAATTATTCCCTTTAGAACAAGGACTAAAAAGTCAATAAATAATTTTTTATTATAAATCACGGTCTTTATATATTAATAATATTAAATATTAATTACACATTTTAATAAAGATTTAAATAAATATACAATCCTTGAAAAACATTTTATTTATCTTCAGTTTTTAAAAGTTTCACTTTGTACAATTTATTCCCTTAAATGTGTCTAGTTGTTCACATTTTGGTCCTTCTCTCACAAAAATGTAAGCAAATATGAGACCAAAATTAACATATGTTAGGGACCCAATTATATACATTGGAAACTTTCGAGAATAGTTGGTCTTCGAAAGGACCAAAATGTGAGCAAATTAATACATTTGGGACCAAATTGTACAAAGCAAAATTTTCATGAACTAAAAGTAAAGTCCCACTTTCAAGAGTAAATTTATATATCTACTCTAAAAAATGTTCTCATTTGATTACCCTAAGGTTTATTATTAGCAAAATCCTTTTAGTTATATTTTATGCCCCGAGATTAAAAATCCATTTGTCTTACATCCTTCAACTACAAGCAAACGGTGACGCCATTAGAAAGTATTGTTCTTGATATGGGGTTAGTAACGATCACAGAACTGCGTTGTATGAGGAGGTGAATGTAAACGAATGAGTAAATTGACAACAACAATATTCATACATTTATATAGTATTTTTATTTTTTTATCTCACTTTTTCTCTATTTCTTTTTACATCATATCACGTATATGTTTTATTTTATCTTCTTTTTTTCCTGTCTATCTCTCCTTCTCATCTTTCATATCTTAAAAATATGATACACACTCATCATTTCCATTATTATATTAATGCTAAGAACTATAATTAATATATGGACTTGACCAAGACCAAAGACTTTAGACCCTAAACCCAAACAAGACATTCGGGTTAACAACACGTTTCAGGTTTAGCTTCATGAACCATTTTCTATTTTATTTTTTTCTTTTAGAGGAAACGTGAACGATGTACTTTGATCCCTTAACGTGGATGACATTGTTGGTTGAATAGTTAATGATTTCAACAAATTTGAAAAAAGAGAAGACCAAAACTATCTCTTGACAAGTCTAATCCCTTCATTCCATTGACAATGGATAACACTTTTTGATTCAATGGCTGATTTTAACAAATTTGGGGAAAAAAAATCTAATAGACCAAGACAAATTAAATACTTTGACTCTAATCTCAACACCACATGATCTCATTTGTTGAATATTGAACACCTAAAACATACACTTATCCTTACAAGGTGTTTGGATACCCACATCACATTTTCGGTGCTTGAAATGGAATTTAGCAAAAAATTACAAAATAAAGCATTTGTTTAAATAGTATAATTTTTATAAGGTCAACAAATTAAAAATCACCTTAGATATGTAACTTTCAAAGTAATTATTACAAAAGTCAATAATTGTTATTTTCAAAATGGATGATATTCCATGTTCGGGCTCGATGTAGGTTTATCAAGTATATGATCTAGGTATCTTGAAATATTTACTTGACTTCTTAACAAGGAATTTGGCCGAATTGGTGATTCTAGGTGGAATTCTCAAGGAAACCAAAATGCAAGAGCAATGGTAGGGTATCTACAAAGGCACTCTGATGCTCAAGTCAATAAAAACCCCACACAAAGGTTAGAGATAATAAATGCATATTTTTCACAATGACATTGGAGGTATAAATAGGTGTTAGGTATGAACTAGAATTTGTGGGACGGGGCTCCTTATTAGCGATTATACATTGCTTTGGTATGTATTGGGCATTTGGGCTTAATAGAAATGTGATGCGGATTGGGCTTAGGTCTAATCCATAACAACAATCTTATTATACATAACAAATTATAATTGATTTACTCTATGAAAAAAACTTTTACATTGTCAATATATTCTAATTAAATTATTTGTTTAAAATTATAAGTTTTCAAAATTAATTTTATAACTAATAAGTTTTCCGTGTATTGTATGCACATTTTTAAATTTAAGTAAAATTTATAAATAAAAATAAATTAAGAAGAATAGTAAATGCTTTTTAGAAAATCACCAATTTCATATTTGAAGTTTCATAAAAACAAATTTAAGATTTTTGTAAAAAATATAAAACTTAAAATAATATTTTTCTCAAAAGTTAAAAGAAAAGTTCTAAAAAATTATCTAGAAATATTTTGAAAGCAGCTGGATAATCTTATAATTATCAGACGCAACAAAGCATTCTGCAAATAGCCTCAGCACACAAACAGTGGCACATATCTAAAGGAATGGTTTGCACACAAAAGCTGAACGGGGAAACTTCACATTTGATGACATGCCAAATTCAAGAATAGAAAAGTCTGTTGATGTGTGATAAATGGATGGTGCTTTTCTCGTATCCCTGAGAGGTTCCCATAAACCTTATTTCTGTGTAACTGACACAGCCGAATATCAAATGCGTCAACAATTGATCACTTGTTAACATGAGATGGTACTATTGAAGTACTATCAATTTTAATGTGGGTTTTTGGCTTTCATAGCCAAGCATGCATAATCAGAATGATATGACTTAACGAACAACTAACATTTTAACTTATGCATTTCACACAATAAATATTTATTTTATATAACTTAAATTTATAATAAATAAATACTTTTAATATATATAAATAAAATTTATAACATATAAATGTTTTTGAACATATAAATTATATTTTAAATTTATAATAAATAATTACTGTAATATGATGTTAATTTTTAATTATTGATAATTTTTTTAAAAAAATATTAAAATTCAATTTAGAATTAAAGATATTGAAAATAATAGATTAAAAAAGATAAAAGGTTAAAAAATTTCTAAAAATACTCTCATTGAAGAATGACAGCTAAAAACACTCTTATTAAATAATAACAGCTAAAAATACTCTCATTTAAAATAGTTATATTCTCATTTAATATATAAGATGGATTGAACTCTATAATATCTGAAAGAAACAGGATTCAGAAAAGCAAGAATTTCCTTTATACTATTTCCCTCCTTTGACTTATGTCCATAATTCAGGTTGTGCTTCTCTCCCACTTTTGGCATAGTAAGCATACTCAAAGCATCCGCAAAAGATGGGAAACATATTATTGCGCATAAACCTAAGAAAATGAATGAGTAGACAGAAAGCGTAGAGTTTATCTCTGACTTTTCATTGCACAAGCAAACAATCACAGAATGCTTCTTCGCAGGAACATGCCATTCATTTTCAGCTCACAAGTCACAAAAGTGGTCGAACAAGCACATAAAAGGAGGGACTAAAAAATGTGTAAAATAGAACTTACATCTATATCTTAGCAGTCAGATTAAAGAAACTTGTGCTCTCTACTATGCAGCTTTCTATTCTTTAATGCTGTCATAAAGACTCTCAACAAGGTGAAGTAAAAATCTATCTGCGCCATGTCTGGCCAGCAGAGAAATTGATAGGGGAAGGTTATTATACATCCCTAGTGGTATGCTTACCTACAGAGTGTTAGGAAAAACCACATTGTTATAACATTCTGAACTGAAGTTTAATTGATTAATGAAAATATAGGAGTCCATAAACACAAAGAGAAAGGGACAACCTGACAAAATCCAGATACTCCAGCAATGGACAGCAGGCTAAAAGCCCTTGCACGATAAATTTCTAATTCAGATGTATTTGTTTGTAGTTTTGGGGGAGGCCCTGGAACTGTGGGGATCATGAGAACACCAAAATCCTGAAATTTTCAAACACAAACTGTCACACTAACTAAAAGAAAAAGGCAAGCTTATGAAAATTAATTGGTTGCTTAAAATATGCCAAAGTGCACATCAGAAATCTAAGTGAGATGACCACCGAATTGTTCAAAATCTTGGTAACAATTTTGCAACCCCCCCCACAAGAAAAAAAAAAGGGGGTTGTAAGAAGAAACATTCTAACTAGTTTAGCTTCTTTCTGTGAACAAAAGTAGATGCATACGGAGAATCTATAATCTTCATTTGTGGAATTAGATTGTTTCAAAAACAAGCATAGTCAAGCTAGATGATGAAAAATAAAAGTACAGTGTAATTGTTACTTCTGACAAATGAAAAGCCTTGCTGAAACAAATGTTCAGACCAGAAGTGTTTCAAACATTTATTTCAAAAGTAAGATTGATCTATGATAAATAACAAGTTTGTTTGAAAATTATTTCTCCGTGGACAAGAATAAAGGAGGTTTCCTTTTATGAAGACTAAGGAGAGAATCTATGTAAGGAGGAGTGATTTGTGCATATAAGCACATATATATGGTCTGATGAACATATAACTATCATGATATGTTCATTTGTTGAAATCTGTTGTTTATCAGTACGTTATGGGGATTCCAAAGATCGTAGTACTATGGTCTGTGTGCATGCCTCATGTGTGAGAGAGAAAGAATACCCTAAGAAGAGCAGTGAGAGCATCATGTAGTTCCCTTTTTATAGAATAAAAAATATCAATGTTCTCCCCTGTTGTCCTTAGGGCATCTGATACACGTTCTGAGATTCCAGGACCTAAATCAGGTTTAACAGCACTGACCCATTCACCATGGTTATTCTTGAATTCATATCTACATTACAAATGATAAATAAAGCAAGAATCAAATTTCAATTGAAGGCAATCCACGACCCCTAGAAAATTACAATTATCTTTCCTGAAAGCTATGGATTAAATGGTGAGCTACACCTTTGAAGCAACCGCATGGCACTTGAAAGTGCAGCCAGTGATGGAATGTTATATATTTGGTCTGTATTCTCTTTACTCATGAAATGTTTCAAACTTGGTACATTCGTCTTCACATAGTCGCCAAGGATTTCATGCTTTAATACATCCCCTGCAATAGTGGATACAACAAAAAGACCTTCTGACTAAGTAAAATAAAATTGTTCCAAAATACATATCATACATCATTATTGGGATGAAACCACAAATAGATTTATAACTAAATTAAAAGGGGGAAGAACAAGAATTCCTCATAATTTAGAACTTAAATCTTGAAATCTGTTGTTTTATAATTAACAAGAACATTGAGTTGATAGCAATAGACCTATCTGATCAACTGTTCACCTCCATATAACTTCTCTACTGCTTTGATGACAGTTCGTGTAACTACATCATACGGAATGCTTGAAAGCTGGAAACAGTCCTCTGCAATGATAATGCGAGTAGGTCTAATTGGTGCTACATCTGGCAATTGTAGAATTATATCTCCTACTCTGCTCAAAATCAGTGGATCCCTGGCAAACCATCCTTGATATAAAGATGGGAACAAGAAAATAAGGCTCGAGAAGAAGGGCTCAACAGCTACTGAAGCTATAATTTCAATTGTACACCATACCACTAAGAAATGAAATCTACAAATGGAAAATTCAGACTTAAAATTTGGAGTAAAAAATTCAAAGGAAACTGCATCTTGCTAGAGATCATAAATACTTTTTTAACCGGATAACTAGAGAAAAACAAGTATTCCCTCATTTACTTAAAACATGAAATGCAAGCACATTAGAACCATGAAGAAAAATGTTTACATTTAATTGTATGTAAGTTTCAAAGCATTGGATTGAAGAAAGAATCTCTTATTTTATTAAATTTTAATAGAAACTGAAAATTCACTTGTACGTTCCCCTAGAGATTATCTAATCCCAATGTCATTATAATACTCGTATGTTTTAAAATAAAAATTATGAAAAGTCATCAATGTTAATGCATTGGTGCATTATGTCATTCTCCTTTATCCTCTGTAGTGACGCATTCACCCAAAAATAGAGATTTAACATAGTCATCAAGCTAATGGACTATTACCCACAGTGTCAAAACTTTGTGCCATAGGGATAACTCCTGATACTGAGATAGCACCGTGAGAAGGACGAAAACCAAAAATCCCACAGTATGATGCAGGCAATCTTACACTTCCTCCGGTATCAGTTCCTATGATTAAAAAAACAGTTCAAATTATTAATAAAGTGATGCCAAAATTAAATTCATTGGAATGGAAGAATAGCTCACTATTGAGGAAAAACATAACAGCGCTTGAAATTATTAACAAAGTGGTGCCAAAAATAACTAATGGAATGAAAGAGTAGATCACCTATTGAGAAATCCACAAGCTTTGCACCAACTGCAACAGCAGAGCCACTAGAAGATCCTCCTGGAACCCGTTCTGCTGCACAAGGATTTCTAGGTGTGCCATAATGTATATTCTCTCCGTCTAAACTGCCAGATCAGAGTACTTAATTATGTGAGTAACAGAAGTAAGGTGATCAAAATATGCACATGTCTGATAACAAAAAATACACTTACTCATAGAGTCATATTTTCAATAAAGAGAAAGCTCCACCAAAGTGAGCTAAAGTGAACAAGTATCCATTTAACTAAAGAGCACCGTGGTCTAACACTAAATTTTAAGGGTAGGTACACCCTTACTTGTATACTTTAGAGGCAAATTCATTTTTGGAGAGCCTTGTCCTCTCAATATAATCTACTGACTGAGTGAAAGTTAAGAAAGTTATATTACTTCCAAGTTCCAACTCTAAGATTTAGACTAACAAGTCACAATTTACATGACAATGATCACAGATAATAGAGTGTCACTCTTTTCACATCAAATTTCATTTAGTCATAGAAGATGGTTTCTATAAACTAAAACTTAGGACTATAGAACCCAATGGTTGTTTAGAATGAGTGAAAGAATTGAGCAAAGAAAACCAAACCTGTAAGCCATTTCATCCATGACAGTTTTACCAACACAAGTGGCTCCTGCTCTGAGGAGAGCCAAAACTGTAGGAGCAGTAGAGGTAGCCACGGGATGAGTCCTTGCCCAGTCAGGATTCCCGAAGCCAGTCACATACCCTTCCACGTCAAATCTGTTTGACACAAACACTTGCTTCAAGTTCAAGATGGAGCCAAGGAGAATTTTGATACTCTGAATATTGTGGTACTAAAAGCAAATTGACCCAGCATACATACATGTCTTTCACTGCAAAGGTGAGTGAATTCAGAGGAAGCGCAGGTGAAGAACTTGGTGGTAGTAAAGTGAATTTCTCCATGAATGCTCCATAGTCTGCGGGTGTCTCCATGCGTCTTGCAAACCTCTAACGTTCTCAACCACTCACAGATGATGATGCTAATAAAGATTACAATGATTAAAGAGCGTTTTATTTTACCCTTTTAAAGATAAGGCTACCTTCAAACTTTGATTGCCCAATCCAAATATCAGTCACACAACACCTTTTTAGATTTGTGTTCTACTAACGAAGTCATTTTATTACATTTTGTTTTTTATACCATTCATCCATTTTTATTTTTTTTCACACTCCTTTTCTACTTTTGCTGTTTTTGAAGATTTTCCGACAGTCAAATTTTTTTCCTTCAACCATGTCATTTTATTTTATTTTTCATTTTTCCCATCATTAATTCAATTATGTTTTATTTTTCTTCTATCTTCTACCATTTTAGTTTTTCCAACAGTCGGTTTTCTCTTTTTCTTTAACCAATGCATTTTATACACTTCATTTTTTAATTTTTCGCATCATTCACTCGTCGTTTATTCATTTATTTATCTTAGAATGTGAATTTGAACCTAACTCAACCTTATAAAACCGGCTTGTAAGGTGAGAGTTACTCCTCACTTATATACACTTGTTTGGTCATATCACTAGTAGATGTGGGATATCCAACACACTCCCCTCACGCCGAGGACTGGACATCTCAAGCGTGACGTTTGTAGGACTAGACATATGCGAGTGATTCAATAATAGCCCGATAGCGGGTGACCCGAAAGGTTCAACAACAATCGCTAGGATAGGCTTTGATGCCATCTTAGAATATAGGTTTGGACCTAAATCAACTTTACAAAACCGACTTGTAAGGTGAGGGTTGCTCCCAACTTATAGACACTTGTTTGGCTACATAACTAGTCGATGTGGTATCTCCAACACTATTAGAGATAAGATTAGTTAGAAAGTTGTTAGTAGAAAGTTACTTTTGTTGCCTATATAAAGGCCTTGTGTAAATCCATTGTATTCAACTTTTCTCATCATCAATACAATCATATTTTTAGTTTTATACACTTTCCCTCAACTCTCTTTTCTGAACCATGAATTCTAACATGATATCAGAGCGATATCACCCACCTTGAAAATTTTTTCACTACTTTCTTCATTTTTTTCTTTACTCTTCTCCATTTTCTTTTTATTTTATTTTCCCAAGAAAATCTACTGTACAAATTCCGTTTCATTTTTCTTTCTTTTTCATTCTATCTTCGTTTCGCTGCCATGAAGAGCTTGTCTCTCTGATCTTGATTTTATTTTCTTCTAATTCTCTCTCCCATTCCTTCATTTCATTTTTTCCCCCATTCTTCTTCCGCTGTCATGGCATCTTGATGGTGCGTACCATTACATTGATCAAAGTGTGAGATTGTTGGTTCTTTGCTGAACTGCCGATGATGCACTTATGAGCGTGGAGCTTTCAAAACATCTTCAGAGTATGACTCTTATTGAAGTTGTTAGCTGAACTTTGTTTGGAAGATGTTCACTGAAAGTTCTCTTCAGAAATTGGCTGCTATATTTTCTTGATTAGAAGATGTTCTTGAAGCTGTTTTGGTTTTGCTGACAATGAATTGCAAATTTGATAAGTTGGGGTTATGGTTTCTACTATGCTCGCAAAGTGTTTGATAAAATGTGAGAGATTTGCTTTTGATATTGCTTAGATACAGTCTTCTACCTTTTCTTGTGCTACTTCTGATTTGTGGATTATGATCAGACGATTGAATTTGAGAAATTGAATATAGCCATGGATACACGACTACAATAGGCTCTAGTCATTCAGTGTCATTTTCCTTTACGTTCTGATTTACTTTCTGTGGATCTATTATCCTGTTGCTTGGCTGGCTCTGACTGCATTGGTCTTCTGGATTTTCTGGTTCTGTTCTTTTTGAGTTTTTGGTGGACAAAGCTTGGCTTCAGAGGGTTCTTCACCGCTCAATGGTCCTATGATTTTTTGCTATTTCCCATGCACACCAACTGTTCGATGATTTGTCTCTTTGATGATTTCATTGTTGTTTAGCCTCTTTTGGGTTGATTGTTAGCTTCTGCCTGTTTTTAGACAATTAAGTTTTGTTTTAATGGTTTATTGCTTCCGTCCTGTGAGCTTCTACCATTGATGGTTAAGCATTGAGATGTTTTGCTTCTGTCTTGAGTGGTTAAGCATTATGTTTTGGCTTTTGCTCTTGATGGTTAAGCTTTGTTGCTTTTGCCTTATGGTAGTTAAACATTCTCATTGATTTGTGCTTCTGCAAGTGGTTCAACTTTGAGGTATAGTTTCTGCTTGATATTGAAACTTTTGCCTTATGGCTTTGATGATTTTAGCTTCTACCTTGTATGGTAGTTAAGCTTTGTTTATTATTTTTTTAGCCGATGTATTTCTAGTTTGTTTCATTGTATTTCATTTTGTTTTGCTCCTTGTACAACTCATCCCAAGCTAGAAGTGTTGTGAACACATTCCAGCTTGCAAGAGGCTATTAGAGATAAGATTGATTAAAAAGTTGTAAGTAGAGAGTTACTTTTGTTGCCTATATAAAGGCTTTGTGTAAATCCATTGTATTCAACTTTTCTCATTATTAATACAATCATATTTTCAATTTTATACACTTTGTCCCAACTCTCTTATCTGAATCATGAATTCTAACAATTTACTCCTCAGCAGTCAGTTTTTCTTTTTTCCTGTTTTATTTATTTATGCTCTCTGCCGTAGGTGGAGACGAGTACAAGTTTGAAACTGTATTGGATCACATTACATATGATACATTAAATCAAATAATAAATTGAGTAAATGCTTCGTTTATTTATTTATTTTTGAAAATGGGCAAATGTTGTTACCTAGTAAGAGCTTAAAGAATCAGGTTATGAACGTGGAAAAAGGATTTTCTGCCTTTTTGTTACAACTGCATAGAATCTAGACCATTAAAATTGTCATACAACTTTACACCCTTGGGTCTTGGGTGGAGAATTGTACCTTCTGCAGTAACTGTAGAGGATCAATAGCACTCTTTGATGTGCGAAAAAATTTCTCCTATGCTATTCGAGTAGCAATTACAGCAAATACATGAGAAAAATAGAACAAGGAATCTACTCATTTTCATCAGAGTCACCATCAAATATGTACAGGTATGGAATCACAGTTGTGCGATCAATTAATTCACTTTGAGAAACCTCAGTGTTTATGCCGGGGGAGCTCCAACCTAACCGTTGTATGTAAACAGCATCATAAGCTTCAATATTCATTCCTGAAGCAAGAAATAGTTGAATCTCATATACAAATCTGTCCGTTCTTGCTGCCAGAAAGGGCCTTGCGGCATCAGAGACTGAAATTTTGAACTCCTCCTGTTTCTTTTCAGGTGCATTCATCAATGACTTCTGCTCTCTCCTGCAAGTTTGAGAGTTGATAGTAACCATCCCTATTTTTCATACTTACAATGTTAAAGCAGCTTAAAATGCATGAAGAAACTAACCTTGTCCATAATGCTGCTTTGATCACACCAAGGATATGGTGCACAATGACATCAACATCCTCCTCCTACAGATTCAGCAAAAGAAGGTTTAAGTCGAGAATTAACACAACTATGCAATTACAGCAACACCAACAACCCACCCCCCCTCCTTCCCCAAGCAAAAACTAATTAAAATAAAGAGAGGCCAGGAGATTGAAGAATCAGAAATTTCACCTATAATTAGGCACATACATACAGTAGCACTAAAGAAAATGCAACAAAATGTGAATCAATATACTGTAACAGATCAAGCACATTATGTTACTGGATATTTTTCCAGTTGCAAGACCTGAGAGAAAATGCACTGCACCAACAGGCCATTAATCTGAAAACTTCACTAACCTGGATAAGAGCTTGAATCTCTCTTCTTAACCAACTTTCAAGCCAGCAGTTTGGCTGATTGTACTTATGAGATTTCCAATATAGTGATATATTGAATATGTCATCTAAGAAACCTGCCCAGACAAAGTAAAAAAAAGAAGTAAAACAAATAAAATACTGATAACAAATATTTGACACAAACCATAGGACAGACAGACACCACTATAAAGTAAGAAATTTGTTAAACAAAAGGCAGTAGAATACCTTGTTCAGTGTAATAGCATTGTAATCTACATCTGTGTGCTCTTGATAAGATAAAACTGCACACACAAACAGAAGAGCAAAGTATAAAAAGATAGTTCTACTAAAATTTTCAACTCAAATAAAGCTGAGACAAACCTATCCTCAAAATCCTCATTTACATAATGTTGTCGAAAACAGCTTCCATCAACTCCATATATGATAGAAAAATTTTCCGTCTGCATATTAGAGATAAACTACGAAGTCAGTACCTCATTTTCTCCAGCTTGATACTAACTTCTACTAACATTCCCCCCACTTGATTTATCATAAATCGTCACCTTTACTGCTTTGCAAATTTTGACGTCTATAAGAAGCAATCAGGGTGCAGTAAATTGAGAGCACTAAAAAGTCATCAATTGAAATTCTTTTTAAAGGGGTGTATCACGGAGGGAAAATTTATACTTCAACAAAGTCCATGTGGCAAAATAACAATAAAAACAACAACAACAATAATAAGAATAACAATGCATAAAAAAAAAAAGTCATAGTGTGGTGCTCCAGAAGTTGAAAAATGATGGTATTAACCAAACCTTACAGAGGGGGCATTTTACAGAAGAAGGTGGACAAGGGTGCTTGCCAGCAACCACCTTGGTCCAGCGTAAAATGCAATTGAAGCAAAACTTATCTGCAACAGAAGAATAAGCTTGATGGTTACTAGGAGTGATATATAACAGTAACAGTGACATGGGACAGTTGTCTCTAATTGCTTCTTAAATCTCAAGTAATGATCCTAAAAAATCTTGTCTTGTTGATATATAATTTCCGAGAGTGATTTTCAAACAAAAAAGTTTCCCAAGACTAGACCGATGTTAACAACCTAGAGAATTTTGCAACAAATTAGACCATGCAATCCACATAATCACACAAACCCGATAAAGGGTCTACACCATATGCAACAAATTTATAAACTCTAGGATTAAAAAGCACAGAAAAATTACCATCATATGGCAACAGAAGGGAGAGATGGTGATTAAGAAAAAGAGTAATAGGGAACAGGGTGAGGGCATACGAAAACACTTGTCGAGGTAGCAAAGTTGAACGAACGGTCCCAAGCATATGGGGCAACAGCAATTGGAATCCTCCGAGTCCGGGGAAACATGCTTGCTCACCCCAATCGCTGCGTCATCTTCCATAGTTTCCAAGCCTATTTTCCCTTGCTGCACGGTTCAGATTTTTCTCGTTTATATTAGATATGATCTAAAAAAAATTAATTAGAATGCACTAATTATTATTTAATAATATATTATTATTATTATTATTATTATTATATAATATCAAAAAATAATAATAGATTATTATATATGGTAAAATGATTAATTTTTGTAATATGAAAAAATATTAGCCTACGGGAAAAGAAAATTAAAAAAGTAATTTTTCCAATATATTAAAATTAAAGCAATTATATATTATTATTCTGGGACCAACCTAGGCTTTTAAGTCAACGATGCTTTTTCCAAGTATCACTGGCTTAGGAGCAACTGTTCTGGAGGTTACTCGAATACACAGCCTTATGTCGGCTTATAGGTCGTATATCCTAGCTAGCATGACTTCGGTCATCTCGGACAGCATTTACTAGCTATTTTGAACCGACTTTATGCTTATCCCAGTATTGCATGAAAAGCGCCTAACGGCAAGGAAAGCGTGCATTAAGGTACCAAAACGCACGCTGCCACGCGGCACCTAACTGTAACAGAATTTTCCTCCAAAACACTATATAAAGGACTTCGCACTCATCAAGTACACACGCTTTCTCGTACTCACTCATTCTTGCACCCTTACTGACTTAAGCATTAGAGTCCTTGCAGGTGCCACCACCGGAGATGTCAACAACCACCGTGGGAGTTCATCGAAGATTCTCTCTTATGTTCACTATGTAACACCCTGTTTCTCCTAATACCTGATTAAGTGTTTTAATAACGAAAAGCAGGAACTTAGATATGTAATCTAGGTGATTAAAAGGAAGAAATGAATTGTTATTGTGTATGGTTTATTATATGTGGTGAAAGTGGTGAATTATCTGTTTGAATTCGAGTTTGATTTTAGGGGATTTGAGATATGTGCTTGAGTCAATCTAGATATGTTGTAAGAATGATTTTAGGCTTTTGAGAAAAAACAATTGAGTTAAATCAGTTTTGGGATAAGAGCAATGGTTTGGTGAGATTTGGGTCTCAGTTGGCCAAAAGTCCGTGTGAGAGCTCTGGCGGGCTCGGATATAAAAGGAGGAGAAGGAGGGGAGACCCTCATTCTCCTTCTCTCGCTTCACTTTCTCTCTCATCCCTTCTCTCTCTTTTCTTCATCTTTCTCTATTTTTCTCAAGATTTCTCGAGTTAGGTAGGGATGTTAGAGGTTTCTTAACCCCAATTTCGTGTTCTTGAGTTGCAGAGGGTAGATTTCTTGGAAGATTAGCTCAAGAGTTCTCTTCTCTCATATTCTCATCTTCCCAACTTTCAAATTTGGAAGCTTTTGAGGTAAGGGAAGCTTACTATTGCTTGATTCCATGTTTGTGGTCATTGATATGTTGATTCCATGCCTTGAAATTGGTTGATTTTGGTGATTGCGTGTGTGGATGTGGGTTTTGGGAAAAATGGGTTTTGAAAGGGGTTTTTGGAAAATTTTGATGATGGATGGATAAAGTTGTTATATAATCGGTTAGAAATGTATTAAAAGTGTCTAGAATTTTTTTGTGATGTTTGTGATGGATTTGGTCAAAAACGACATGGATAATCTTTCTACGAACTACAAAAGTCGTGATTTGGCGCCGGATGACAGTTGACAGAATGCTGTCAATTAGCGACGGAATTTTCAGTTTAGTGACAAAAATTTTGCCTCTAGCAACGGATTCTGTCGCCGAACAACATCTTCACAAATTTTCACTGATGCTCTCGGGGATGTTGGCGCCGGGTGACAAGTTTATGGTGCTAGGCGACAAAACCCCTGATTCTCCCCTGTTTTTGAGATGCTTTATGTCAATTTTATGGTGCTATGCATGGACCATTAAAGTTGAAATTTTAAGAAACATAAAGTTGGGGTTGAATGCTATTGGTTTAATGTTTGGTGTGATAATTAGGAGCTTTGGAAAAATGTTTAAACTCCATAAAAAAGACAAATTCATATTGTATGTTGAGAATATTTGTGTTGTTATATAATGAATGGTTATGAATGATGTTGATGGCTTATGATGTTGTTGGATATGTGTTGACGTGGAAGGTTTAGATAGGACTTCCGCATGTTGTTGTTATTATTCCAAACTTGGTGATTTGTTTTCTTCATTATTGTTATGGATTGGTTTGATAAAATGTTAGAAAATGGTAATTGAGTGAAAAGTTGCTCAGGTAGAGCCCCCACTAGTTGTAGAATGAGGTGATAATGAGATATCTTACTTGTTGACCATGCAAGAGGCTAGATTGGGCCTGCATGGAGTTGGTAGTGATTGTTGGACCACAGGTGGTGCTAAGTAGGCCACGTGATGATATGTTGATATATATATATGTGTATGATGTGTTGATTGTTGTCATTGAGTGGATGGTTGTGATGATGTATTGATATACATGTACCTATGGATATTATGAATGGTTGTGGTTGAGTTGATTGTTGTAGTGATACATTCATTGACATGCATATATTGTTGGCTGAGGTTGTATGGGCCTCATGCCGTATACGGGTAGGCATAGAAGTTGGGGGTGAACAGAGCTGCGGCTCAGACGGGCATCCAACCTAGTTCCTAAATGAGAAGTGGGGTCTGAAAGATGGGCCTAGAGGATAAGTGGATAGGTAATCCCGCAGTGGGGCCAAGGCAGTGCAGGCCTTGTGTCACGATACCACAACCCACATACACTTATCTTGACAACCATAAACTTATCCAACAGATCAGAGTTTTGGCAATCCCTGAATGGTGCTTGGAAGGCCATGGTAGGGGGATAAGACCTGGCTAATCGCCCGATATGTAGAAATCTCTCGAGAGTAGTGTCTTCTTGCATTGGTATGGTGATTGATATCACTAAGAAAGAATGTGATTATATATCATGAAATTGTGATGATTGTAATGTGACGTGGAGTCCTAAGTTGAGAATTCTTTTGTATGAATATATATATATATATATATATATATATATATATATATATACATGTACATAGACGTTCAGAACTCTAGATGTATTATGATGAGTTGTGTTGTATGTATACAAACTCATTTTCTGATGAAATGGGAATCCAAACTTGTATGATGATGAAATTGTCATTATGCTTATTCGATGCTGTTTTTGCTATGAGTACTTGGCAATTGTTATTGTGGTGGTGTTAGGTGTTAGTAGCGGAGGCAGTGTTATTGTTGTGGTTGATTTATTGTGGCTATTTGAAATTGTTATGATTGGTGATGGTAATGATAAAGGTATTGTTGATATAAGGCATGTTGTTGTGTTGAAGGTGTTGTTGTTATGGTTATATTGTTGTTATAGTTATTATTTTAAGTAAGCTTACCCTTGCGTCATTTGCACGTGTGGTTCGTGCCTGTGATGATCACGTCTTTGGCGAGGGAGCAGATGTTGAGTTTTTGACAGGTTCAACTTCACTTAATTGGTGATGAAGCTTCTTTTCAGCCAGTGACGAGATTGAATAAGCATGGAGAATTATATGTTGTTCTTTTCTTTAAAGGAATTGAATATTCCTAATCGTTGTTTATTTTATTTTTTTGATGATGTATAAGGTGACCAGCTATAGGAAGTTATGTTATTATATTGTAACCTTAATCGTACATGATATCTTTAGATTTGTATAAATTTTATCGTTATGAATGGTGATATAATCAACTTTTGTTAATGATTAAACTTATGGTCAAAAGATGATGAATGTGAGTAGTATTGTAGCGACAGAGGGTCGTTACACACTACACAACATTGGAGCCATCTATGGGAAACGTTTTCTGATTCTCCTCATTTTCTTTATTATTTGGAGAACTGTTCGTGATGGTCAGCACAAAATATCGCAAGTTCGTTGTGGCGCCTTCACCACCAAAGCTCCCGCCACTATCACCTAAGGACGATGAAGCCACTTTAGCCACACCTGTGGCGATCCTTGAGGTGAATGGTGTTCCAACACCGTCAGTCACCATGGTTGACCTCGCTACACTAATGCAGCAATAGAGAGAGAAGCTGAAGGAGCAAGAGAAGATTATTGCAAAGCTTCAAGCGGAGAAGGAGAGTAAAAAAGTTTTGGAAAATAGTTACGACCACACTAAGAGGTCTGCAACATCTGCTTTGAGACCAGGTCATGCTGCACCAGAGGTACATGACGCATATATGGTAACGAAGGTGAACGAAGACGATGAGATAATTCCGTTCAACCTTCCTTTCTCTATGAAAATATTGAGTTTACAGGTTCCGAAGCAATTACAACAACTGCCTTCATTGGAGTTATATGATGGATCTATTGATCCAAATGGTTACCTCTCAATGTTCGAATCTGTGATGTCTTACAAAAGAGCTTATGCCTCGTTGACATGTAGAGCATTCCCGCTCTCGTTGAAGGGAATGGCACAAAAATGGTTCCAATCTCTAGAGCCAAGATTCGTTGATTCCTGGATATCATTGAAAGAGAAGCTTAAGACTACTTTTGTAATTAGCAAGGCTAAACCTAAAACCGAGGTAGACCTTAAGAGGATCTACCAAGGCGCGGATAAGCCATTAGGAGATTACATTAGCAGGTTTAATCAGGAGGCCAGGGCGACTGAAAGCTTGCAGCCCGGAGTGGTGCTGATGTTGGCTAAGGACAGGGTGAAGGAAGGCTTGCCTTTCTTTAGGTCGATTGTTAAAATGCCTTCGACTTCAATGGAGGAATTTCTGAAGAAGGTGGAGAAACACATCAACTATGAGAACATGCTAGAGGGCAAGAAAGTGAAGATGGTTGAGAACGCAACACAAAAGAAGAATCCGTAATCGAAGGTTGACAAACTGCCACGTCATGAGGACCGAGCTTTATACAAAGGAGGACCGAGGTTCAAAGACTATACACCGTTAAATGCTTCTAGGGGAATAATTTTGAATGAGGTATACAACGTAGAGTTTGTTGAAAAAGGGATAAAACCCCCGAAGCCAATAAGAAACAGAAAAGGAGGAGATCAGTCCAAATACTGTCAATATCACAAGGCACCAGGGCATAATACTGATGAGTGCTCTCAGCTAAAGGATGCCATCGAATTGTTGATTAAGTGAGGAAGACTTAGTCTCTTTGTAAAGTAGAATGGAGGCAATCGTGGTAGAGGACGACGTCCTTCACCACCAAGGAGAGAGAGAACAAGGAGCCCCAGAAGGAGGCACTCCCCATCCAGGAGGGAGAGATCACTACACTGCCATAGTCCCATGAGGAGCCGCTCCCTACATAGGCCATCATAGGATGGTGCCGAAGTTCAGGTCATTCGACGTCAATCACCACAGCGATCATCATCCTAGCAGCCCGCAAGATCCCCTATTCATTCCCCCGCAAAGAGTCATGAAGTCATATATGTTATAGCAAGCGGATTTTAAGGAGGAGGCCCGTCAAACAGTGTAATAAAAAGGTACGCCAGAGAAATTTTGGCAACACCTTCCGAGGTTCATGCTGTTGATAACCCTGCAAAGAAGAGGATGCTGCCTTTAATATTTGATGACTTTGACAATGCAGATGTCATACCAAACCACGATGACCCCTTAGTAGTGAAGGCTTTTATGGTGAATAATGAGGTCCACAGGCTCTTGGTGGATATTGGTAGTCCCGCCGACGTTATGTTCTATGAACTATTCAAGAAGCTAAAGATTCCGGAGTCCAAATTGATGCCTTACAATGAAGATCTAATCGGATTCTTAGGGCACCATATATTGCTGGTGGGATACATAAAGTTGCATGTGACTTTTGGAAAACTGCCCTGCATAAAAATTGTAACTACTCAGTTCATAGTGGTAGATGCTAAATCTTCTTACAATACTATCTTGGGAAGACCGATTTTGAATGCTATAGGAGTTGTCCTCTCAGTCTCGCATCTAGCTATGAAGTTTGTGGAGGATAACATGGAGGTAGTTACTCTGCAAAGAGACTAGAAAAAGGTGAGGGAATGCTATAAAGAGTCCCTAAAAGTGAGTCCTAAACCCGAGATGGAGTACAAGCCCAACCTCGGAGAAAGCGAAGTGCTACTACCAAAGTTAGACTATCAGGATAAGATAAAATGGGATACTTGGATGCCCTGGCCGAAGCCCGAGGGGGAGTGCATCCCGATCCAGATCAGGAAAGAAAATGACTAGGTCGTTAAAATTGGCACCAACCTGAATGAGAAGATAAAGAAGGATCTATTGACCCTTATAAGGAACAACGCCGACTTGTTTGCTTGGAAACCGACAGACGCGCCTGGAATAGACTGTAATTTCTTTTGTCAACGGCTAGAAGTGAATACTTTAGTAAAGCCGATATGTCAAAGAAGGAGGGAGATGGCCCCTGAACGCTTACAGGAGATTGACAGGCAAGTTGAAGAGCTGTTGAAAGCAAGGTTCATCTGAGAGGTGAAGTATACTATTTGGCTAGCCAACATGGTGCTTGTCAAGAAACAAAATGGTAGATGGAGGATATGCATTGATTATACTGATCTTAACAAGCACTGCCTGAAAGACGCTTATTCCGAATACAACCAAATCCCTTTATACCTAGGCAATTAGGAGAAGACGGCTTTCATGACTGAGAAGGCCAATTACTATTATAAAGCCATGTCTTTTGATTTTAAGAACGCCGGGGCCACATTTCAGAGGATGATGAATAAAGTGTTCGAGGAGCAGATAGGCTGAAACTTAGAAGTATACGTGGACGACATGATCATGAAGAGTGCCACCCCTGAGGCGCACCTTCGAGATTTAGAAGAAACTTTTGCCCAGCTGACAAAGTACAACATGGGACTGAACCTCGATAAATGCGTGTTAAGTATTTCGACAAGAAAATTTTTAGGGTATATGCTATTCGAAAAGGGCATCAAGTTAAACCTAGAGAAATGCCAAGCCATACTAGAAATGAAGAGTCCTCAAAATGTAAAGGAGGTCTAGAAATTAATCGGGCAGTTAGCTGCATTAACGAAGTTCATAGCCAGATCGGCATAGAATGCCCTTCCTTTTTTCTGGCTTTCAAGGAAAGACAAACCTTTTGAATAGACCGAAGATTGTGAAGCTACGTTTAGAAAGTTGAAAGAGACTTTATCATCTCCCCCCTACTCACTAAACCTGAGCCAGGTGAGGTTTTGTACTTGTATTTAGCTATGACCGACGAAGCCACGAGTGTAGCCTTAATACGGGGGACTTTGGAGGGACAAAAGCCAGTCTACTTTGTAAGCAGCCCTCTCCAAGGCGCTGAACCGAGATATCCCAAGATGGAGAAGGTCATATTCACTTTAGTGATATCGGCGAGGCGATTAAGACCATACTTTCAATCACATCAAATTGTAGTAAGGATGAATCAGCCAATCTGGCATATCTTGCATAGGCCTGAATTAGCAGGGAGGATGACAACTTGGGCTATAGAGTTATCGGGGTATGGGATTTAGTATGAACCGAGGCATGCACTCAAAGCCCAAGCACTAACCGAATTCATTGCGAAGTTAACTCCTATAGAATCTCCATCTACAACTTTGACCTAGACTCTTTTTGTTGATGGGTCATCCAACGAAAAAGGAAGCGGAGTCGGCATACTGTTGGAATCAGCAGATGGTGTTGTGCTGGAGCAGTCTTTGACCTTTACGTTCCCCACTTCTAATAACCAAGCAGAATATAAGGCATGCATAGCCGGACTCATTGTGGCATCCGACATTGGTGTCACGTCGCTGCGTGTATACAGCGATTCGCAATTGATGATTTCGCAGATTAATGGGGCGTACCAAGCTAAAGAGTCGATATTGCAAAAGTACCTAGTAAAAGTCAAGACTCTCCTCACAAAAGTCGATAATATAGACTTTGTCTACATTCCCCGAGAAAAGAATGCTAGGGCGAATATCCTGTCCAAGCTGGCTAGCACAAAGTCTTCCGACAATAATAGGACAATCATCCAGTCGACAATCCATGAACCTAACCTCATCGTGGTGGTAGAATCGAAGCAAAGTTGGGTGACTCCTATTATAGACTACTTAAAAAAAGCACCACTCAGGAAGGCAAGAAGGAAGCAAGGAGGCTAGAAAGGTTGACTACTCATTTCTGTACTATTAATAATAAACTTTATCGGCACGATTTTTTCCAACCCTTGCTCAGATGTTTGAGAAAGTCAGAGTCTGAATATATGATGGCAAAAATACATGAAGGATATTACGGCCAGCACTTGGGGGTAGAGCACTAGCCAAGAAGATATTTAGAGTAGGCTATTACTAGCTGACACTAGAAAACGATGCTATAGAGTTCACCAAAAAATGCGATAGATGCCAAAAATACTTCGACATTCATCTCACACCTCTTGAAGATCTAAGTACAATCACCTCCCTCTGGTCTTTTATTTGGTAAGGGATTGACATACTTGGCCCTTTTCCAAAGACACCCGGTTAAGTAAAATATTTGGTGGTAGCGATCAACAATTTCACCAAGTGGATTAAGGCAGAAGTGCTAGCTATTATCACAGTAAGGAACGTGGAAAACTTTGTGTTCCGACAAATTATTTGTACATTCAGAATACCGGATGTCCTAGTGTTAAATAACGGCACGCAGTTCACAGATAGAACTTTTCAGGAATTCCTGGTCGGGTTAAAGATTAAGTGGGCACTTTACATCGATCAAACATCTCCAAACAAATGGACAGGCAGAAGCTAAAAATTGAGTCATTCTTTGAGGACTAAGATAGCGTTTGGATGAAGCAAAGGGGTGTTGGGTTGAGCAACTACCATACGTCCTTTGGGCGTACTGCTCAACCCCTCACTCCTCCACTAGGGAGTCTTCTTTCTGCCTTACTTATGGCGTGGAGGCAATGATCTCAGCAGAAATAGGAGAGCAGACGTGGAGAGTGGCTAATTTGAGACTGGAAGATAATGACAAACTTCTGCGAACTGAGTTAGATGTTACCAAGGAAAGAAGAGAAGTCGCAGCCATAAGAGAAGCCGCTTTGAAAAGGTATGTCGTAGCAAGGTATAACAAAAAGGTCATTCCTCATACTTTTGAGCCTGGAGATCTGGTATTAAAACACGCTGACATTGGAGGAAAGAATGCCAAGCAAGGGAAGCTTGCTGAGAAATGGAAAGGCCCTTATTGGGTTACCTCAAAGACTGGCACATAGGCATGCGCATTGGAGACGCTACCTGGGATTTCCATCCCGCGAACTTGAAACGCGAGTAACCTCAAACGGTACTACAGTTGAGGCATGATTGGTAACGAAGCTTAAATAACTTTTTGATTTTGTAGTTTATGCTTGTAGTATAGCTGGGTTGAGTTGTGTACTATAATTCGTGGCTCTTGTACTATTTTTTTCCCCCACGTGATTAATAAAAGGATAGTTTTTTTGGCCAAGAAAGTAAAGCGCAGGATGAAACAGACTAAGTCAAAGAAGAAAAGCGTAAAAAAGAAAGACCCCTACCCCATATATGTGAATTCGCTCCAGCCGGGTAGAAAAATACTACCCCGTGTACATGGATTCGTTCCAACCGGGGTAGTGGAGGAAAAACTCCCACCCCGTGTACGTGAATTCGCTCCAGCCAGGGGAGAAGAGTGTTGTCTCATATACGTGGATTCACTCCAGCAGGGATAGGAAAAAATCACCCCATATACGTGGATTTGCTCCAGCCAAGGTGGAAGAAAAACTACCCCGTGTACATTGATTCGTTCCAGCTGAGGTAGGAAAACATTATCCCGTGAAAATGGATTTGCTCCGGCCGAGATAGAAAACCTCCACCTTGTGTATGTGGATTCGCTTCAGCCGAGGTGGAGTCGAAAAACATGAAAATAAGAAGTGTACAAAGCTAAAAGCAAATTCAAGAAAAGAAGAAGTAAGAAAAATTATAGTACAGACGAAATAGCGCAAAGCTAAAGCACAAGGATAAATAAGACAAAAAAAGACAGGATAAATGAAGATGCCGAGATAAACACATCATATTCAAACTGTTCAAATTGTACACAAGTTTTGTCAGAAACACAATGTAAAATTATCCAAGCAAGTTACAAAATAAACTGACATTCCGACCCTTCATTATTTGGCACTGGCAGCACCCTGATCGGCAGCTTCTGGTTGAAAGGTCTCAGCAATCTCGGCATCATAATCATCACCTAGGACCACGACCTCGTCTGAGGGAGGAACCATTGGCGTCACCTGCGGAGTCGATATAAAACTGTCAACAAGTTGCCCTTCAACATCCTGCCTATTAATGTTTAGTTTAGAAACGACCCCGATTTCCACTCATTTTGAGCCATCTCCAGTTTCTTCGTCTGCATCGCCTTCAAAGTCGAAGCCAACAACAGGCACAGCAGGATCTGTCGGCACCATCTCACCATTTACATTCGCATGCCAGATGCTGTCAATAACTTCACAATCAGGCCAAGAACACTTTATGTCCATGTTTCTTTGGAGGAGGAAGCGCACTTATTCCATTGTGTTTTCGAAGGAGAGTTGGACGGACTCTATCCAACGGTGACACATCTGTTGGGATTCCTCCTGAGAAGTTATCACGCCAGCTTCTAACTCTCGCATCCTAGCTTAATATCTTGAACTTTGTTTTCTGAAGCTTTGAGTTAGGAAGAAAGATTCAAGTCTAGCTGAACATATTTGGCATTAGCAGCAGACAACTTCACCTGGAGGTCGGTTTTAGCCCTCTCCATCCGCATTTTCTTGGATTTCTCTTCCGCCAGCTGCTTCTTTAAAACTCACAAATCCTTCTCCAGCTTGGCAATGCGATGGCCGAACTCCTTTTTGGCCCTGCGCATCTCTTCCTTAGCTTGTTTTAGCCAAGCAATAAAAGCATCTTTCTCAGCCAGGACATCTAGAAGGTTCTTATCGCTGTAAGCCTCCCTCATTAGCACATATTGAGTGTATCCATGAAACATATGGCCGAAGAGGGAGGCTAAGCCCTCGAGTCCACCTTGCATAACACTTAGCTCACCCATAATAGTATCTTCAAAAACAACCGAGTTTCCGGCTAAGATTTGCCTGTTGACCCTCTCAATAGCAAAAAAGAAGAACGGTCATCCCGTCGCCTCTTTAGTGGCAGCTCCTCCCTTTATGTATCACCACTTACAACTCTCTTCTCGGCAGCTCGGGCAACTTGTGATATATCAACAAAAATGACATTGGAAACCCCGACCACCATATCAAACGCGGAATGAGCCACCTTGGTGGAAGCTGGCTCAACGGAAGTCAATGTAGGCATAGCCTCAACTTCCCGAATTACAATACTCTTTGTCATGAGATGAGCGAAAGGTGGAGGAACCTTAGCCTTCTCAGCAGCAGTAGCCTTCTGTTTTCCTTTGGTATTCCTTGGTTGTTTTGGTTTCATCGCCCTTATCTTGTTGAAGGGCCAAGGCAAAGTCGGCCATCTTCGATTTCACCATTTTTTCTGCAAGTAAAAATATGAACTTGGTCAAGCAGTGCATAAAATGCTAAGACAACAACAAAAACTGAATTGACAAAACTTTCACACAAACATACCAAAATTTTGCCAGTATTCAAAAGGAGTAATGTTAATCAACCATTGACACAAAATCTGGTCTTGTAAGTTCTTTATCATCTTAGAAAAATGGGATCTCCTCCAGGCTTAGATGGCCATCCCAGACCAAAAATTGGCCAAAATCTAAGCAATTATGGTCGTATAATCAGTATAGTGAAAATCGGGGCTTGATTACGTTCTCCCCTGCATCATGTACAATGAAAAAGGCCTTCGAGCTCTCTACGCGAGGGCAATGGAAGAAAAACTTGTCCTTGTACTCCTTATAGGAATCTTTCCCGGTTGCACAAACTTTCGAATGCTACAATAAATGCCTAAGTATTTGGATGTAGTTGCGAATGGGCGACATTGAGAAAGTTCAAAATAGACATTTGAAAGTCTGTGAATGGAAGCCTAACTCCAAGATGCTCGTAAAAAGTCAAGTAAATCGGCAAAAAATCAGGGTATAAATACCCCACCCCTACTGCTGCATTGTCATCAAATGGGGTCCCCATATTTTCCTTGCGCCCCTAGGAGCAGATCCTGTTGTCATCACTGGGAGCCACTCATCCAAAAGTCATATCAGCGTCTCCATGTGTCAATTCTAGGCAACCTAACAATGCATCTAATGTTGCCTGATTAAAGCACAATCGGGTTCCAGCCACCTCTTTATCCACCCAATCTACATCAAGGTTTACCGCATCATGGTAAGCTCCCAAGGCGGTCTCTACATTTCTTACTATCCTCCCCATCTCTCTGCAAAAATATTGGAAGACTGACCAAATTTGGTCGTTTGAGGCGTATGCTATAGTACAACCTCGACCTCACTTGATGTCGACATAGCCACCTCGGAAGTGCTATCGAGGCCAGAGGGGATCCTTATCAAATCTGGGAATTGCACCCAAGCCTTAGCGTATTCTAACACTTCATCAGGGCCATATGGCATCCTTATAGCTTTTAGATGGCTCTAGCATTTTTCTAAAATCTTGAGGCAAATGGTAATCTCTGGCAGTGGTGGTTCCTTTGGGTCGGTCGTTAAGGGTCGCTCATCTCTCTTCCTCACGGTCCTTTATCTATCCTCCCTATCCCAAATGGCCACCCTCCTGTGCGAAGCAGCAAGAGCAGCTGAAGAACTAACACGACCCCCAGCAACCTCAAAAGACCTTCGTTGGTTAGCAGGTTGAGACCGGAATAACCAATTAGCAGCGAAATCTGTCGGGCGACTGCCACGACCGTCACGCACGGAAGATGGAGTGTTACGTCTATACGAATCCATCTTTGACAAAAAAAAGACACACTGTACAATATACAAAAAAAAAAAAACACAATAGAAAGGACCAAGTTAAAGCAAAAGACTGGGATAAGAGCATTACCTTAGTATGAAAAGTGAAAACAAACTGTGTCGACAAGAAGCATCGTAGCTCTCGTCGGAAGAGGGAGTAGTAGGAAACAGAAAGGAGCCCTTGTGAAAAAGAAAGAAGACAATAGTAAAATAAGAATAAACGTAGTAAAACAGTTAAAACTAAAGCATATATTATATGGGCTCATATCATGGTTAGGCCCAAATCCACCAATTTGAAAATAAGTGTGAAGATTCATGTAGCCGCCAAAATCTCTTAGAATTCGAAACGCTGTGGACTTCAAGATATTGAATCATTACGCATTTAATGAGCCTCAATTGCCCCAAACGTACGACGCAGCTGTTTAATAAGATGAAAAGACACAGACTAAACCTTTTGACTCCAGATAACTCTAAGCCGGCAATTTTTCTGCCAAAAACCTTATCGGCTTGGGGGCAACATCATCCCGGGACCTTTTTCAAACTCTTAAGCCGACAATGTTTTTTTTCAAGCATCACCGGCTTAGGGGCAACTGTTCTGGGACCGACCTAGGCTCTTAAGCCAATGATGCTTCTTCCAAGCATCATCGAGTTAGGGGTAACTATTCTGGAGGTTACTCGAATACACAGCATTATATCGGCTTATAGGTCATCTATCCCGATTAACATGACCCCGGTCATCTCAAACAACATTTACTTGCTATCCCGAACCAACTTTATGCTTATCTCAATACAACATAAGAAGCGCCTAACGACAAGGAAAGCATACATTAAGGTACCCAAATGCACACTATCACATGGCACCTAACTCTAACAGAATTTCCCTCCAAAACACTATATAAAGGACTTCACACTCATCAGGTGCACACTCTCTCTCTTACTCGCTCGTTCTTGCACCCTTACTAACTTAAGCATCGGAGTCCTTGCAGATGCCACCATCGAAGACGTCAACAACCATCGTGAGAGTTCATCAAAGATTCTCTCTCATGTTCACCACATAACAATTATCATCCAATCGCAAATCATTATGTATGATAAGTTTGTTGACTTTTATAATAACTACTTTAAAAGTCATAACAACAATAATTCCTGATTTATTGCTAGTATAAAATGTTTTACACTAACAATACATAGTCATTAAACTCTTTCTACCTAATTTTTATCACGAGTTTATTTTTTATATATTATGAATGTATCAATCAATTTAGAAGTTGTTTTAGATATAATAATGTTTGAATAAGTTTTTTCGTAAGTATTTATTAGAAAAAAATAAGTAAGAAAAATAAAATTAATTTCATTCATTGGTTAAAATTAATTTATATATAAATTGATTGATACATTCATAATATATAAAAAATAAACTCTTGATAAAAATTAGGTAGAAAATAGTAGCGTAAGAAATGTTGATAGATTTATATAATTTATAACTATAATAAAGAAGATATTTTTTTACTTTTCATTCAACTACTATGTCCTTCAATTACTATCTCAATTATTCACTATTTTACCCTTTAATTATTCTCTAAACTATTCACTACATTTTTTTCTCTTTTTTAGTTTATTTTATTTTTAATTTTTTAAAAATAAAGAGAGACACAAATTTCTTCTTGTATATATAAACAACTTAAGATTGAAACTTAGGAGAATGCATTAGATTGATATTTTAAAAGACTATTTTAGCATAAAAAAGTTTTATGAATTTTAAAAGACTATGGGCCCTTTTGAAAAAAAAAACAACTTAATTGAGTTCTTTTTTAATAAGTTCTTATTATATAAGAGCTTATGTTATAAGTGTTTAAAATTCAATAAGTTATTTGTGTTTGGATGTACACATTGATAAGCGCTTACATAATTTTAAAGTATTTGGATACATTGTTCCATAAACACTTATAAGATGTTGTCTGATTTTTAAAATTAACAAAAAATCAAATTATGATTAAAAATAAATTAAAATTTTAACAACTTACTAAATAATTAATATACTAACATTATATATATCACAAAAATATTAAAAATAAAAATCAATAATCACCATTTACCTATTTTTAGTTTTAAAAAACACAAAAATTTAAGTACCATAACTTTAAAGTTCTGTACCACACACACACACACACAAAACCATACACCTATCAATAATTTTAAAAATTAAAATATTTAATAATCAAAACATGATTAAAATATAATTAAAGTTTTAAAATGAAAATTATATATTTTTTAAAATCATGATATAAGCTAAAAAATTTTACCATTCGTATGTATAAATTGTTAAATAAAAAGGGTTGGATCCAAGAAGGGGGTGAATTGGATCTTTAAAAATTTTCAAGAATCCCCAAAATCTTTTCAAAGATGAATTACTAGATTTTCAAAAACTTTGAATCAATTTGATTTGGTTATATGTATGTTGTAGAATTTGAACAAATATCTTGATTTTACTATGCAACTATGAACAAGAACCTCATGAATTAATATGCAATCAATAAAGAGATCAAGATACAATATATTTGAGAGAGAGGGTAGAGGAAGGAGAAGAACACACAAGATTTATATTGGTTCAATCACCACCACTGTAATCTACATCTAGATTCCAATCAAACTGATTGGGATTATCTCTATGCAATTCAATTGTTTACAAACACACTGCACAAACAAGAGAATTACAAACAAACACAATCCAAAACCAAGAATCTTGAAAACCAATCAAGAAATCTTGAACACCTTATTGTGGAACACTACCACAAGAGAGACTTGAGAAAACTCATCTCAAGAATGAAAATTATACAAAAAGAAAAAGGTTAGATATCACCTTAATTCGTGATGGATGAAAAACAATGGAACACAAACCAAATTATACCCAAAAGATGACCTTTCTTTATCTCCAATGTTGATCCATGGTGAGCTCTTGATTTTGATGCAAAACTTGTTGTAGTGATGAAGAATAATGTGTTTTCTCTCTAGAAAAACTCTCACACAAGTTTAGAGAATTGAAGTTATGTGAAAAGATCCATCAAGGTTGGCATTTTATAGAGAGTTCACTAGAATAACTAGTTATTTGGTTTTGTAATCAATTATTTCATTCTTAGAAAATTTGGAAATAAGACTTTGAATGAAAATAACTAGTTATTTTGCTTTGTAACTAGTTATTTGCACATTGCTTTATGTTCCTATTCGCTGGAATAACTAGTTACATAACTTTGTAACTAGTTATTTTTGTATAAGACAAAACAACTTTATAAAAATGTAACTAGTTACAAAATTATGTAACTAGTTACAGCAAATATAACTAATTACATAATCTTGTAACTAGTTAAAATAGAATATGTGTAACTGATTACATAACATCGTAACTAGTTAAATCAGATATTTCTTGCATATTTTTGTGCGTTTTCAACAGATTTAACTGATTACAAAACTAAGTTATCCAATTAAATGGTTCTTAAACATAAAAATGAATTCTTCTAAGGCTTTAATATGTAGCTATCACTTCTTATCAATATAAAACCATGTTTTATCCAATTATTTCTTCTTGAACTCAATTGTAGACTTGTGAAAACATGCTATCACTTGTTATTCCTTTAAGTCTTAAATTTTGAGTTCATCACCATCAAATCATCAAGGATAAAGATAAATCATGCAAGATACATAATCACACATACACACATATAAACACATATTACAACTTTGCACTCATCAAGAGGCTAAATCATCAAAACTATATTAATACTTCTTGAGGGCAAGAGTAATTCTTCTTGTCTTTTCATAAATAAATATAAGTAATCATCATAAAAATTCAACCACTACACACCATTTTAGAAGGAATATATATATATACATATATATAGATAGATGTATGTATCTATATATATGTATATATATATATATATATATATATATATATATATTAGCAATATATGAAAATATAAATTTATTTAATTATATTTTTTAGTGAAAAAGAATGAAACATATAAAAAATAATAAAAAACAAATTTATTAGCAATGAATAATTATAATTTATTTTGTGTAGAATTTAATATTTATATTAATTTGGGTGAAGAAACGAAAGAAAAAATAAAATGTTTAATTTGGAGAAAGAAACAAAAAAAATACGCAACATTTGTATGTTTGGTCCTAGTAGGATTTGAAGGGAGGCCCTTTTATAAGCTTCACATAAGTTATTCCTATAAGTTATATTGGAAAGCTTATAAAAATAAATTAAAAATGTTTTATGGACCAATCACAAGATATTTTTGTAAGCGCTCCTAAACACTCCCACAAGCACTTATAACATAAGATAAGTCTAAATAAGTTGTTTATAAGCTCTTCCAAACGGAGCCTATATAAGAATGTAATGATTTATAAGATTTTTTTGAAAGACTTTTATAATCAAGATTTTATAGTTTGGATTTTAATGGATTTATATCATAAGAATTTATAAGATTTGAAATGATTTTATAGATTTATAAGATTTGAAAAGACCTCATGAATTTTTAGAAAACATTCAAAGTTACAAGAATCAATGAAAAACATAACAAAAAAATAATAAGGTTTGGATAAAAAAAAAAAGTAAAACCAATACAAATTTTCTAATCTTTTAATAGCTAATTGATTCTAACCTCATGTCCTACTAATTTTGTCATAATAAAAACATTTTTTTCTAATACATAGAGCAAATTATTACCTATCGCCTAACCATTTCATTATTGTCTGAGACTCATTTTAATACCTCAATCACATAACAAGACACAGTGTTTGCTTAGTATTAAAGAACTGTCAATCTATAAACACGTCATTGTTACCTAAACAATAGGAATTGTCCAAGAATAAACAGATAAAGCACTTTACTATGAGAAGAAGAAAAAAGTTTGAACTTTCTAATAATTTTATAAGGAAAAAAATTCCTAATAATACTAGGGAACATGAAATCCACATAACTCATATTACAGAGCACACTATTTTATTCGAAGCTAAAACGAAGTCTTATAACTTATGTTGGGATCAATGTGCAAGTGTGTGTGTGTGATTAACATTGGTGATGCACGAGGTTTTTTATGCATTTTTGACATTGTCTTTTTGGTGACATACACAATGAATTTGTCCAAACAAGTTGGCAAAGACAAATAAAAAGGCCTCTTACCTAATTACAAAGAAAGTGTGTAGGATTTAAAGAAAGAAATGACCAAGTACAGTAACAACATCCATACCACCTTCAATGAAGAGATGATGAATTATGTTTGATGGGAGGGGAAAAAAGTCTAACAACAGTAAAAATAAAAGGAAGGAATGAGAGAGTAGAAAAGTCTTAAGAATTTGCATGGGATTATTGGATGGGTGTGATATTTATATATCCTACTAAAAAGTCACATGAAATCCACCTTACAGAATAATCCATCAAAATTTGTATATTTTTGAATACCAAAAGACTTTTTGTAAATAGTAAAAAATCTCATTTGAATACCACCAGATTTTGTTACCCTCTGACAACAATCTTGATAATCCTAATTGAATACCACAAGACTTATTTATATTATTAAAAAGTCTTAATTGAATACCACAAGACTTTTTTACTACAATTTTTTTAAAAAATTCTTTAAAATCTAAATCCAATACATCCCTTTATTAGATTGTTTTTAACTAGCATTTTTCGTTTTATTTTTCATAATTGAGTATTATAAATATAATATTAATTATTATAAAAAATTACATAGTTTAATAATTCATTATATTTGTTTAAATAATTTAAACAAAATAAATTACCTTAAAACATATTTGACCTAATACATTTGAATATAAAATTTATTTTATTTAATTGATTACAATATTAATTAATTATATATATAATTAATTATTGAAATATTTTTTTCACTTTTTTACTTAATTTCTGTTCACTTAATTCAAACATTCATTAACTTATTTTATGTCTTCCGAAATTTTAGATTTGACTCTTAAAAAATAACGTGCAATAAATGAGTGAAATCCGTCTTTCAATTAAGGGGAGTAACATTTTTATCAAAAACAAAAAAAAAGGGGAGGGGGAGGGGGAGTAAAGACAACAAACTCAACTTTTAAAATAAGGGTCTTCTTAATTTGTGATCTTAAGAAATTAATAAATAAAAAGTTTTTATTTGGAGTGTTGAAATCATGGGGAAGTGCACTACAACACTCTCTAATAAAAAATTTCTATTTTTAATTCCTTAACCAATTTCTTAAGGATATTGATTAGCATATTCTTTAAAATAAACCACCCAAGTCCTCCATCATTACTATCACCCCGCAGCCTTTCTTTTTCACATTCTCCTTACTTTAATTTCATGCTCCCAAGTTCCAACCATCTTTTTAAAATGAAATGTGATATTTATATAATAAATTGTATAACAATTTATATAACATCATTTTTTGCATTTTTCTTTTTCAATGATAGCATTTATTACATTCTATTTTTCTTTCTTCTTTTTCTCTTTTTCTCTCAATTGTAAAATTTATTGTAGAAATTTATTATACAAATATCATTTTTCTTTCAAAATTTTATAGAGAAACCTTCAAGTTTTATTCATTTTTCCTACCTACGTAGTTCTTTTTTTGGAGGGAGGGTGGTGTAACACCCTGTTTTTCCTAATGCATGATTTAATGTTTTGATAATTAAAAAGTGAAAATTAGATATGTAATATAGGTCATTAAAAGAAATAAATGAATTGTTGTTATGTATGATTTGTTGTATGTGATGGTGCTTGTGAATGGTTTGTTTGAAATTCCGGTTTGAATTTAGAGAACTTGAGATTGTGCTTGAGCCAATTTGGGTGTGTTGTTGGAGTGATTTTAGGCTTTTGAGAGAAAACAGTTAAGTTAGACCAATTATGAGATATGGGGAGTAGTTTGATTAGTCATGATTCTCAGATAGCCTAGAGTTCATGTGAGAGCTCTAGGAAATCAAGGTATAAAAGGAGGGAAGGGGGAGTTTCTCTCATTCTCCCATTCTCATTCTCTATCTTCTTTTCATTGCTCTCTAGATTTCTCAAGTTATTTAGTATAGTCAAGGGATTCCAAGCTTAGTTTAGTGCTTTGGGTGAAAGGAGGATCAATCTTTTGAAGTTTTGGCTTAAGATATCAAATTCTCAAGAAACCTAAATTCAAATTTAGAAGCTTTTAGAGGTAAGGAAAGCTTATTATTGCTTGATTTTGTGTTTGTGGTTATTGATATGTTGATTTAATGCTTTGGAATCGATTAATTTCTGTGAATATTTGGTGTATGTGGATTTTGACACAAAATGGGTTTAGAAAGGGGATTTGAAATCTGTGGATGATTTGTGGATAAAAATTGTTACGTAATTGGTTAGAAAGGTATTAGAAATAGTTAAAATTGTTTTGTGATGTTTGGTGTTGTTTGATTTGATCAAAAATGGTTGTTGGTAATTGATTTGCGAAGAAAATGATCGAAAATTGCACCCAGTGATGGATTCTGTCTCTTAGCGACGGATCCTAGTGACTCTCTAGAAGTCATTCGCTTAGCGGCGAAAATGCTCGTTTAGTGACGAATCTTGAGGTCGCTGGAAGTCTGTCATTCACTCAGTGACGAAAAATTCGCTTAGCAACGAAAGCTGATAACTCTCTATAAATCATTCGCTTAGCAACGGAATTCGCGCTCAACAAGAGAAAAACAAAATTTTCTTTACTTTCTTATTATTTTGTTGGTTATTGATGACTTTATTGACTCCTATAGATGTCAAATGTATATTTTAAGATAATTGGATGTTCAAATGGTTTTCTAAACTAGCTTTTGGTTTTTCTTTATTATTATTGTGGATTGGCTTGATAAGTTGTAAGTGTTTCGCTGAGCGAAACATATGTTCACTGAGCAAGAATTATACCTGAGACTTGGCTGCTTTGTGGAGTGACTATTCATTGAGCAACACTCATGTTCGCTGAGTAAGAACCCTAGTTATAGAAAAGATGGTCATCTCTGGATTTGAGTTCACTGAGTGAAACTTATACTCGCTGAGCAAGAACCTTCGAAAGGGAGAGTGTGCTCTCTATATGAAAGATACTCGCTGAGCGAGCATATAGATCGCTGAGCAAGCGTGTAATTCTGTTTTGTTGTGTAAGAATTTTCACAAGGTATATGTTGCTTGGCTAATGCCTTGTTGACCATGCAAGAGGCTGGATTGGGCCTGCATGGGGTTAATGGTGATTGTTGGACCATAGATGGTGCTAAGTAGGCCACGTAGTGTGATGATGTGATATATATACATACATACATGTGTGTGTATGTGTGTGTGTGTGTGTGTGTGTGTGTGTGGATATTGATGAATGATTGTGGTTGAGTTGATGTTGAGGTATATCATGCATTTGCATGATATGTTGTTGGTTGAGGTTGTGCAGGCCTCAAGTTGTGTGCAGGTAGGCATATAAGTTGGCTGATTGATAAGAGCTTCGGCTTAGATGGGCCTCTAACTATGAGTTGGTTGGTTGACAGGAGTTTTGGCTTAGATGGGTCTCTAACTATAAGTTGGTTAGTTGACAGGAGCTGCGGCTTAGATGAGCCTCCAACCTAGTGCCTCCGAAATATAGTAAATTTTTCAAGAGTCGTGTCATTCATGCATTGACATTTTGGGGTTGAAAGCATGATGTGTTGTGCTGTAACGTATGTAAACTCTTTTTTTTTTTTTGATGAATTGGATTCCAAATTAGTATGTTGATGATTTGATGATATGGATTGCATATTATATGCTTGCTTTTGTTTCGTAAGCTTACCCTTACCTTGTTGTTTGTTTTATTGTGGTTGCCTTGTTGCCGGTTGTTGTCGTGTGTTGTTGTGATTGTGATGATCATGTCATTTGGCGTGGGAGTAGAGGGTGAAGCTTAGCAGATCCGACTTCCCACAGTTGATGCATCAAGGCCTCAACTGAGATGGTAGAAGGGCCTTTATGGGTGAAGCTCTTTTGGAAGCTCTTTTCTTTTCAAGATTGATATATTTGTTATATAGTTGGCCAACTATAAGGAGTTTCAGTTTTTGTATCTCTCCCTTGGTTTTATATAACTAGACTTATATATTATATTATTTCATATCTTATTTATATATACGTATTATATTATGTATGATGTTATAATAGCAATGTTGATTTTTTTTTAATATCGTTGTAATGTATGGAGTACTATAGCAACAGAGGGTCGTTACAGGTGGGAATTGAGTTAAGAATAATATTTTAAAGAGTAAAAAGGTACTATTCATTGTTTGGATTGAAAATTATTATTATGAATTGCCCATAGGGAAAAGGTCACTCTTCGAGGAAAAGATTATTAGTTCAGTCATGTGAAAATGCATCAAACTGTAATCATCTTATATATGATCCTATAATATTAAAGTTTTTGAAATTTTCAATGTTTGTAAATTGTTAGATTTTATTGTATCTATATGTACTTTAATTGGAAATTGTAAACTTTATAATCATTACATATGTTTAATGTATGGTAAATATCTAATTAAATTCTTAAATTGTAAGTTTAATCATTTAAATATGAATATATTATAATTATACGAATAAATAAATGTAATTATCAATAATTCATTGTTGAAATAAAATGTAATCCAATATAATTTTTTTAAAAAAATAATTTTTTTTTCTTATCTTTTTTAGGTGTACCCTCTCTCAAAAGAGTCGGGAATAGAAAAAAAAAAAACTAATAAGTAACGTGATGAAGAAAAAGAGAAATAAAATTTAATAGATAAAATTAAAGTAATGAATATAACAGATAATAATCTTAAAAATTTAATAAATATTAATGATATAATTAAAAAGTGTGTTAACTATTGATAGATGGTAAATTCAAAATTTACATTACTAAAATGCTAAATAATTCTTTTATTATATATAATAGATAATACATAGAATTTAATAAATAATCCACTGACATTTTTACACTCATCATAAATTATCATATTTAATAAAGTTGTTGAGTGTATTAAACTTTAACATATATTACTTTTGTTCTTTTTTAAGTGTTGTTTAATGTTTTTATACACAAATTAAGAAATGTAATAAATTTTTTTGTTTTCCATAAAATAATTTTAATATTTTCTCCCTTTCTTATTTCTGCTCCACAATAAATATATACTAATTGTAAATGTGTAAATCAATTAAAAATTAGGTGACAAGTAAAAGTATAATTGACAAAAAATAATAATTAATATTATCTTAAACTTTGAAAATAACAGATAAATAGAAACAAAAATTTTCTAAAAAACTGACAAATAAAAAAAATAGAAAAGGGAGTAAAGTTTTATATCGAATGAAAACATATGTACAACTTTAAATTTAATGTAATTAATCATTTTCACGGACTTAAATATTGTCTTATAGATGTCCAACTTTTACGGAGGAGGTAAATGATTTCGGGGATGGGGTTAGAATGCAAGTGAGTAGTTTAACCGAAGGGGGACGAGTAAAACGAGACATTTATATTTTACACCACTCTGCGTTCAAATTTCTTACATTATCACAGAAAAGGAGGAAGTTCCTCCTCTGTAAGTGTTATTACATAATGCACCCCCTTTCAACGAATGCAGCTCTTCAGTTGCTTTTGGAGCTTTATTTTGCAGGTATATAGTTCCAAGAGTAGCGACTTGATCATTTCAACGTCTTTCCTCATCATGTTTATCTCCTGGGCATTTATTTGTCTTTTTTCCAAATCTTTGTTCACTCTGATGACCGTCTGAGTATTTGTCCTTCGGTAATTTGATCCATTACTTGTCATTGACGTTGCCCTATTCACTTGCTCTAAAAGGACAAATCCTGTAGTTAATTTCATGGGCAACCTATCGTTTTGCATCACATGCTGACGTGCTTCGTGTGACAATCTACGGTATTCCAGGTTTCTACAAACATCTGTTCGATCTTCTTCTGCTAAATCTGGATGTGCCTGCAAAATTGGGTTAAGTCTCGGTGTCATACAAAAAAAGATGACCTATGACCTATCAATTAAAGTTAATTAAATATCCACATTCAACAAAGATAGATCCTGAGCTAGAAATTTAGAATTAGAAATGATATAATATCAATATCACTATTACCTTAAGGTACATGTCAATGACTCTGTAGAGGTTGTCATCACACAATCTGGCTTTTTGTGGCAATGCTTCAACAAGTGATTTGAAACTTTCCATTGAGAGATTCTCATCCCTTGCAACTTGTGTGAGATACCCATCAACTAACCTTCCAACAGTGTGGGGTTTTGCTGAATGATTACTTGACATGCCACAAACATAAAATCGTAACACCCTAAGTACAACAGTTACATCATACAAAGAATCTTTGTCTCCTTGATTTTTAACCAAGAGATCAGGAACACGACATTTCTCCAACATTAAAGCTACCCTTCTTTCTAGCACACACAATAACTCAGGATTTATTTTCAATATCACCCCTGCCTTTAGCAGGTAAAGCAAAAAATTGCAAGTGACTGAATTTTCTTCAGTAGGAAGTATGTTAATCAAGCATTCAGTGGAAATTCTATCTAACTGGAGAGTTATGGGTATAGGAGTCTCCTTGTCAAGTCCAAATGTGAATTGGGAAAACCATTTTCTTGTCCAATGTTCTATACAAGAACCTACTACCTCTGGTTTGATTCCACGTCTTCTAATAGAATGAATCACTTCAATAAAATGATCTATGCGAAGAAATGATACATCTTCGAACCACCAATTATCAACACTGTCGTTCGTTTTGCTTTTACTTGCTTGCGCATTTAAGGGTCCTTCATTTTCACAACTGAAACTAGATGCATTTTGATTTGCGCATGCTTTCCAAGCTATTGCTTCTGAGCAGCGTTTCACTATTTGTAAGTCCTTGGCCCAAGGGGAAATGGATTCAGTGCTCTTAAGTATTCGAAATGTGTCTTTCCATGAAGATAATATCAGAAAGGTCAGCAATGCTTCTGTCTTGGATGTGAGATTTCCTTCTTCAAGATCTTCACTCATTTCCAAGAAATGTGCAGCACAATATAATGGGGCAATGTTGGCTGCGGTTATATCAATTTTCCTCCCATAGCAGAATTTGACTACTAATTCAAAAGTATTTTTACCACCTGGAAGATTTTTGATTTGGATGATGAGGCTATCATCAGCACGCTCTCTGTTGCTTCCCTTCTGAAATACAAGCCGGTTCAAATATTCGCTTCTTGAGGCCATGGCAAGCTGGAAATCAACGCCATCATACGCAATTAAAATTTCAAGAAAATTTAATGCAACTCTTTTTACTTTTTTTTTAATTTTATTTTATAAACTACATGTATCTTTCAATTCTTTTCAAGCTGGTACTGTTCTTTTACTTTGAATAGTAGCATGATATGCAGCTAGGAACAAAACGTCTTTTAATGCCTTTCACTTACCCAAAAGTTGTGGGCTCATGCCTCATGGAATATGTATGTTATTTTTTTCTTCCTAATTGAAAATTTTCTAAAATAAAAATAAGAAAAAAAATACTAAATAAAGAAAAAAAAAACTGTAAGAGAATATGGATTGTAAGAGTATAAAAAATTTGCTTTATTTATGATGCAAGTTCCCACCGGTACGTGGTTCATTGATAAAATATTATAATTGATAAAATATTTCCTTGAATTTTGTTAGCTTAATTATATTAGTGTTTACATGATTTTGATCTCCTTAATTTTTTTTTCTTCATTCTAAAATTCTTATTTGTTTTAATTTTGCAAATATGGTTTCACCATTAACTTACAAATATACTAATTTAGTGATATTATTGCAAAATAATATGTTAAATCTTAGAATAATAAATGCTTTTTTTTTAACCTATTTCTCACAAGAATCATAAATCTTAAAGTAATATATATATTAGATAGACAGAGAAAGAGAGAGAGAATTGGCCAAATTTAAATATAATATATAACTAAATTATGATACACTAAAAGAAAAAGACGCACTCTATGCCTCTTTATGTTTTTTAATTAAAAAAATTAAAAAAAGAAGAGAGAGGGTGAAAGTTAAATAGAAGTAATTGGTGTTAAAGGTTAGGATTGAATATAGTGGGATAACTTGCAGAATTAGTTAAGGGACAAAAATGTCTAAACAAATGTGAAAACCAAATAAAATATCGCCTATATTAATTGTTATAGATAACTTTTAAGATAAACAAATATTTTATAATGATATAGAATTTCTAAAACTTAAGTTCTTTATTTATTATTTATATTCTTCTATTTATTATATTTATTGTATTTTTTCATGCACTTTACAGGTGGTGTGTTAAGCTAGTTAATTATATGACAAAATACATACAATTTTTCCATAGAGTTAAAGGAGTGATGAGTTCACCTTGTGTAAGTGAAAGCTATAATCACCAACTTGTATAATTAAATCAGGAGAATTTGTCCTAGCAATCCTGCATCAAATAAATGGGACAAATCGCATGCATAATTAAGGAGACATAATTGCTGTAAAGTCAACCCTGCATTTTAAAATTAAAAATTATATTTATAATCACTTAATAAAAAAATTAACATACACACATATATATATGTATAAAATAAATTCTGAAGTTTTTTTTTTTGAGATCAATTCTAAAGTTATTATAATCTTAATCATTAATTTTCTAGTTAATAATTATAAATATACTTTATCTTCTAAAATATAAATCTCCACTTGATCGAGCTAAATCTACTTATCTAAAAAACCAGTATGCTTTCCAAAAAAAATAAAAAATGATCGAGAATCCTGATGCAAGAACAAAGGAGCATACATATATTTTTGATTTAATATATCAGTAAGTCTTTAAATTTTTAATTAGGTTCTTAAACTAAGAAAATTTATCATTAAGTTCTTGATTTTGTAAAATTTTTATAATTTGGTCATTAAAATTAGTTTATGATGACTTAAAAATGTCAGAAAAATAACAATTTGTAACAGTTTTACTAATTTTAAGAATCTAATTACAAAAATTTTACAAGATCTCAATTATAAATTTTTTAATATAAAAACTTAATTAAAAATTTTCAAATAGTTGAGAGAAGTAGTCATGTATTAAATTTATATTATTATTTTTGGCTTGTTTATAAGGACTAAGGAGGGAGACGCTTACCAGTTTCGTTGTGTGCGTTCTAAGGAATGAGCAAGAAAAGGAACATTAGCTGGTAGAACGACCCATCGGTTACGCTTCCCTCCTAAGGGACTTTCACAGCCAAGACTTTTACTTTCCAATCCCATGGTGGCTTTATCAGGCCCCGGAAACTGAAACCCGTTCTTCATCTTTCCTTTAAGAGCTTTAGTGGTGGAAATTATATAGACAGAAGTTGAAGAGGTTCGGCATGGATTGTGAAGAATATATAGACAAAAAGGGTATGTACACATGTCCTACATTTAGATTAAGAGTAGAAGGTGTCATCGTTCCTTAATTATTGTGATCAATGTTGTCGTGCTTCTGTTTGTGCATCTGTGATTGTAGTGTTTATGACATTGAAGAATTTTGTTGGCTGTTGTCATCTGATGTCACTTTAACTATTGGAACATTGGAGAGTAGAGAGATAAGGAGAGAATGAGGCTAGCAGATAGTCAACAATGTAATCTCATCCTCTTATTGAGAAATACAAAACCACACTTCTTCATCCGCGTCGCCTTCAGCAATTAAAAGGTGCTTCCTGGTTGTATCAAATTAATAACGCATCACAACCTGCTAACCCAAACTCATTCTAGCCCCATGATTGTGTGGTCAGGAAACTTGTTCTAGCTTGTAACCTACATTCCTTTTTGTCACTTTTTCCCCCTCCATTCTTTACTAAATGCTTAATAATGTGTTGTGGGCTTGTGGCTCTTACGTTTGTGAAAAAGACAGAGAAATGTATATATTTTATAAATTTTCTTACAAACTTTTTAATATATATTTTATAAAAAAATATTAAATAAAAAATACATATATTTAATATTTGAAAATCATATATAAAACACTCAAAAAATTATCTAATAAAATAAAAATATGTTATAGGAATATTTAAAATTATTCGAAGAAAAAACAATGAGATCAAATGAAGAAAAATTCAGCCAAAGAACGCTAGAGGAGGAAGCATCGTAAAAACAACACATTAGTTTTTATATACAAGAGTTAATAAGTAATTAACACCACTATTATTTGCCTCGAGCCAGTTTATGTGTATTTTACGCTGAAGAAATGGAAGCAATCTCTGACTAAAATATTGTGTTTGACAATAAAGTTACATCTTAACCCACCAACTCGCTTTAGCTCATCAACCTAAGTGATCAAAGGCGGGACAAGTTGATTTACCTAACTCACCAATATTTAAGGTATGTCTAAACAAATTGATAATTTTATATAATTTCAAAAAGATTATATAATTAAAAAAAGTTTAAATAAAAAGATAAGGGCAAGCTTTGGCATAACGGTAAAGTTGCATCTGAGTCAACTCCTAATCCATCATTTTATAAACTGCCAACTCATCTTCTTTTTTTCGTGAATGATAATTTTATTCAAGGTCTAAAAACCTTTAGAAAATAAAATACAAACAACATCTGTTCTTAAAGTATTATAAATAAATTCAGGAGGAACATTGAAGTTATGTTTAGAATGAAGACCCAAGGTATACTTGGCTTAGGCCTCTTGACCGGTTGATTATTCAAAAAGAATTATATGTTTCTTTTATTTGTCTGTTTTGAATTAAAAATTAACACTCCTATTTAAAGAATAATATTTCATTTCAATTTTTTTTTTCTGGAATATCTTTCCATTAAGGAAAAAAAAAAAGCGATTTGACTTCCTAACACACTTACCAACGTAAGAAAAAAAGAGAGAGAGAAAAATATTCGTCAAAAAAAAAGGAAAAAATAAGAAAAATTGTGTTAAGGGCTTTTCATAACGTTATGTTTAAAAAATTGCAAGCATTTAATGAAAAAAAATTAATGTTTTAGAACTTGAAACTAAAAAGGGCATTTATTAACATTTTGAAATAATCCAGTAAAAAAAAAAAACATTTTGAAATAATAAAATTTTGAAACGAATGTGTTCAAAATTGCCTCCGCCATCTCCGATTGAAAACAATACCCAAATATACCTTGCTTCTATTGTAACGGTCACGAGTCACCACGCTACAATGGTGGAAGTGAAACCCTACATTTGCCGTTTCTCAATTTCGGATCACCCTCTTCCATTCCCAATCCACGTCAATTCTCGCCTCCTCAATCCTATCTCGCTTCGCCCTTCGCAATCGCATCCAACTCCGACGACAATCGTGTGCGCTAAGAGGAGCGGGTGGTCCCAACTGTCCAATCGCAAGATGCTTCAACTGGCTTCCACGATCGCATTCAATCTCAAGATCTTGCCGGAGCCCTTGAATTCGCTCGCAGGCGAAATCGCGCGCGGCGATTGTGAGGCTCTGAGCCGTCTCGTCGGTGGCCGGAGAGGGAAAATAGCCGGGAACAGGAGGGTGAGGAAGAAGAAATCGGTGTGGTTCGCATTCGTGTTGATCTGCGTTGTGGGGGGTTTGTGGTCGTGGAGGATTCGAGAATTTGAACTGTTTCTGAGGGCATTGTCGTTTTGTCTTGCGGGGATTTCGTTGGTTCGGTTGTGGTTGGGAAAGAAAGCTGTCAGGGAAGGGCTCTTAGGGTTTTTCTTTGGGATTGTTTTGATTTTGAGCTCCAGATTGGGCAAAGAGGACTTGCAATTTTGGGTTCAGAAACTCACGTCTGCTCCGGTTACGCAAATTGTAATGACCAAAAGAAATAGAATTAGAAATAAGAGAATGTTTAAATGAGAGCAAGACATGCTGTTTCTTCATTCTGTATAAAATTTCTCTGTTCTCTGATTCAATCAATAACCAAGAATATTAGTTCTGTGCTCACTGATTCCAGCATTTTGTGAATTACTAAATGTTGCTTGTAATTAATGTAACAATGTAACTACAGCTCTCAAAAAATTGAACTCAACTAATACTTATCATCATGTTAGTTAAAATTGAATCTTCCTTGAGCAAGCTTGGAAAATCAAGCACGCAGACTTGGATTGTTGGATATGTAAATATTGATCTGGCTCAGGCATATGCATCTTAGTTAGACATGGACCATTGAGGAGTAGAGGCAAATAGCCCAATGAATCGTTTGTTTCCATTCCTGCTAACTGCTTTGCTAGAAGTAGAGGTAGAGACATAAAAATCAGGTGAAGGGTTCATAAGTTATGCTGTGACCCCTTTATGTCAACATCTAATTGTAGTATCATTCTAGCACTGCCGTTATGGAAATGTATGCCAGGTGTGATAGCCTGAGGACCGCAAGAGATGCCTTCAACAAAATGCCTTTGGGTTGCTTCTATATCAACCAATGCTACATGTACACATTGTCTTTTTATACAATCCAGGTAAGCAATCATCAGAAAGTGCCGCTAAAGTTGGCCTTAGACAGTCTCTTCTTCCTATCTAATATACATATGCAATGGCTGGCATGGGAAGAGTGTGAAGCATATTTGCTGTTGCGGACCTTGCGGTCATTAATATATCTGCATATTACAGCACTATGACAGGAACTAACAAAGTAACAGCCATCCAAGGACCAAGATCGATGCTAAACAATCCCTTTTGCATGTTTTTTTTTTTAATACTGAATGTGCTATACACACACACACACACAAAGTACTTCCATGTTACATTCAGTGTGATCCGCGTCCATTAAAAGCAATAAAAAGTAGTTTCTGCGTATTTTGATTGTTCAATATGGGGAATTCATTCCAAACATGCACTAATTTAACTAAATTCAAATATAATATAACAAACTTATAAAAACTTGATGAATGATTGCTCCTCAATCATATTAGATAATAAATTCTTTTTTTTTTTTTTTTACTCTCCTTAAGAGTAGTTTAGTCTTTGTACTTGTTATCTTTATATTTGCCCTTTTCACTATGATATATTCAAATCGCATCCGTGGAATAGAGCCCTAGCATTCTAGCAATTCTCTTCTCTTTTCTTCCTCCTCTCGATTTCCCCTTTTTAACTATTGTATGTTTCTCCTTTTTCACTATTGTTTATTCAGTTTAATCTTACTTGTTATCTTTTTGACCTTTTCATAAAATCACAAGGATCTCTCGATATAATATTATCAAAAAGCTAAAATAATATGTAAACTTATTATACAAATTGTTGTTATAACTTATAAGAACTATTAGGTCTAATTTTTTATAAATATTCTTATTGTATTTCGTATTGAAATTGATACGTTGTTCAAGTGTAGTTAATCATTTTAATTTATGGTAGTATCTTTTTCTTCTCTTAAATGCACGGGTAACTACCTGGTATGATAATAAAATATAGACTAATAAATAAGCATTTAAAGACATAGTTTATTTCAACTTACAACAAATGAATTTTTATTTTTTCCACTGCGAATTTTAGAAGTTCAACTTAATTGAGGAATCTCTTATTAGTTTTAGCATTGGAAAATTAGTTTTTATCACTTTTTAATAAAAAAAAAAACGTTTTAATGAAAATTTATGACTAATATTAATTTGAGCATACGTTCTAGTTATGTTCAATAATTTAAAATTAACTCGATTTTAAAACAAATACATTTGAAGACAAGAATAACAAGATTAACTATTAAATGATTGTGTGCAAAGGCAAAAAGCTTGACCCCACATAGATTATCTTCATTAATTTATTTTTTCAAAATAAAGAACCGTACTTAGAAATTCCTAATAAAATATTTTTTTCAAGATCCTAAGCAATTTATTGGAAGTGAACGAAATTATCTGGATTACTTTAAAAGTATAAAAATATTTCATAAAGGAATTTCTAAAAATTATTTTTGTTAAAAAAAAAACTGTCATAATTTTCCCCTTTTGGAGATTCAAAACATGTATACTGTGTTTTATTTACTGCTCTTTTATTTTTAGTAGAAACCACAAGTATTATATCACTGGTTAAATTAAAACAAACCCCATCAATGCACTCAATAGTATTTGCTACTCTTTTATAGCTTTTAATATAACTACATGTTCTGTCAAGAGCTCTATATTAATATAACACATTACAGTTTCTACTCCGATGGCATTTTAATGTTCCACCTGAGCATGCACACAACCAGAGTTTGATGAAGGGAAATAAAACCTCAATAATAATAATAATATAGAATACATAGTAGCTACGGATCGAAAAATAATATGCCGATTACGAAAATATATGAAAAGAGTAAAATAATACTTTTATTAATAATCTATTTTTCATTTTTTTTTATTCAAACCAAAAAAGTTAAAAAATACACTTTTACTTTATTTTCTTTTTATTTATCTTTAACCATACAACCTTTATTTTTACTATATTTTTTAACTATTTCTCTTTTCTCCACTTATTTTTTACCTACTTTCTTTTCTTGTATTTCCTTCCTCTTTAACCAACATAGTGTTAATGAAAAGCATGAGTATTGAGTAACCCTGCGAGAGTGGGTACTGGGTATGCGTGCACTGCAAGTTTGCAATTCTCACCTTGCCAGCTACACTCTGGTTGGATTTCTGGTTCCCAGCAGCCCAAGCCCAAGTTGAGCCCCAAAAGCAATACCACTGGCATTAACATTGCACGCTGTCGTGTCTCGTTCTTCTCTATGCTATGCATGTCACTGTGTCACACTGTCACAATCACAAACACTACCAGCGGCATTGGATTGAGTCCTCTTACGCGTGGCGTGAGTCTCCTTACACTATTCCATTTCTATTTTAATCTGATATTATATAAATAAAAATACCAAATGCCTCCCAATTTTTTTCACGAGTCAATTTCTCTTGCGTTACAAATTCAGTGTTTAGAACAAATTGCAGGTCCATTTTTAGTGACATCAAATCACTTTCAAAATTGAGTGTCGTACATTGTTCCAGAGTCATGATGATGGTTTCTGAGGCTGACCTAAAAAACGTGACGCCTAACGATGATCAGCGTTTTTTGATGTACTTCATTATGGGAACCTACTTTGGCCCCGACATCAAAGGCGAAACCACCAAAAAATCAATATTGCAAAGAGTAGCGGAGGGGCTTCCTCCGTACACATTGGATCAACTAACTAATTCTTTCATCAAAGTGGTGGAATTGGAGCGTGTCTACTACCACATACTCAGAAAGAGTGATAAATCACTCATCCTCAAGTTAACCTTATTGCGCCGTTTCTTCCAAGGCCAAGCAGAGGGTGGTGGTGACAACGCCAATTACCCCCAGTTTCCCGATTTGTTCCCCCCCGAGTTGCATCCTCAGTCCCGGTTCAAAAACCGGCACAAGGTCATTCACAACGTTGTGTTTATCAACAACCCTGATAGCTTCTACCTCAAGCCTGAGGATGTTGAAAGGTTCAAGAGGCTAAGTGGGGTGGAGGAGTTGCATGTGGACAGAGATGCTGCCAGGTTGCAATTGGGCACTTGTTTTGATGGCATTCATGTTCTGAGTAACACCAACATGTCAGTGGCGAAGGTTGAGCCTGATAATAATGTTCAGTCCTGTGGTGATTCTTCTGAGGCTCAGGATCGTGTTCATGTTGTTGCACCGACAAGTGGCGCCGCATGTGGTGGAGGTAGTAATGTCAACATGGCTAGTGAAGATGAGAGTGATCCTGATAGAGTTGGTCCGGCTATGTTGTTCCTTCCTTCGCGTCCTTCTGAGAAGGAATTGTCTGATATTGTGGCTGCTACCAATAATGGGTTTGCGTTGACTGGAAGTGCAGCTATGGGGCAGGTCGGGCCGGTCATGGGGCTTATGGACATTGGAGAGTGTGAAGACTCGTATCTGTTTCGTGTGTCTCTTCCGGGGGTGAAGAGGGATGAAAGTAAGTTTCTTGCTCAGTGTCAACTCTCAAGGATTCATTGTTATTCATCTAGTTCTAAGGTTTTGTGCTGTAGGTACCTCAGTTTTAGGAATGTCTATTTGATGTTTATGTTGTAAACTTTACTGCCAAAAGATTGTGATTGATGAAATGAAATTATTTGAGTCAACATTTATTTTAGTTCCTGAATTTGTGAAACACTCTTATAGTAATCTTTAAAATTAGAAAAATGTCAAATATATTCCTAAAATTAAAATTACTGTCATTTTAATCCTTAAAATATATAGTTTATTATTATTATAGTTCCTAAATTTTATAGCTTCCTATCATTATAATCCCTAATGGAGCTAACAATAGGGACTAATGTGACTAGAAAATTTCAATTTCAAGAATTAATTTGACATTTTTCTAATTTCAGATATTATTTTGACAATGTCTCACAAATTTAGGGACTAAAATGAGGGTTTACTTGAAATTATTTAAAGATGCATGCCAGATGAAAAGGAATCTATATATATGAAGGGGTCCACTTTTTTTTTTAAGAAGGAATCTACACTTTTGGAAGCTTACTTTATTATTTTTTATAATTGGATTTTGGCAATGGGCAATGGCACCTCTAACTGTGCTAACCAATGCTTATGATTGCCAACTTGACCATAAAAAATGTATTTTTTGTTGCTAATCGTACTGTTGTTTTGGGGGACTAGGGATGAAAACTCTTTTGATCATTTTTGCAGCACGGTGCCTCAGAGATCTCTCTGCTGATAACTGATATTGCTTGAATTTATGACTGCAGGGGAATTCAGCTGTGAGGTTGGCACTGATGGTAAAGTATTGATATGTGGAGTAACTACAACAGGAGAGAAGACGGTATCCAGGTACTCTCAGGTGTTTGAAATGCAAACTCACAACCTTTGCCCACCAGGCCAATTCTCCATCTCGTTCCAGCTGCCTGGCCCTGTTGATCCGCATCAATTTTCAGGTAATTTTGGCACTGATGGGATTCTTGAAGGAATTGTTATGAAAGGGAAATGTACATGATGGCAAAGTTCTGTCCGATTAGAATCCTTCCTTTTATTCCACCACGCACGCACCAACGAAGGTTGCTATAAATTGATGCAAAATGTCAAATGGATGTGGTTTTGTTTTGAGTGACAATATCCTGTACAGTATCTATCTTATTTATTTTGAAATTTAGTGATGCACATGCTCAGATGCTCTCTGACATTCTCTTCACGTTGAAGTGACCATGGTATGATTAATTAATCCATTTTATGGACATATGCAAGATTGCTTCGCAGATGAATATATTAAATTCCTTTGAGAAGTCTGCAGGCTGATGTTAACCTTGGGCTGGCCGACCCTGCTACTTCAACACACAACTTTTCTCCATTTATTTTGGTTGTTTCTATCCAACTATAAATATCTTGTACATTACATTGTTGCTCGTGGCTTGTAAGCCCGACATACATGCACAATTCTATCTTCAATTATGATTCTCTATTTAGTTATTCTTAAAGTTGAAGGGGACACCTATTCGTGTAGGAGAGCTTTTCTACTTTACTCTTGTTTGAGTTAGAAGTCTGCCAATATAATTTTACATTTTCACTTTCAATTCTCCATCGAGCTGGGTCATCAGCGACCATCCAACGTTCCTTGAAAAGCATTTTGGGTAGGTGTGACTCCTAAGGTGAATTGGGTAAGGTAAAACTTGAGTTTTTTTTGAGATAGTTCCAGAATTGATTTTTGACATTTTCCCACTTTTCCATTTTTTAAAGATGGCCGGCCATCATTAATCAACTGTAAGATCCTAATCCTACCCCTACGTAATATCCTCCTATCTCCAAGATAAAACCCCGCGACTGGATGGTTGAGTTAATTAATACACAATTGGAGAGAGATTGGTCAATAGTTGGCATACATATTACAACCTCAACCCCCAGGCTTCTGGCTTTCAGTTGCTATTGTGCGTCCCAAATCCTTGATCTTTTAAAGATGCTGTACGGTCCTCCATGCTATTATTATTTAACTCCTATTTCTGTCTTGCTTTCTTTGGGTCCCCGGTCCCTTTTTACCATAGAAAAAAGAGAAGATACCTATTTATTTAATTAGTATAACATATCATGACCGTACTTATAATATCTTCATACTTTTTAAGTTTAATTAAACTTCTAGTCTTTATACCTAACGCTCACTTTCATTTGGTCCTTACATAAAATGTTTCCAAATTGGTTGCAAACATGATGACAGCTTGATGTACTTGTTTTACATGTACAATGGAAGCTGAAATGACAAACTTGTATGGTTAAATTTTCATTTTACTCCCTACGTGTGACATTCATTTCTTATTTGATCCCTATACATAGTGCCTTTTTTCTTTTTTTTTTCATTTGGGCCCTAGATGAAAGTTTTAAATCTATTCATATATACAGATAGATTTGTGGTTGAAGATGCAAGAGAACTTGTAAGTTGTTCTCCATATCTAATTTCATAACGTTTTTGATGGACACTTTAAAACAGTTAGTCATGTATAACACTTAAAATACTATTAACTACATTTTATAATTATTTTACTTTTATTTTTAAACCATTTATACCAATACAATCACAATAATTAGATAAGTTGTAACATTTTCTTACGTCTACATTTTAACTCATTCATTTTTGAAACATCAAATATCTCTTTTGATTTGAAATTTGTGTTTATGATTTGAAATATCACAATAATTTGTGTTCAAATTTTCGGTCATAACATCCACTTCTTCATGTTCAACACAAGATAGGATAGTTATGAGTTATTACTAAGAAAGCTAATAGCCGGATGCTTCCGCCTGACTCTAATAGCAAAATCATAATGCAGTATGAGACCAGCACCAGCTGCAACAGTAAATCATGCATCTAGAGCTAATAACTGATAAATCATAAACCATTATTGGTAATTAATTAATTTGTATATTTGCGATACATTATAACAGAAAATATTAAATTCCATATAGAAAAAGATGGACAATAAAATTCAAAAATTGCAGAATTAAATTTTACTATGATGTACTGAAATGATCAGTCCAACAAAAAATTTAAACTTCAAACCTTGTAAAACTAATTAACAAGAGAGGAATAGCGCCAAAGATCCTTCCATAATAAGTAGCTAATGATCTGGAGATGATTGTTGCTGCTCTGGTGGTTGTGGCCACATTTGTGGTGCCATGTTGTAGGGATGAGATTGTTGAGCATATGGGTCCATCACAGGCTTATTAGCCATCATGACACTGGCAGCTCCAACTTGCTGTGCATGTTGAGGTGGCAAATAGCAATAAGGAAGTGCCTCAGCAGGCCCTGTAACAGGCACTGTTCCTCTTGGTATTGATGCAAGCACTTCATCTTTCAAGTCCTCCCGAGGCACAATGTCAACCAAAAAATCAAAGATATCAGTTCTCGTGATGGCTGCTGCAATATCATTTTTTTGAAGGGTTCTCCTTTTGTTCTCCTCAGTGTGATTCCAAGAACGCAAGGTTAACTCCAATATGAACATTTCACATGCCCTTGCAAATATGACTGGTGCCTCAGCTGATATCATCCTAACATCCTCATCAGCCTTCATAATCTTTTTGATCCTTGCCAAGGGAAGGCTGTGGTTCTTGAAATCAGTTACCCTCTCAATTTCTTGATATTGATTTGCCCAAAAGGCTTGGAGCCGTTGCTGGAGTTGCTGCTGTTGTTGCTGGTGAAGGTGCTGATAAGCAAGTTGATGTTGTCCCAGCTGAGTTGCAGCTGGTTGACCAGTGGATTGAATGGTCCCAGGTGATGCAACAAGCATCCCAGGTGAACCTGTTATATGGCTGGCTTGGTACGGATTAGAACCATAAGTAAGTTGAGGTCCACTACCAACAACCCCCATAGATGGGTTCTGGCCATGTCCATGCCCTTGATGATCCATCCTGCTTCAGGTCAAATCAAACACATCAATGCCTTCACTTCACACGTGATCAAAACAACAACATTCACGTGCAAACAATGTACATGTTTGGATAACCGTTGCACCCCTTCCAAAAATACGTGTAACATAAAAGATACAAAAAGTAAATACATTCAGCACCCAAAAGTACATTCAGAACGATTATTCAAACTTACACAACACTGTACATACTACCAAAGGTGGAATCACAAAACCAGATTCTTTAGGGGGGGAGGGGGGGAAATACTAGAGCTGGAGGGAGGAAAAGAAGGCACACCCTTTTCTCTGTATGCATTAAACAAACAAGTAAACAACTATATATCAAATTCATCTGTAGATCTTAATCTTAACCCAATTCATTTACATATTTAGTATGAACTAAATCTATTGACAAGTTTACATGTCGCATCACATCCATCATAGGACAATGCTATATATATTTCATGGCCACAAGTACTCATCCCAATTCCCGGGTTTGGATTTTGACCGTAACAAGATAGATAATGGCAGAGTTTCACTACACATAGATGCACAAACAAAATTACGTAGATATGTTTATTTGTATAGCTAGAGTTGCTACCTTCTCTATCAGGAGATGCTTTGTTCTGCAAATATTAAGAATCTGTAAAGGATTAAAAAATGAAAAGGAAAAGGAAAAGGAAAAGAGAAAGACAAAATGATCAGAAATTCTCTATTATTTCATAGATCTATTATGCACGAGTTTTAGTACACCAGAAACACATTTTGGAATGTTTTCCGTACGGTGAAAGATCCAAAAAAAATTTATAGGGGATAAAAAATTTAGGGTTTCATAAGAATATATGATAAAACAGCTTTCGTAACGATTAATGATGTTTTCTTGGAACGAACCTAAGCCGGGCAAGTACCAAAAGAGATGAGTGTGATCTGTTTTGACTTTCATTGTAATAACTAACTCTCTTTTTCTTAAATTCTGCCTTAACCTTTTCTTTTTTTATTGGCCCCAACAAAGTTATTTTTTTTTCTTTTATTCTATATAAGAAAACCGATTTTGTTAATTACTACGTTAAACTAAATCAAATGTGTTTTTCGTTTTGTGTTATATAAAACTTTTGTTGTATTAACTCACTAGGATTGGCTTAGTAATGCAAATATATAGTTTATCCAAGATTTAAGTTCAAATTAACTTTGTTGTTATATATATATATATATATATATATATATATATAACTTTTACTATATTAAGTTTAGAATTTATTTCTATGCACTCCATATATTATTTTTTGTTAAATTTATGTAAAAAAAATTCAGGGTAATTATATGTGGACACCTCAACATCACAAATACTCTATCAACATTTATCATTTTTTTTTTTAAGAAATGATATTTGTACAACAATTTCTATAACAAATTTTACAATAAAGTGAAAGAAAAGGAGATAAGAGAGAAAAGTATGAGATGTAGTTAATGATGTGATAGAGAGAGATGGAAAGAAAAAAAGTGTTATTATATAAATTGTTATATAAATTATTGTATGAATAACACAGCTCTTTTTCTTTATCTTTCTCTTCCTATACATTATATCTCCTGTCTTCTCTCTCTTTCTCTCCATAGATACCAACTGTTCATGCATCATTTTCCTTTTTACTTGTTCCAACAACAAAGTAACACTTCTATTGACTTTTTCTTTTGAATGATGATACATAGACACCTCCATATATCAAACACTCCATCAACATCTATTATTGTTATTTATCTCTTTTTTTTTCTATCACATTATATGACTTATTATAACTATTTTTTTTCTCCCCTCTATTTATCTCTCTGAGTTAGCTAAGAGTTTGGTGGTCATAATTTTTTTTTCCTTTTCTTTTTGGTGGTGGTGCGGGAGGATGGTACAATTGTATTGAGTATTGACTAATATAATATAATCACAGCATTGGTACTTTTTCTACTAAGTACCAATTTTTTTTTAGTTTAATGGTCATATACTGACAGTGTATAGTAGTTTTAACCTGTTATTTAATCACAAACCACCATTTATTGTAAATTTGTTGACTTTTATAATAAATATTTTAAAAGTCATATTAATGGTAATTTTTAATTGAATGACAGTGTAAAACTTTTTACACTGACAACGCATGACCATTAAACTCTTTTTTTTTTTTGTGCTCCTACTAAGTGCTAGTTTAAAATAATAAAAAAATAAAATATTAAATTATACGACTGTTGTTGGAGGGAATATTTTTTTATTTCTTTAATATTTAACGAAAAGATCACCGATTAAAATGACGAAAATCTAAGTGTATTCCAATAATTTAGATAAATATTGATGCTTAATTAAAGTGGTTATTATTGTAATATTTGTTTTTTACTCTTTTTGGTATCAATACTACTCTGTTTTAGGCATCATATGCACATCCGTAAAAATATTAATTCACGATTGATTAATCCGATCATGATTGAAATCGTACTCGAATCTTAGTAACATCAAGTTAAAGAGCAACATAACTTACATATGTTAATTTATATAGTTGAAGCAAAAATAAACTTAATTATACCTTTTTATGATGAGCAATTTTGGTATCTAATATTTTTTGTTTGAATTTAGATATAGTTGTAAAAATAAACTTAATTACACCTCTTTATAATGTGCAATTTTGGTATCTAATTATTTTTTTTGTTCGAATTCATTTCTCATTTGTTTGATTGTGACAATTAAATTCTTTCATCAAATTTTTATTTATACAAAACTTTTAAATCTTTTATTATTTATTCATTAAATTCGAACAAAAACTTTATCAAAGAATCACGATAATACATAGTCATAATTGAGGAACTACAAATACAATTAAGTAAAAAAAAAAAAAAACTTTAAACTTCTAAAGTTGTGTCGTAGATATGTCTATTTGAATATGCAACCGTGATTAACTTTATTTGTAATATTAGGAGTTTAAATCTTCAAAGTGCCATCTTATTGGATAAATTACGTACATTTATCATCCAACGATTCGTGTCATGTCGTTCAATATAATAAATATACATTTTATTTGACTTCAGAGAATCTGGATCCAAATGCTTGTCGGATGGAATGTCAATGATAAACAATAGCTACTAAAAATTTCTCATCATTTAAAAGTTTTAGAAAAGGTCAATGATTTGCATGAGAATTTGTATTGATTTTGTGGGAAAATTATCTGGGCAAATATCATTTTTCTATTTTCTGCTTCGGAGAGGGTGTCTTTGCTGACGGCCAGGAAAACAAGGCATAAATTCAAAATATTTCCGCAGGATCAATAGCCAAAGTAATTTAAATGGTTAAAGGGTCATTTAGGCGTAAAAGATTTTTAAAAAAAAAAAAAAAAGATCGGTCCAACGCAAGAGACAATATAAGAACACACGAAAAATTTTCACAGTATTCCAACTATTTTCATTTTAACTTTGCCAAACAGCATATCCTTTCCCAGATTGTAATTTTTATTTTTTATTATTTTGGCTAACCTTTATATCCGTTATAGAAAAGGCTAAAGTTACATCAATACATTAACAAATGCAAGCTTCATCTGTATTCCTCTGTTAATCGATACCCTGGCATGACTATTTTGTCAGCGAACATTTTGCCAGTCTTGGGCATAACATGCCAGTGCAGAGTTAAGTTAAATTCTTTACCGCGCAAATTGCTTCCCTAGACACAGAAAAAAAAGACAGGAAAATTAAGGCATAAAGAAATCTGAAGGCATTTATACTAGCATAGCAGTCTAGCAATAACATCCTTGAACAGTTGTGTACCTGGTCAATGAAGCGGTACTTATTGGATGTATGAATCCAAAACTTAGCATGATCTTGTGAAGGAATTATACCATCCCACAGCGATATCTATATATTGGCACCTTAAAAGCATAAGCAACAACAACGAGATAGCAGAGATGCAACATATGATAATATGCAATAACAAAGGGCAAAGTGCCATGGCTTCCTTTTGTGCTTTCCCTTTTGAAATGGACCTCACAAACTAATTGAATATCAAAGTTAAGCTGCAAACAAACAGATCAAATCAAACCTGATTCAAGGAATTCATAGGGGTTTCATACTCAGCAGCTAAAAATACAAAAACCTGCAAGTATATAAAAAGATATTAAACTAAGTCCCAGGGAGGCCCTGAACTTCGTAATTATTTAGAGTAAGTGATCAGAAAACAGTATCCTGTGCTTCATATGCTAGTATCACATTAAACAGTTCCAATAGTTTTATACAAATGTATGCTGTAAAAAACATAAAAATGCAAAGAATGGCAAGATTATAAATTTTAGGATATGAAGCAAGATAAATAACTGTTGGTAAGACACCTTCAACATAAAAATTGAAGAAATTCATTATGGGGAAGATCAAAGGAAGAGCAGACAAAATTAGCAATACATTAAGACATGCTTCACATTTCTATAGTCAAATATTTTAAATTTCACTCATCCTGCATCCAATCTTTCCCAATTTAGTTCCTACAGCATCCACACATTCAAGAAGCAAAGAGGGAAAAACACAAAAAACCAGTATCGATCACAATGAATAATGGAAATTTAAGTCAAGAACCTGTTTTGTGTTCCATGTGAAAAGAGACTGCAAATCTGCTGACATATTCATTGTCATGCTGACCTGCAATAATAGAAAAGCTTTTCATTACAGATTGAACTATGAATTAAGATAGCTTCGAATATTAGATAGACATTAAAAAGAGGTCGTCTATGGCACAATATGATATCAGATCATATGCAGTATGAAATTCATAGCACATGCAGATAAATATACACATGACACATGTTTATAGTATATTACATGGTAAGCACTAGAGCTTTTGAATGGAAAATAGCACATCATAGTGGTTAAATATTTTGTCATGCCTGGCCACTGCAAAATTAACTTCCAATGGCAATAACCATTTGACGCTTAAAATTATCTCAGGCAGTGTTCTTGAATAGTTTCAATTCAAGAATACAAGAGAATCACTCGTACATTGTATGCAAAATATGGACATTCAACAAGTATCCAAAGCAATTACCTAAAAGGAATTTGATGACTTTAAAACAATCTCTTTACCAAATTTAAATTTAATTGAACAGATACTCGGGTTAAAAAAGTTCAGGAGTTAAACCATCAAAGTCAGTCTGATTTTAATTTCTGTTTGGATAATAATACATTGATATTACTGTGAAACTCTATTAAGTCATAATTTTTAAGAGCAATTCCACTGTAAGCACGTTGCTAAAAGACCATGACTGTAAATCTTGTGAAAAAATACCGATTACAAATATGTCAAACTTGAAGATGGTATATGGATCCATTCTATATCTATCACCACATTCGAATTATAATCCCTTAAATGCCCTAAACCATCCAAACAGAATCTGTCAAATGACTGTTTACAGGTACAGTTGACAGTGATTTAAATTGGAATACGCAAACAGAATCTTCAGTCTGTGATATAAATTTACTCCTCTCCATTCATTTCATTCCAATAGTTTCCCTGCATTCAGCCATTTCAGAAGCCTATATGACAAAACAAGTTACTAATCAAGCAAGCGTGACAAGTTAACAACAAGAGGCCCTCAAAGAGGCTTAAACCGTGTATTATTGCAATTTGCAACAAAAGATTCATTGAATTTTTATTTTTATTTTTTTTTCTTTTCCTTTGAGAAAAGAAAAGTTTATCAATCAAACTAAGTTTTTCCATGTGATTTTGCGACAATGCCTTTCCATGCTCACATTGCATTTTATTTTTTAAAAAATTATAATATATTCTATTCTATCTCAAACGAAGCCCAATCCTGAATCCCAAAGAGCTTGCATGATAAGCAGCAGAAAAAACAAATGAATGCAAATTCCAAAGTAACACCAAATTTGAAATTAGAAAAAAAAAAAAAAAAGGTATTTATTAGAATTTCCTCGTCATTGCCGTTGGGCTGCTTCTGAAACCAGTTAATGTTCAAGTCCTACACACAAACGCGATCAAATGATGTTGGGTTAAGGAATCAGTGGATTACAGATCTGAGAAAGGCAAAGGGAGAGAGAGAGAGACCTGAACATGGGCAAAGGGAGAGGGGGAGTTGAGGTTGTCGGAGAGAGAAGCTATGGCGCACATAACGGCCAGAATGGTTATGGCGAAGGTTAATAAAGCATTCGCTCTGTAACCATATGAATGTATTTTTCCTTTTCCCTTGATTGCACTTCCACCATTGTCACCACTAACTGCTAATGTGCTATAATACTATACTACTAGTTACCACGCTCAAAACTATTTTTTGTCGTACATACAAATTGAGTTTAATTGTTATGTAATGTAAAAAGTTTTATATTTTCAATTTATTAAAAATTACTATTGATATGACTTTTAAAGTATTATAAGAGTTTAATGGTTATGTATTATTAGTGTAAAAAGTTTTACATTGTCAACCAATCAAAAATTACAATTAATATGACTTTTAAAGTATTTATTATAAAAGTCAACAAACTTACAATAAATAATGATTTGTAATTGGATAACAATGTAAAATTACTTTACATTGTTAGTGCATAGCTTATTTTCTCTTATTATAAAAGTCAACAAACTTACCATATACAGTGATTGGTAATTAGATGACGGTGTAAAATTGTTTTAAACTTCTTATTTTCTCATTCAAATTAAAGAGAAAATAGGCTATGCACTGATAGTGTAAAATAATTTTATACTATCATACAATCATAATCCATCATGTATAGTAAGAACAATAATTATCCTAAAAGTCACACTAAAACTGATTTTCGATTAGTTGACAGTGTAAAAGTTTTTATACTAACAGTACATAGCAATTAAACTCCAAATTAAAATATAACAAATTTGAATTTTTTTTTAATTAGATGACAATGTAAAATTGTTTTAAACTTCTTATTTTTTTATTCAAATTAAAGAAAAAATAGGTTATGCACTGATAGTGTAAAGTAGTTTTATACTATCATACAATCATAATTCATCATGTATAGTAAGAACAATAATCATCCTAAAAGTCACACTAAAGCTGATTTTCGATTATTTGACAGTATAAAAGTTTTTATACTAACAATACATAGCAATTAAACTCCAAATTAAAATATAACAAATTTGGATTTTTTTTTTTTTTTCAAATGTCTAAAGGAGAAACTTTTGTTATGGATATATGCTAAAATGTATTGCATGGACGTTTGATTTAGGTTTTTCAAGTATTGCTCCGACTAATTTTCTTTTGACATAAAATTCTTTTTGTAACCAGTGTCTTTTAAGATTAATTGCTTGGCAAATACTAAAAGCACATAAAAATACTAGTTAAGAAAATTAAAACAGATATTATTTAGTAAAAAATTATTTGTTATATATATATATATATAAAAGATTTGATGCTTGTTTGTTAAGTAAATAAAAATATTTAACAAAATGTATTCAATGCTTTATAAGTACTTAATTACAAAGGCATTTGTTATCATGGACCTAATTTTTATTCTTTTTAAAAAGGTAATTTGCTTTGTAAATATAACAAATAGACTTCTTTTGTAAACAATTTTGCATGAACACATTACTCATATGGAAAATCAATTAAATGTTTAAAATATATTGAAATAATATTAAAGTTTATTTTAAAATCTATTGAAGCTATTTAATATTATGTTAAACTTTTTATTTAATATACGTGTATTATTTCTAGCATTACTTTAATAATTAATAGAAGCCTATGTTGTTCAACAGTTGTTAATATATGGGCTAACCAATGACAAAACTAGAACGTAGAGTCCACTCGATATTTTTTCGTGTAACAGATGAGAAAGCCCACTTACTCCTTCCGAAAAGCATGTGTGGAAGGTTCAAACTCAAACTCAAACTCCTGATATTTGATGACGATGATTAAACTTCACAAAAGGAAAATTAAAAGTAATCTTTTTTATAATTTAGTGGATTTTATATATGGGTTTTATCAAACTGAATCTTTATACTTAAAGTCTACATGATCAAACTATTTCTAGTAAGAGGGTGAGAATATTGGTCCGATGAACAAATAAATATGAGATTACACGCAAAGACATTTTGACATTTAAGTTAATATGTCAATTAGTTGAAAAACAATATATGAAATGAGAGTTTATTTGAAGATGTACGAGGGGTCGTTTCATGCGCAACCTAAGCATAAAGCTGCTCAAACCCTTACTTTAGGCCTCTAGAGGAAAAAGTTATTTAGTATTAGTATTTATATAACTTTTATTATTAACTAGTCTAGTATAGTTTTTCTTAGTGAATGGGTTTTGAATCCTACTGAAAGAAAACTACTTTTATACTTTCCAAGGTTCTTAATTTTTCTATTACTCTCTCATTTAAAAATTAATTAGTCATTAATTTCAATTAAATTGGTTGTATCTTAATATATCAATTCGCACCAAATATAGCCCACGTTCGTGAATTGGCTAAATCAAAAGTCACTCTCTCTTGCATCTTCAATTAACACACATCTAACATCTATGTTCCTAAACATCATACTTCTCAATATCTCATCTCCATTCTTCTTTGACAATTGACACACATTCATACTTCTTTTATATTGTACTTTCATTTCATCATTTTCTAGAAGGTAGAAACTAACCCTAGGTTAGGTTTTTTTGGGATTTTGGTATGCAAGTGAAAAATGATGCACTAACTGACATACTTCATTATACAACAAGACTTGATTCTTTTCTAAATTATAGAATAATGTTAACAATTCATGTAATAGTTACTTCAACAGAAAGTAATTTTTTAAAAGCTAAAATTAATAAAATTTTATTTAAGATCAATAATGTCCCAATAAAGATTAAATGGATTGACTTTATTATTGATTGAAAAGGAAATGTTAAACAAAATCAATTACAATAATTTAATAAATGATTTCACATCCTACAAAATTTGAAAGATAAACTTTCAAAAAAAATATAATCATGTTAATAAAATCTTGTTATTAGTTTTTTTTTTATCAAAAATATAGTTATTAATTTTAAAAAGACCTCACCTCAAAATTCGTTTTTAGCCTAAAAATATGTATGATCAACCCTAGTTCCTTTTTATAGGACTCAAATGTAAATGAGTCACAATCCTGATATGAGAATATACATATAAGATAAATCTAACTTGACATGAGCTCTTTATCCATTAAATATTAAGAATTTTTTGGTATGAGTGGTGTGAGTAAGTAACCCTGCTTATTTGCTTTTGGATTTAAGGAGCATTTGGATGTAGGTCGATTAGTTTTTATGATGTTTTGGATGACTTCTCGACCTAATGGAGAATTTGGATGCGTGGAGATATTCTGTGTTGGACTCTATTAAATTGGATTTAGCTGACTAGACTCATAATAACACGCTTAAAACTTACTACACTATGTTTATGCAGTAAAGCAATTGTTGTTCATGATCAATAAAGCTAATAAACTATTATAATTGATCAAAGTTGAAAATATAAACAGAATGAAAATTTTGAATGGGGAAAGCCAATAATATATCATATGTTTGTTCCATCTGAAAACCAAGACAGTGTGCATTCTCTTTGATCCTTCTCGTCTTATTATAAATCTTTTTCTTTCCTCTCCTTTCATGGATCCTCTTTCATTCTCTTTTCTTTTTCTTTTACTTTGTTTTCTTGGTTTAACGAGAAAGTCTATACTTTACGTACTATGTATCATTGATATTCCACACTAGTAGATGCTTTGCTATCAATCAAATAACCATCGATACTGTACACGATATCCTGAATTAAACTTTGACTGAAAGTTAATGGTACAAGCCGCAAAAGCGAAACATACAAATATTAGAATTGTTAATTCGTTGGCATATAGTAGCTCGCAGCTAAAATAGAATGATTAAAATGTTTGATGGGCTAGTAGTACCCCAAAAATATTATTTGATGGGTATATTTGTCATTAACTTTACCCAAACAATGCCCATAGTTTTTTTTTTTTTTTGAAATTCCCCATTGTTTTTGAAGTTATTTGTGGAGAATCGTCGTCAACGTATGTAGGGAGAGTTAGTAAAATACATTTCATCTTTACTTTGTAAAATATACATTTCATCTTTGTAAAGCGTGTCTCTGACACACACACGTATACATATTTTATTTCTTATTTTTTTATATCACTATCAAACCATATAAGGTAAAATGTGGTGACAAAACTTAATCCCATGTAATTTGATCTTAAGAAATTACTTTTTAATTTAATTATTTATCACCGAAAGCTTTTGCAAGAAAAATTATAAAATTAACTCTAAGATTTAGGTGTTGATTAATTTTTCATTGAACTTACATGAAAGTTAACTTATAAATAGTTAAAAGCAAGTTAACAAGTTTAAATAATAAAATTACTTGTATGCTTGGTTACCCACCATAATTAATTCTTTCTATTGTGATACATTTTAATATAAAATTTATAATTGAGATTAATTTAGACACACATCTTAATCATGTTTAACGATTTAAAAATAATTTTGTCTAACTTAAATCAAATGGGCTCTAAGTAGTTTAAAAAAGTGGTAAATGATATAGTCACGTAATGTATACGTGCCTTTTGTTTAACTAATATAAAAAATATTGTCCTTTATTTAAAGAGTTTAATGGTCATGCACTGTTAGTATAAAAAGTTTTACACTATTAACTAATCAAAAATTACCATTGATATAACTTTTAAGATATGTATTATAAAAGTCAACAAGCTTACAATAAATAGTAGTTTGTAATTGGATAACAGTGCAAAACTATTTTACACTATTAGTACATGGCCTTTTTTCTCTTATTTAAAACTAAACATCAATGAGGTTGTGGTAAAAAAATAAAATCAAGGAATTAATTCGATAATTTGCTGTATTTTATAAGAAGGTAAAACGTATTATATTTAAATATTGTGTTATAAGAGACAAATATTAGTTTTAGATGTTAATAAGTATGCATTATCAATATAAAAAATTTTACATTATCAATCAATCAAAAAATGTTTTTTGAATAATTTTTAAAATAATTATTATAAAAGTCAACAAATTTTCATTAATTCTTATTTTTATTTGTTTGAAAAGGTAAATGCTGAATTAAAAAAATAAAACATTTCAAAGAATGTAAATAATAAAAAAAATGTTTTCAGCCTCGAGGGCTGTGGTCCCACGCATCCCGTGGCTCTTCTGGCCATATATCGATGAAGGAGTACAGAGTTTGAGAAGTGTGGTTGGCACTTCTGCTCCCAAACCCCAACCCCTCAAAAACGAGGGAAAAATAGAAGCGGCAGGTAAAGAGGCAAGTAAGGAACGTGTGTGAAACTAATTTTTAAAGTAAGAAAGAACGTAAGTGAAGTATATCCTTTTTTTTTTTTCTTTCTTCTGTGAAAGTATTTAGAAGCATCTTATGTTTTATTGAGCAATGACGTGTGACTAAAGCATAGTGCAAGAAAAAAAAAAACCATAATTAGCAATACCTAATAGTTTGAATATAGATGCTTAAAACATATTTAGAGCATTAAATCCTAGTAGTTGGAGTAGAAATTGGCAGAAAAAAAAAAGAAAACATCGTTTACACAGCACACAATTGAAATTTAAACTTAAAAGTATTGAATATTGTGACCAAGATGTGTGAAAAGAACATAATTGGCCAATAGTAGAGCCAACAGAATCTAGAGCATTAAATTTTACAGGACGCATGGCTCCATTAAATTTCGGCAAATTAAGGGCCATGTGAGAGTCAGTCATCGCCCTGCAGTGGCAGAGCATGCCCTACTCATCGGGTTGTTTTCAAGCAGGCCTGGAGCAAAATAAAACAAACAGCACATGATATATCTAATAGTCTTAAATTGTTGCACATGTGTCTAGCACTAGGACCAAAATGTAATGAACCCCCCAAAAGACTAGAAACAAATAGAAAACCTAAAACAAAATAGTCACCCCTAATAATTTACATGATGCTGCAGCTCTCTGTGTTCTCATCACTGAAAACATGCGTGATAGGATCCGCCATGGGGTGTGACGGCATTGGCGGCGGCGGAAAGTAGTTCATGGACGGATGTGGGTGTGGCTGTGGCTGTGGCCTCCCATACATCATATGCGGTGGGTACATGTTCATACTTGCTTGCTGCTGCTGTTGTTGGTTCATCATCATGGCCATGTATTGTTGCTGCTGCTGCTGCTGCATGTTGTAAGGGTTAGGTTGCATGTGCATCTGCATCCCTTGATAGTAACCACCGTTCATCGCCGCCGCCGCCGCCGCCGCCGCTGCCGGTAATCCTTGCACCGCCGGGATGTTCATATTCCTCATATGGTCCATTGGGCCCATCTGATTCATTGGACCTCTCTGACCCATTGGGCCCATGTGACCCACATTCCCATTATTGCTACCATGACCATGACCCTTGTCATTATTATTTACCTTGCCAGGGCCACCCTTGGCATTTTTACCTTTAGTAGGAGGGATATCAAAATCTTGGAAATCAAAGTCAATTTTGTCGAATTTACCTCCACCTCCTCCATCTTTCTTTCCTTTGTTGTTGTTTCTACCTCCGTTGTTTTTATTCTTGTTTGTTGTGTCGGCTGCACCTCCTCCTCCCTTCTTGTTCTTTTTTCCAAGGCCTAGGAACCGAACTAGGAAACCACCACCATTTTGGCTTTGGAATTCTTTTTCTTGTTACCACTATTATGATTATCTCCCCCACCGCCACCACCCTTTTGCTTTCCACCTTTGTTCTTTGTACCCCCATCTCCATTGCCTTTTTTTCCTCCGTTTCCATTTTTGCCCTTCATTTGTATAGGTAGATCAATGACTTCACCCTTCTTGACACTCCCATAATTCCCACCCCCATTCCCTTTATGGCTGGTCATGTTCATGCCAGGCCCATTCATCATTCCACCAGGCCCATGTGGCCCACGCCCATTCGCCATCTGCCCATCATTTGCATCATCTTGTTATGTTGCATAGGATGCCCCTGGCCATGGTCACATGGCCATGACCATGTCCGTGACCATGACCATACTCTTCCTCTTCATCCTCTTCATCAAAGTCGTCTTCAAACTCATCATCATAGTCATCAAATTCATCAAAATCACCGTCACTCTCATCAAGTTCATCCTCTGATAGGTTGAAGTTGACAGATTTCTGATTCTTGGGGGGTACTTTTGACCCTCCTTTAGTATTTTGGAAGTGTGCTAGTTGACCACCACCACCACCACCTCCTCCTCCACCACCTTTCTGACCACCACCCTTGTGATTCTGAGACTTGTTGTCCTTGGCCCCTTTGGTGTTATCTATGTGCAAGTTCTTGAACTGAGGGTAGGTGGGGTAGTTTTGATTGTACATCATGCCTCTCTGGCCGCCCCAAAGTTCGGCATGCTTCCCTGACCTCTTCAGCTTTTTTATCAGTTTAGCTGGATCTACATGCCCTGACACCATCACCTTCCCTCGCTCCGCATCTATGTTCACAGAATACACCCCTGCACAACAATAACTCATTGTGCTTAACGACAAAATTGCAAAAGTAAACTGTCATATTTTAAACCTAATCTTTGCTTGCAAAAATAGAAACAATACTACCCAACAAACAAAGTAAAGTTGGAAGCTAACATATGGACCCAGAAAATAAAAAAAATTAAAAAAAGTTGGAAGCTTGGAATATATGACTGCAAATAGACATCAAAATAAGGAGAGTTTGAAAGCATAAGGATATATTAAGTGACATAGTAATATGAAGCAAATTAACATCAAATGAGATTTTGAAAAAGAAAAAAAAAAAGAAAAAGCAAAGGGGAGGTGTGCTAGAGATGTACCTTCAATTTTCTGCAGGATTTTCTTTACTTTCTGCTCACAGCCATCGCAGTGGATATTGACCTTGAGAATGCAATTCTACATGGGAAATAAACACAACACAGATCAGTTACCATAAGTTCAGAACTCTACCCCCCCTAAACAGAATAACAAAGGAAGGAAACAGATTTGTCTTTAACTATTTTAATTAACTTATGAAGACGAGACTGAAACTAGCAACAAGTGTGCACCTGAATTTTCAGCATGTCTTGTTTACTCATCCTTGCTAGCTGGTTCACACACACAGCACGGAGATGTAAGTGAGTGGAGAACAAACAGTGAGACTAGTGTTTTGAGAATTGTTTTTTTAGAGAGAGTAAAGGGTATTGTTGGTACGCATTGGACACTTCTAAATTTGTTCCTTTGCTCAAGTATCCGTACTGTTTAGGCTCAATCACACGTACAACAAAGTCACATTTTAGAGAGAAAGAGAGAAGAGAGAAGGTGATTGCTGAAGCTGCAAGGTAATAAACAGCTTGGAACTAGGATAGCTTCTCAATGACTATGAGTTGGCTTTATGTTTTATGATTCATATATAAATAAGAACTCGTGAAGCTTTCAAAGTGGTCTCCCTCACTGACAGCTTAATACTGCCATCGTTGCACCTAAATAATTAGGACCAAATATCTTTTTAATATCTGTTTCTTTTTCATAAAATGACAGCATGACTTGCTTTGTTCCCCCCACCAGCTTACTCAGCCCATAAACTTCTGGGCCGGCCCTGTTCAATTGGGCCTATAAACAAATTCATGTATATTTTGATTTTAAAAAAAAAGTAAATAAGTCATTTTTTCTCAAAAATAATATTGAACTTCGCAAAAAATAAGCTCAAGTTAATTCATGACTTCAAATAAATTGTTTAATGAGAGACAATCACAAATTTGGTCAGGACACAAAAAAAAAAAAGAATTGTAGTAACTTGTGTAGCGTGTGACCTTGCGTGAAGGCAAAATAGAACCCTCCCAATCAACTGCATTGGCTGGATCATTTAGAAAGATAGTCAATGAACTACTTGAGATGAGAAGTTCAATTCTTCAAAGGGATAATTTGGGCTGCATATTACGTTACAATCCTCCTGACTCTAGTCACGTTATAATTTGTAATTGGAATCTAATTCTTGATGAGCTCATATTATTTCATTCAATTTTCATGTGAAGCTTGGAGTCTTGGATTATCTTATTATGGCTGTGGCATTCATTCTAGTATGTTATTCATAAATGCTTTGTTCCTCTCTTTATTTTGTTTATCTGCAATGATTATTAAATTATTACTTTTTTGTAACGTATATCTGTTCTTACAAGTTAGTGTGTATCGATCAATGTCCCGTTATAAGACTGTGCAATGAGAACATGTTTTGGACTTCCACAAAGGAAGCAAGACAGCAAGGACCAGAAGACTTGTCAGTCAAGGTTAAATAGTCATTCCGAAATTTAAAGACGAGATTTGGGTTTGTGTGTAAAAGCAACGAACACAGGGACCTCTCAAAACCCATCCCGATGGTACTGACATATAATACAGCCAATCACTAGACTCTAAAATAATGCACAATTTTTTTAAAGTAGGAGAACACTGAACAATGATCTTCTGCGAGTTTGGACCCTGCTTTTGCAACCAAAATCATTGTTTGTCTTCATTAAAAGTCCAACCTGGTGGAAAATTGCTGTCCCCATATCATCTTTTTTTTATCCTTTCAAATTTTAAAAAATTGCCGTAAAAAGATTTCTGTAATCTACAAAAGAACAACCCCACCGGTACCGTGGGAAACACCTTCCGAAAAAATCCAAAGTATAGCAAAATGCTTTTGTTTTTGTAGGATGTGGGGTTGGTTTAGTTTCATATAATTTCCGCCACTTTCCATTTATCCTTTCTTTCTTTTCTTTTCTTTTTTTTTCTTTTCTTTGCTTTTTTTTTTTTTTTCTGCTACTACTTGACTATTCAACTAGTGTATATGCTAATCAATCTTCGTTTTTGTTGTGCTGAACAATTATCTTATATGAATTGTACTTTGTTTTCTTTTCACATGGCCTAATAGCTAATGGGCAACTCCTTCCCATTGTTTGAACATCTTGTGACCAACTTGCATATATTAAAGGAATAGAAGATTCGCTTCTCAAAAGCTATCCACTTCAGCTTTTGCCTATTGATCCTTTAATTAGGGGCGCTGCCACTGACATGGACACATACAAACTCTTCTTTAAGTTATAGATTTACTCTTACCTTAAATAACACATTTGATTGAACTTAAAATATATTTTCATGAGTGAATATCATCTTCTTTGTTATGTTGAAAATTATATTTAAGATTCCCAAATAAAGACAATTTGTTGCACTATTTACGAACTAAAAAGAACAACCTAATAAATACCTGGCTGTCAGCTAACTCGTCGCCCGAATTACCCAGATACCAGTTACTTGTCTACCGACCGATTGACCTAAGTGACATAAATATATAACTATTGGACAAATGGTAACTTAAAATGCATGATAATTATAATGAAAGACTTCCATTGATAACAATTATTAGAGGAAAGACACATAACACAATCTTAGAGGTATTCCTCCACTATAAAAAGGTTTGAACATCTAGAGACAATGTTGTGTTATTCTTTACACTTTCCTCCGTGGTAGATACCTCGACCGTGTGCAATCCAAATTGGAGAGCTTTTTGGCATTTAGTACACCAATCCTGAGGTACATTCAAGAACTTATTAAAATTTAAAATGAGAGGTTAGAAATATTCTTAAAATCTTTAATTAATTGTAATATTTTAAAACTCATGAAATCTCTTCTTCTTCTTTTTGTGGGGCTTTGCCTTGCCTTAAGATTCAAACTTCGCTGGTAGTGTTACTAAGAAACAACAAGCTAAATGGCCCAGCAAAAGTAAAACTACAACGAGTAAAGGGATCGGGAAGCCCATCACATGATAAACTCAACGGTCGTAATACTTTTAAATAATTAGCTAGAATTTAGTGTATAGATGTTTCACCCCAAACAAAATCATTTATCGGATTGAAGCTTCTGTCTAAAGCAGCTGCTTTCTATTAATCCTTTCCGTCCAGAAAGTGACCTTATTAAACTTAATATCGATGTCGAATTGATGTTTCACCTCCTCGATTGATATATAATAGGACATATTTGCGAAACAATGAATCCATAGAATCTAACAATACAATGAATTTAGAATAATATCAAGTACATGAAAATTATTGAAGATATGCTTTAAAATCAAGACGTCACAGTCCAATAATTCATCGTAGTGAAAGTAATTTGCAATTTTGAATATTGTTTTACAGGTTTTATGTAACTATTATTATTTCGGCTTGAGGCATTTATGCCTCGCTCATAGGAAACAAGGAAATCAATAATTAACAGTGGGAATAAAAAAAAAATCCGACCTAAATCTAGTTAAAAAATTGACGCATATATACATATAATACATGTAATATTAAGAAAAATAAAATAAAATCTTCGTGGGACAGTTGCCCCCAAAATCTTATATGTTGGTCCGTCTTTGCGTTCAACGGTAGATATTTGTTTGGTTGGTGGCCAATGGTGATAGGTTACACAGTTCATAGGATAGCACATGGGTAACTAACAATACCGAAGTTAGAACATAGTACAGAGCAAAATCTGACTTCTAAACTTCTACTGGACACTAGTCCTGTGTTTGATAGAGAAAAAAAAAATAGAGAAAGAGGAATTGAGTGGAAGGAAGAGAAATAAATAAGAAATATAATAAAAATAGATATGATTTGGTTAAAGAGAAATAGAAGAAGTGTATTTTTTGACTTTTTTATAGTTTGAATTAAAAAAATAAAAAGACTTTTATACCCTTATTCACTTTTATATTTCCAAACGTGTTTTTTTATTTATTTAAATGTCATATAATCGAATATAGTATTCGTTTATTTGATTATATGGCCTTTTACATATAATCGATTATGGCACTATGCATGGGCATTTAGTATTCGATTATATGGATCTCAAGGTGTTCACAGCAGCACAACTTCAATATGCACTAGTTATACGGGAAAGAAGAGTGAGAAATGGCAAAAAATAATGAAGGCATAATGAATAAAATATTCACATTTGTCCACTTTCTCTCACTTCTTTACACATTTGTGCTGATAAAAAAACCTGTGAAACCCACCAAGAATTTAAAAATTTCCCACCAACTTCACTCTAACCAAACCAACAAGAATTCTCCACTTCTCTCCTCTTCACTTCTCTTCTCTTCCACTTCCGCTATGTTTGGTAGCAATGAAGTGGCGAAGAAAGGAAGAGAAGAGCGCGAAAGTGTGCAGAATTGGTCGATTTCCATTCATTTAGTACAAGCAAAATAGCGTGGAAGTTTTTAAATTTTAGGTGGGTCCCACACTAAAAGTAATCGCTGCAAATATACGCGAAAGTGCGAAGAAATGCAGCGTTGGTTACAAGCTTTCGATAATATCCTCGTTCTTTTGCAAATACTGTATACAATTAGACACATATTCGAACATGTGAACACAGCATTCGAATATGTGTTTTACATATTCGAATATATAAAACACATATTCGAATATTGTGTTCACATATTTGAATATATAAATACAATATTCGAATATGTGTATACATATTCGAATATGTGTTTTACAAATTAAAATTAAAATTTTGATTTTTAAAATAAAATAAATATATAAATAATTACTAATATATATATATATATACATATATTCTCGAATGTCAGTAAGCTTTATTCAAATATATGGAATATACGTAGTGTCATATATTCGAATATGGTAATCATATATTTGAATATATAGTGCTGTTATGGTCATATATTCGATTATGTGAGTAGCATAATCGAATATATGTTTTTGTTATTAGACTTTTTCGACAAATATCGCGGTAAAAAAAATAAGGATATAAAGTATAAGTGTAATTTTATTCTTCTATTCCAAATCCTCAAAAGTTAAAAAAGTAAACTTTTATTTTATTTCTTTTTTACTTCTCTTCAACCAAACAATCCCTATTTCCATTCTATTTTTTATTTATTTCTCTTCTCTTCTACCTACTTCTTCTCTCTGTATTTCTCTCTTCCCTGTCAAAACAGCATTTACTCCTACCAAATAGACCGGAAGCCCCAAGTCGTAGCTAAATAATTCACGTAACATGTATAAAGTTCAATAGATTTTTTTGGCTGAAAGTTCAATAGATGGTATCACTGCAAGGCAAAGTACTACTCGTATCATTAGTAATTATGCAACAAATATTTTGCATGATTCAAACTCACTATTACCAAACTTTTGAAAGTTGAACCGATTATCGTGCAAGTAACACTCGTGACCCAACTTGAGCACTGCTACAGTAGAATAAGACGTGATCATGTGGTCGCCGAATTTGATTATTAGCAGTCATTTGATTCATATTAATAATTTTATTTTATAGTGATCATTTTGTGTTAGTGCGTAAGATTTGACAAAACACTAAGACACCACCACTTGCGGGGTTAATTTAATCCTAATCGAAGGATAGTGACCGGTGTTGGACGGTGGCAATGAGAACTGAAGTGAGGTCCTTATCAGAAGGAATCGGCTTCCTTTCATAGAGGGACATGTGCCACAGGGAGGCAGGGACTAGTTTATGAACTTGACAGATAAATGAAGGTGTTGGGACCCCAAACACAAAGGCCAGGTTGGTACAGTGGAGTTGTTGGGTAATCACTTCAGAGTCATAAGTGCTTTTATAAGATTGGGATGAAGCCTCAGTGGAGGGCCGAACCAAAACCCAAGCTGAATTGAATTATTGGCCCTGCTAACTGCTAAGGTCTTGACACTGACACCATCACCATGTGTGCCTGTGGAAGTGGAACCCAAATACTACACATCCTAACCTAATCATGGATCCATTGGAGTCCTATGGGTCGATCCAGACCCGTAGGACCCGACCCATTAGACAGTACGCATGCTGAAGCTTAACTCATGACATTCTAGTTTTCTATTGTATGACCAGTTGACCACGATGCCATGGTTCAGTGAAATTTCAAGTCAGAAAGTTTGATCGTGCCATGCAATACAAATACCAAAGACAAATTATACTATTAATTTATTCTATTATATGATATATATTAATTATATAGGGTCATTTAGAGTTGGCCTTCACTCTTGTTGATTTTTTTCTAAACCATATAAAAATTCATTCACTTCAATCATTAATATCATAAAAAAAAAAAGATAAAAAAAATAAAGTAAATAATTTCTTACAAAATTAAAGACTAAAAACACTAAAATGACCTATGTTTATAACATTAAGAATTAATGCGAGGATCTACTGTGTTATTTATTTAAAACAATTAAAAGAATTTTACAACCATAATTAATAAATTATAAATTAAAATTGATGGAAGCAGGAAGCAGCAATCCCCACAAGGTACAAATCCTTGAGGAGAAAGGGAGGATAGGATAGTCACTGTCTCACTGGTTCCGGTTGCTTTAAGACACCAATTAAGACTTTCGGACTTTGAGATTTGAGACCACAGAGTGGACTGTGCTTTCGGCACCTTTTTTTACCTCAATATTCGAAATTCTGACGGGGTTGGATCCAAATTCAACTTTAACGTGATAATAATATTAAGATGCCAAAGATACTGTGGTTTTACGCTTCCTTGTCGCGGCTGATATTCTATATTCCGACTTTTGTTCTGGCTTTTTATTCTTTTGGGACCGTGTGCAGGGGACACACAGCCACAGAGTTTACTTCATGTAAGATACGAAGCAATACACTACGAAGAAAGTAATTACTGTCACATTAATGCTTCTTCACAGACCATTTTGACTGATGTGTTTACCTTGCTTTCTCCAACAACGATGCAACGTAACATAACATGGTTTGAAAATATCCTCCTGTTACTCACCTCGTAGTTCACCCTCCGTGACTCCTGACTCGTGACTATTCCTTTCCAACTATCATACAAATTTCCTTCTTCAAGAAAATGTGAAAAAAATAAACCACAAGTGCCTCAGTTACTAATGAAGGAAAAATTGAACTTGCCAATATTGTTGAATTTTTGTCGCAAAGTGCATATTGGACACAATTTGAGGCTATTCGTGTTGATATTCACAGGAGTACGCTAAGTAGTATATACAAGAACATTTTATTTTTATTAAAAAATAGACAAGAAATGGGTAAGGAAAAAGAAGAGATTGATAAATCAAGTGGAAGCATATACATACACGTTGGTGAAGTCATTAAAAAAATTTCAATGCAAGCAAACAAAAGCAGGAATGTAAGAAAACACAGGGACCAGGTTGATTGGTCACAGTATCCAAAGTAATTAAGGATTCATTAATTCTTATTTTATTGTATATTGATGTTCTATTAGAAGTTAGAACCTGGATGAGGTGGTAACAAACTGGACTCGAAACAGCGCAAACCCTTGCTACAGAAACTTTGACCAAAGTACTTAACGGAAGCCAATAACATACATACTGGGGCTAACAATCAATTATTCATTCATTTCACCTGCTGAAGTTAGAGCAATTATGAAGGCCATTATATATATCACACTATCGTCACGCGTGCTATTTGTCTTTGTTAAGGCTGAAAGAAGTTCCAATATACTGAAATTGAACTAATAAAAAAAAATTGAATCACGTGTATATATCTAAACCAGTATTGCTGCTGTATGTTCCATTATAATGCGATTTTCATTTCCAACGTTTACTTGCTCACATACTCCCCTGTCATTTGCTCATGCCTTAAAAAAGTAATACGGTTTGATTATATAGGAAGTTTCTATGATGTAACAACATATAGCAAAAAGTCAATTATATATAAAATTCCTAGTAGTGGGTTTTTTTATATATATATTTTGCTATACCTCAAGGGAGATTATTGTAATTTGCTCTTACTGTGAAACATATCTCGGACTGTTGTTTCAACCATTATTATATTCGGAGGTAACTTAAGGCAACAAATAATGTTCACAATTCAATAACATTCTAAAAATACTGAAGTAACAAGTAACATGTCAATGACAAAGCCTAACATAGCCGCAGGGCCTAATTCATCGCATCGTATCAGCCATCGTGCACTTATTCTTAGGCCAAAATAAAAAACATACCCCTTAGAATTATCTACAAGGTAGGTAGTTCAAGACACATCTGGCAGGTCTTCAATTAATTGCCAAACGACAATGACCAGAAATCCAGGGACAATTACATAATAATCCTAGTGCCTACCCTAAACTAGCATGTAAAAAGACTTAACATGCAGGCATCAAATGACAGCAGTGCCAGCTTAAAAATGATTAAACTGCATCAATACCACTAGAAGATTGGTAAAGAGTTTAAAAAAAGGACTCAAAAGACAGAGCATCAGCATCTGCAGACATGGTAAATTAAAGCCTCTCTATGACATTCACCGCCCCTTCACCCTTTTCGCTTACCAATACCATCACCATCAAACCAGACATTTCTCATCATACTGAACGTTCCAATGACCATCTTATCTGAGAAGATAGACACATTGTTATCAAAGACTGATTGTATTCTCAGCAATTGAGAGGAGATGGGAATGTAAACGATACATAGAGGGGGAAGTGAAATGAAACATATTGAGTATATATTGACTAATACTATAATGATATAACGAACTAAAATCAACTCTTATCAACCACTAGATTGATCCTTAGCCAAAGGGGGCTGGAAGCAGTAAATAAATAAAAGGAGTGGCATCTGTAATGATTAACAAGCCAAAAATCAGCCAACAAAGGAGAAGAGAAAAAAGAGAAAAGGAAAAGGTAAAGGAAAAAGAAGACTATATTGTTCCCTCAACTCATAAATAATATACTTATAAAATTTTAATATGCATTATTCAAAATTTTATAACACTTGATATGCTATGATTCAAAATACAAAATTAACTCAACTAGTATAATGCCAAGTCCAAGTCAAATTGTTAATATTATCCACTCAATATAACAGCACACAATTTTAATTGCTAGTTACCTAAGATTATGCCTGGTGAGTTTTTGCTTCTATCACCAATCCCATAATACAACAGGAGGACAGCATGTTGAAAACACATTAGAGTAGGTGTGATATGACTTAAGTTCCGTACTGGAGATCTAGAGGAAAAGCGTAGTTATTGTAAGATCGGATGGACCTAAATTTTTTTGTTAAATTTATCCGAATCTAACCAAGATCCTCACTACAACCATGCCCAAATTCCAACGCAACAATCCTCGAGATCCATTAAAATCTGTCTCAACATTTTTGTCACCTTAATTTGTCTTCTATTGTGTTATTGGAGGATCTCCGTTTCTTCTTATTCAAGTATGTTCAGTTTTACAACCCCAATAGTCCTACATTTGCATTGGTTATCATAAAGGTTAATTTCTGTGTCGGGTAACTACATATTTGCAAGATCTCTGTGAATTTGAGGAAGATGCAAGTTAAACCTAACTCAATGGTAAACCATGCAAGTCTTGATGAATCATTAGACAACAGAAGTGATTGTCGACCGTAGGGAGTAGGGACGACTTATTTTGATGCTTTTGTGAGAGCAGCAAATTCTAAGAACAAAATATGTACCCACCTTCTCATTCAAATGGATCGTGGGTCCTGTGCTCCCACCAAGATAGGTGGTTTCGAACACTTTGCAGCTGCACTGCTTTGTCTCTTTAACTTTTGTCTCATTAGGTCTTTTGGATTGATACAATCTAGTTCTTAAACCATTAACGTCACACTTGAATAAGCTAGTGATGGTGTTTCATGAAAATGAAATCGAGAGGTTAAATTTTAAACAAAAATCTTGGAAAGTGCTTCCAGTTGCAGTTCATTTAACACTCGGCCTTCAAATGCTAGTTAGAAATATATGCTAAATTGTAGCATCTATAACAACGCAAATGAAGATCACCTAAGTTTTATGAAGTAGGGATCACTTCCCACAATTTGATTTAGACAGCCTCTTATTACAATTTTTAGTCGTTATAAATTTTATGCTAGATGTTCTATAAATTTTAAAAATCATATTGTATTGACGCGGGCTACAAAAAATCAATTGTAATCTTGCCTAACAATTTTCTGAATGAAGTAAGAAACGAAGAAAGGTATTCAGATATAATTATGGAAAGTAAACTCTATTACCAAGAGCTTCCTATACTTGGTTGAATATATATGTGGAAAATTGCGGATAAACTTATCTAGTCTGAAACATTTTTCTAAAGTATTGAATTAACAATTTTATTAATTTGTTCTGTAGATATATTGAGATATTTCTAAAGGCTTCTTTGCTTTAATTAGTTTACTCAACAGCAACAAGGCCTTATCCCATTATGACTTTACTTAGTTGATATTTTACTTTTTTGCCTAACTCTCATTTTTATCATTTACTTTTATTATAGGCCGAAGGAGAAGGTTCATTGACTGTCCATACTTCAGTTTTTTATCTAGCATTGTAGACCATCTTTGATCAGCTTCTGCTGTCAACTTGTCATCAATCATGCGCAGGTTTTCACTTTGCATCTTGTGTACATCCTCACTAATAAACGGTACTCTATCTACAATCTTGTCTCTCAGTGACCTATACGTACTCTCCTATTCATAAGTGGTAGCTGTCATGCCAATGATATTTGATGTCCTTTTCCTTTAGAACAAACTTGGGTAGGAAAATCATTGGCTCAATGTAGCAGGGTGCATGTGTTTAGGAGCCGGGTTTGGTGGCAAATATTATCACAAGCTGCCAACTGGTTGAAGGCGATGAATTTAGGAAGATTTTACTATCAAGCTCACGTGAGAAAATGATAATATTTTCTGGTACCACATTCTCCAGAATTAAGGTTGGAACATATGATGATGGAAACAAGGGGACAAAATATTTGTAAATTAAGGAGTTGAACAAAATTAAATAACTCTCACTATTTTACGAATCTATATAGGACTTATTCATTTTCTTTCATTTTACTTCCTTCCCCTGCTTCCCCCAAATGAAAGGGAAATGATTGCTGACTAATTCATAACATTGTCACTGGATCGAGTTTCTATTCCCAAAGGAAAAAAATTGGTATACATGGGTGTATGCATCCACTACGAGATAGCAAGAGAAGAGGGAGACGTTGGTAGATTATGTGATGTGAAAGGAAGAGAAAAAAAAAAAGAGATAAAAGAGAGGTGAAAATATTTTGCAAGTGTATGAATAATATTGTTGATTCCTAAAAGTGTTGCCCCTAGGCTTTTCTGCATTAAATCCTATGTACTGAAACTTCTATATATCATTTCCTTTCATCATGAGTTGACCACACATGGTTACCTGTCCACTAAGCCTGCTTGATATACATGTGAAAATGTTATCCAATACCTTCAATTACTAATACATTATTCAGTCTTATCTCTGGTTAATTAGTTACAAGTTTTATGGAACACATAATTAGTTTCAGGGAGAGAAATTAAAGAAAAGGAGAATTTAAGAAACGTTGTTCTTTTATTTATTTACGTTCTCAGGTATGTTATGAGACATTAGTTACGGGATAAATTTTATAATCTGGGGCTAAATAATTTTCCCTATATCAAATTGCAAGAGAAATGTAAATATGTATGCAAATGTTTTGAGTCTATGCTGGATTAGGCAGAATGTTTGAGAGACATTAGAGCTAGGTTAAACCTTTAAATTAATTGTGCTTGTAATGAAGGTTTGATGGACAATAATCAAAGTTAACCTGCAGAACTTGGCGACAGAAAACATCTGTATTGTGCTCATCCTCAAACACTGCATCAAACAATAGCAGACCAGATATGGATTTAAATTCTCTTCTTCCCTTACTCTCCAAAGGTGATGCAATGCTACATCAGTGGCCAAGCATTCCTTGGTTTTCCTGATCAATATAGGAGACTGTCTAAATGCTTTATTGATGAGTTGCCTGGAAGAGCTTAAACCAATTTCACTGCAAAATATATTACTCTTATATTGCTTTGCCTTCTTGAATTTGGAATATGATATCAACATCATCATCATGACTCTTCAAACAATGGAGACATCCAAGCCAATAGGAAATATTCAAGAAAAATCTCATAAATGCATTTGAATTTTCATTCTTAAAGAGATAAATTTTGTAGGTCTATCTTTTCATGTGTCTTCTAAACTTTTTCACCAAATTAATATTTTTTTTCTTCTTTAATTAGTTATTAATTTAAAAGAAAATTCATTTCTTTAATTTTTAATGAATGCTTAGATTTTTTTTAGTTATAATGATAGATTTACAAATCATCAGTAAAATAATTTTCAATCAATTAAATTATATTTTAAAATATATTGAAATTAAAGTTTCAAATGCTCATTTTTTTATATTTTGATTTATTTTTTTATTATTTACATAATAAATATAATTAGTTTATTTTAAATATTTTTCACAGTTTATATTTCACATGTAATTTTAATTGAAAGTGAAACTATAAGTTTTTTTTTCCTTTCGGTCAAAAAGTGAAACGTTGATTGGATGAGAACATACTTGTATTCAGTTCACCTGGTCCCACAATAACTTTCAAATTTTAATAACAAACCCTGTGCCCTCCAAGAAAAAAAAAAAGGTACACCCACCTAGTACAAAAAGGACAGACCATCCGACCGAGAATGGGTCTTAGAGGTTGTCCAACTGGGCCACAGAGATCGCGGATCATTGATCTGGGCTTCTATCCAAACACTCAATGAACCAGACTTGGACGTTTTGAAAAATAAACATTTAACCAACCTGTTAACTTGAACACCCAAACTCAACCACATATTACATCACCGAGACGTTACACACACACACAGGGAGAGAGAATATTCAACAAAATAAATAAATAAATAAATTACACTGATATTTTCTAAGGTTTTTTCAAATTGCATATAATTTTTCTACTTTTTTAACATTTACAACAATCTTCCTTATAAGGCTATACATTGTAATGTTTTTCAAACAATTAAGAGATGTTAGTATAATGTATAAGGAGTGTTAGTATAATATTTTTCAAATAATTAAGAAAGGTTAGTGTAGGAATAAAAAAAAGAAAAATATCGTGTGTAATGTAAAAAAATATCAGGCGATGTCAATGTAATTTACTAAAAAAAAAAACTATAAAAAAAAAACAGCCTCTTTGCTATCGACCCTGATCAGGATATAATTGAAGGGTAAGGCTCTTTGTTAAATTGCAAAAGGGTATATCTATTCCAGAGTTAAAATTGATTAAGTTCACAAACCATTGTTATGTAAATTGACTTGTACACTTTAAAAGCATATTTGGAGTTTAGTGGAACCTTTTTCATAAGTCCAAATTTTTTTTTCTTCTCGTTGAATTAAAGTTGCTGGATTACCTACAAATTAGGACCCCGTTTTAAAAACCTTATAGCTAGTCAGCACTGAAGTTTTACCCTCCCCAGTTCTTAGAAAAAAACACCAAAAATATGTATGCGATAGTAGTTTTACCAAATGTTCCACTTGCGTACCATTATAGGAACGCTATATATTACTCCCTAAATATTTAATTCCCTTAACAGTTTCTAGCAAACATGTGATCTTAATTTGCTTCACTCTAATAGTACTTTTCTTACCATGGGAGTTGGTATAATTTTATGTACTATTGCTATTTATTTTATTGACGTGCTTGTCTGTAGACTGTAGCTGAGCGAAGATAAGGGTAATCTTGTGATAAGTGAAAAGAATAGGAGGGACAGGTCGTGATTAGTTATGCAAAGTGGTAGATGAGGAATGCCTAATTGGATAATTGCCTTTCTAGCAAATTTTATTGGGAACTTTTTTTTTTCGATGAATTTCTTGTTTGATAAAAATATATAATCGTGAGGCCCAGGTTGTGGCAACGAATAATAGCATTGAACATTTGCAATGTTTTAAAGTTTGAAAGAGAATGTTTCCTGTTGTGGTGTTTTGACGAATTAACTTTTTGGACGACAGAAAGGCATGTGATTGCAAGCCATATGATTGGCACTCTTCCGTAATAGTCAGGGATCTGTGACTTCTTGTTGGCATTGCACCCCCACACTGGTACTAATGGAAAGTAATTACCTCGTTTAAACGCGCCTAACTTATGACTCGTGCGCCTAAAGACAAAAACTAATTATATCCCAATACTTAAAATATACCGTTTTTTCAAAAGTTTAACTTAAAACAAAACCTAGCCATTTCACTCCAGAACTTTGTTTAAACGAGGGAAATAGAAAAAAAAAAAAAGAAAAATATAATAAAAGAGAAATATGATTTGAATGAATAGAAAAAAAAATTAAAAAAATAAATTTAACAAGCCTTTTTACTATATTATTTATTTTTTACTATAAAATTATTTATTATGTAGTAAAAAAGTATTTAGTTTTTAGAAAAACTAAGATTAAAAAAAATGAAGTCCCACTTTCTCCCCCTATTGAGGGTGATTTTTTTTCTTGGACCCCACAAGAATTCCATCATCTTATTTTCCTTCTCTCTATTTCCTAATCTTCAATTTTCACAAATTCAAATAAAGGGTAAGGGTTACTTGACATGAGACAAATATACTTTGCATAAAAATATTATATTGGTTAAATTAAAATATTAGTTCATATGCTTGACATTATTTTTCGTTTTAGTCTTTATATACAAAATTTTACATATTGGTCTCAATATGAGAAAATTTTTACGAATTAGTTTCTATCATTTTTTGAAATTATATTAGTATTAGAGTTTTTTTTTTTAAGTAGGGACCAAAACAAATGTGTCAAATATAGGAATCAAAATATAATTTTTTTAATGTAAAAATAAAAAACAAATTGTAAAAATTTTCCTGTAAGAATTAAAACGAAAAATATTGTTAAACATAGGGACAAATCTAACATCGTTATAATGTTGGTAAATAGTAGGAATTGATTTGCAAATGTTTTTTTCATGTCAAAATCAAAATATAAAATTTTTCATATAGCAATTAAAATGAAAAAAGATGTTAGAGACTAAATTTTTAAGAGTTTAATAATTATGTACTGTCAGTATAAAAAGTTTTATACTGTCAACAAATTAAAAATCATTGTTAGTATGACTTTTAAGCAGTTATTGTAAAAGTGAACAAACTTACCATATATGGTAGTTTGTGATTTGATAATAGTATAAAACTATTTTACACTATTGATAGATATTCTATTTTCTCAACTCCTAATTTAACCTATTATATTAGATGAATGCCAAATTTTATATTTCTCGGTTCTGATTCATTCATGTGAAAATTATCAGTCATGTTCTCATTTCCTTCTAGGAGAATTTAATATCAGTGCAATCCAATTAAAACATACTGAAATAGAAACAAGCAGGCGCAAAAACCAAGGTAAAATTGCTTATGTCAGTTTCTCAATTAGATTAGCTAAACACAGTATCTAAAAGCAAGTTTGTTTTTGTTTTTTTTGATCCCCTTCTTCAGCTAGCCTTCATAGCCAAATGAAATAAATAAACCATATAGAATGATGCATAATGGAAAATGATATACTCAATCAGAAAGCATGTCCAAATTTAAGCATTGAATTCTGCGATTTAGGGTTATGCAGGTAGGAATTGGGGCATTGTTATTGGCAGTGACTGGTGGAAATGGCAATTTGTTAGATGGCGCAGTCACCTAGCTAACTCATCCCCTTCACATTCACTAGTGGTGGAACTGGTTGACCAGTGACAACTCTCAGCAGCAATAGCAGATATAAATTGACTGATCAGCCAGCCAAAAGCATAATTATCTTTTTGTTTGCTTTTTCCAAAGAGGAACGAGAAAAAGACATGCTACAAATACATTCTTGTTTCAGCAAAGCAGAATGTAGATAATCTATAATTAGGGAATTATTATAGAGAGAGCATGACTGAAAGATGGTGCAAAAGCTTCCAAGATTTTCTAATACAAAGAGAGAGACAATTCCTTCGAAAATAACAAAAGAAGAGACGAATGAAGTACACCAAAACCACTTGATTAAATATTCACGAGAGAGAGAGAGAGAGAGAGAGAAACAGACAGGATGACTTGCCCTCCTAGGAAAGGAGGCTTAAAACTAGCAAATACTTGCTCCCCCCATTGTTTTTGTTTATTATTATTATTATAAACAAAACTCATCTCTCACTCTCCCCCACCCTCTCTTACTTCTCTGCCTTCCCATCCTAAACTTCTTTCTGACCTCAAACAGAAACCCATTAAATTCCACTCTCTCTTCTATTTTTATTTTTTTCTTGGTTTTCTCTGTTGTCAGTCATGGAAGTTAATGCTGCAACCACTGTACCTGCAGGGCCACCTACTCAGAACCATTCTTACATACAGCATCACTTCCATTCAGAAAAACATAATCATAGCCATGGCCATTTCCCCTCCAAAGCCATTCTCATAACCATCGCAGTGGTCACCTTAGTAACGATCCTATTTATCATTTTTGTGGTCTTATTCTTGATCCGTCGGAAAAAATCCTCCCGCAAGAATGGAACTTGCGAAGAAGGCAGCAGAGAGCTTCATGACACAAGCAGCAGGCTCATTGCCTCAACAACGTTGAATTCTAGCCCAGGTAACTAGTGGCACATGTTATCAATTAATTGCAAACAGTTTCTCAATTAGTGAAGCAGATACCATCACTATATGCAAACTTAGACGAATTAATTTCTAGCTATGAATTATAACTGTTTAATATTTCCAGGCAGCAGACGATCATATGAATTTGTCGCTAGTATAGCATTAGTTGTTCTTGTTCGTAATATTAATTCAAAGTGCCAATGTTTAAAAAACCGGACCAATCATTGAATCGGTCAAAGTACTGGTTCAAAGTTTAATAGTTCAATTGTGGTCGGACTGATATTAATAAAATAATCATAATAATTAAATAATACATAAAATAATATTAAAAAATATAATATCATAATTTTATAATACTAAAAATTAAAAATAAAACATAATTTTATAGATTTTTTGCATTTACAATACCTATAAAAGTGTGAATCAAATATGTCATGATACTTAAGTATAAGTTTTAATTATACATGTCAACATTTATTAATAAAAACAAGTTTATATTTAAAATAAAAAAAATGATAAATATTTTAGGTTGATTTTTATTTTTTTAAGAAAAAAAATTAAAATAATGTTGTAGTAAATATTTTTCTTTAAGCTCCTGTAAACCGGTTTTTGGTCGTTTTGACCGGTTTTTGACTAGTTTTACGGTTCTTTGACCGGTTTTATTTCAGGCTAATTCTATGATTTATTTAAACCGGTTATATAACCGGTTCACTAGTTTTCCAATACGACCTACTAGTTCGATTTTCAGAACACAGATTCAAACACGGCCTATCAAAAAAAAAAAAAATTCAAACATGTCCTTAAATGTATTGTCAGTATTTGAGGAGTGAGGAGTGAGGCTTTAATATTCAGAAGCTAATCCATAAATGCTTGGAGACATTAATTGTAGATGTGAAGATTGGGTGTCTTCATGGGGGAAATTTGAGCAGGGCCCCAGCACCAAAATTTCGAGGAGTCCAAGTGTTCACGTATAGGGAGTTAGAAATTGCCACGGACGGATTCAGAGAAGCAAATGTGATTGGTAGTAATGGAGGGCATGGCTTGGTGTATAGAGGAGTTCTAAGTGATGGCACTTTGGCAGCAATTAAGTTGCTTCGCAGTGAGGGTAAACAAGGGGAGCGTGCCTTCAGAATAGAGGTGAGTCGGTGTGCTTCATTTAATGATTTAATATATCCTCTTGTTTTCGGTACGCAATGAGTTAATTATTTCTTGTTGTTACTCGCTCTATCTCTCTCTATATCTCCTTTCATTGCGTTAGATCCAGTTTGTTCAGAGACTTTGTTTTTGTCTTTTGTTAAGCTGAAACTTCAATTGGTTGCCAAAGAAAATTTATAAGCCGTAACGAACAGTTTATGTTAATGTGAAAGGAATTTTACAACCCATTACGTGACAACCTTAATATACTTTCTGGCTCCTGTAGCAGTTTATGCCTTCATGGCATGACACTTGTGACTCGAACAATGGTATTTGTTAGGGATATAAATTATTCTTAAGTTTTCTATATGTAACATCTTAAATTTTTAACTTTTCAGCATCTTCTAACCTGAAAGATTTTTTTACTGTGAAAGAATGTTAAAGATTAAAAAAATCCTTCATAAAATTTAAAAAAAAAATCAAGATTTAAGTCATTTGAATTATGAGCATAACTTAGATGTAGTTCTATATATGTTATTAGTGTTGTTTTCTAATTAAAATTAGAGTTTCATTTCAATAATCCACATTGACATTTAATATAATTTTTTATTACGCAAAATACTGAAGTAAAACTCCACTTATGATTAGAGAATAACTTTTGTCCTTGAATTATACACTACTATTGAATCAAAATTTTAATAAAATTTATTCCTCCGTCATTAAAATACAGACAGTAAGACATTTCCTGTCAACTATTATTTTACAAAAATCTCTGGCGTTTTGCGACCAAGATTGGGACCATGAAAATTAGAATGCAAACCCCTTTATCTTTCAATCAGTCCATCCCACTTGCCAACTCATATTGTGAGCTTTATTCAAATCCAGCACATGGGTGTGAAGACTAAATGACATTCATTGCAGGTCGATCTCCTAAGTCGCTTGCACTCTCCTTATTTGGTGGAGTTACTTGGCTATTGTGCTGACCAACACCACAGGTTATTGATTTTTGAATACATGCCCAATGGTACACTCCACTATCATCTTCACTCCCCCAACGATCAAACTCAACCATTGGATTGGTGGGCCCGGATGAGGATAGCCCTTGATTGTGCCAGGGCACTGGAATTCCTGCATGAACACGCAGCCTCACCTGTGATCCACAGAGACTTCAAGAGTAACAACGTTCTATTGGATCAAAATTTCCGTGCCAAGGTGTCCGATTTTGGATTGGCTAAGATGGGATCAGAGAAGAGGAATGGTCAGGTTTCCACCCGTGTGTTAGGGACCACTGGATATCTGGCACCAGAGTGAGTAATACGAGTACCCTGCCTTATCTTCAGTCTCCAACCACCCCCAGTACATAACTTGCAATGTTTAAAAAAGAACCATGCACATGGTCACAGTCAAGTCCCTGTCAAGCGGGCTGTAATTTTTTAATTTTATAATTTATGACACACATAAATTTCATATTGCAGACCATTCACGATATATTTATAATTTGCTTCATAATTTATAGCATAAATTTAATTTGTCCCTTGAATTTGGGCATGATGTAGGTATGCCACGGGTAAGCTTACTACAAAGTCGGATGTTTACAGCTATGGTGTGGTTCTTCTCGAACTGCTAACCGGACGTGTGCCAGTTGATATCAAGCGGGCCCCTGGAGAACACGTCCTTGTCTCTTGGGTTAGTAAATAGCACTCTGCAATTTTTAAAAGAATGAAACCCATTAGGTTTAAAATCAAAGGAGTAAAAATGCCAAGTGTTCCCTCCAATAGGAATTGAGCTTGCGGTACTGTCATATTTTATTTTGTAACATATGATATTTGTTATTCATCAGGCTCTTCCAAGGTTGACAAGCAGAGAAAAGGTGATTGAAATGGTTGACCCAGCTCTACGCGGACAGTGCTCAAAGAAGGACTTAATTCAGGTCAAACTTGTTTTCGTTTAGTCATTGTTATTCTCTCATTCTCATCGCTATCACCTCATGTCTTGGACTAATTATATTTTTCCGATCAACTAAAATTTGCTTTCTGCTACCATGCGATTTACAGATAGCTGCCATTGCAGCAATGTGCATACAGCCAGAAGCTGATTACAGGCCGCTCATGACAGATGTTGTACAATCACTGATACCACTTGTGAGGAACCCATCCTCTCGTAGTTCATCTAGCTCCTTACGATTTCAGAAACAAACGCCAAGTCCAAGTCATTAGGTGTGCATTATGTTTCTTCGACATTCTGTTTGAGAAGAGCAGAAGCAGCCTAGAAATAAAGTAGAATTCCTTCTTAGACTAAAGTAGTGCTTGGACAAACATTAGGCCCCAAAAAACAAGTGCAATATCACACTTGACGCCTGATGGGGCACCATCGAATTGGCAACTTAGATCAGTGAAATTCCGTCATCCCTGCTGCCTTCAACAGTGGAGAAGAGAGGAGGAAGAAATTGTAACAGAAAGACAATAAGGATAAAATCACTTGCATTCAGTGATGGACACATTTAGTTCTAGATGTGCTTTTTTTTATTATTATTTTAGTATCTATATTTTTTAGATTGGCTTTGCAAAGATAAATTTGCAAAGATACATGGTACAAAATAAGAGGAATATGAACTTTCCAGTAATTATGTCGCTAATATGAACAGAACATTTCTTCTGTAATATGATAAAACTTAAGATCCATTCAATTAAGAGAGTTTCGTTTCCTGTAAATACTTAATCCCGTGACTCACCACGTCAAAACAAACTTTACATACTTCAAATCAGACTGAATCACTTTTGGCCAACGGAAAACGACCTTAAATATTGAGCTCCCCCACCTAGGGACTTGCAAGGAGATCGATTGAGTCTAGCTTCTTTCTATCTGGCAATTGGCAAAGAGCTCAATTTTAGGCATTAGCATGAGGTGCAATAGGACAAGTATATTGAAAGCTAATTCACTTTAACTATAAGAAGAAATACTAACATTCTGACGTGCAGAGGATAATGGAATAATGCTGACCCGTTTGGACTTACATGACTGGTTTCTGGCTGAATGCAAGGGATTCCTCAAAAAGCACGTAAGCCCAACAGGAAAGCCTGCTCGTCATATCAATGGATGTTTCATGTCAAAAAAGATCAGCTAATGATTGCAACCGTCCATCAGAATCGAGATAAATTAATGTTACCAACCTGAACAACAAAGGAAGAGCCAAAACTCTGAATGTAGGGAAATTATTACGTATAGAGCATATGACTGTTTGTAACGCAGAGACTTGGAGAACTAAAGTCCTTTATAACAATCTGTCAGATATTTCTTCATTCTTCATTAAATGGTGAAATCAACTTTTTAGCGCCATCTTGATAATTTGGAAAAATGCAATATCCAAAACATGAGCAGAAAATGCCTAGGAGTTAGATTATAAGTTTCTAATTGGGGCTATAACTCAATACTTAATATATTCTTTTGCTAAATAGATGTTATGTAGTTATTATATTATTATTGTAACCGATAATAAAATTGAAACCTCCAGAATCCTATGCAGAAATAACACTACCCTAAAATATATGCGGAGGCAGGGCAAGATCCAAAATCAATAAATAATAATAACAGCAGAGACTGCTTCTATAAGATGAGTTTGATAGATACCGGTTTAGAAAATACGCTAGAACTGATAGAAACATTAAACAAAAAAAATCACAATGTTGTTTCAGAATCAAGAAAACGAGGTAGACAGAATGTACAGATACGAGAATATCTCTCAAATCAGGAATTTCAAGAGTCCTAACTCTCCCTCCCAACTTACCTATTCGTTGTTATACCCTTATGACAACCCCCCCCCCCCCCCCCCTTTCTCCTTTTCTCTTCCTTCCCATTTGTTAAAGCCTCCTAACTACCTAACAGTTCAAATATCATATTACAACTAACTACCTCTTCATTTGTTACCGATGTTTCCCCTTTTTACTCCCAAACAGAATTCCATGGCTTTAGATGCATAGACATAATAAATGAAGCCTCCAAATCTCATGAGATTATCTTGCTCAAGGGTTTCATGGTAATTTTATGTTTCAGCTTCTGATTTTTTTAAAACAATTGATTCTCCTTTTTCATCCACTTGTGAAGTGCTTTTCCTCTTTCCAACTCTATCAGAATATTTGGCAAAAGCTGCAGAAAGGGCAGATTTGACAGTAACTTCAGGTTCTTTCTTCCTACGTTTGCTCACATCTTCTACATCCTCCTGCTTGTTTTCAATCAAGGAGGAAGATTCAGCATTGTTCTTGATCGATGAGACTGGACTAGCTGGCATGTTCTGGACAGAAGTCTCTGGAATGGCTTGCCGGCTGGATTCCACACGCTTGAAGGGTTCATGAAAAGTGTCAAACAAGCGCTTGACCTGTTATCAAGAAGTGTACAAAATATTCAGACTTTTTTGGGTAAATATATCACGGTGGGCTGTGGCTCAAGATCATGCAACCAACACTATAAAAAAATAAGTGCAAATCATTGTCCCATCACACTTTTACCATTGGTAATATACCTTGCGCTCTCCTATGCCAGGGCAACGGGCTAGATCTTCCATAGATGCACCCATAACATTAGAAAGAGACTGAAAAGACAAGAATACGTCTTGATGAAAATGCTTTTGCAAATAAATCAATTAATATATGTGTGTCTCTGCATGTGTACTAAAAAACAACATACATACCCCAAATGTGGTACCAAGGGTGACTACATCAGTTTTGTTAACATGCCGGACTGTTGTAAGGACATGTGTTAGCTGCAGTTGAAAGTAAAATAGCTTCAGCACAATCGATAACCATGCTTAGAATTTAATCAATTTACGAACTGCATCCTTAATGTTTTGCTTTTGAAAGTATTAAAACCCATAATAAATTAATGAATAGAAAAAAGAAACATAACCACACCCGTGATAGATAATCTGTATCCATTTGGCCTTGAATAATGTCTGCAGGCTTGTTTTCATAGACTTTTATGGTCTCCAAGTAACGGCCACATTCCTCCAGGCTATAACAACAGTTGAGTGGAATTATATAAAATCAATTAGACAGGTAAGAGGAACTTGCCAGATGCTACTACAGATATTGAAATTCACATGCATGCTACATTAATCTCAACCTCCTTTAAATGGTACAAATTCTGCTAAAACAAAGTTCAAAAAGAATCTACAATAAGCTTTTCTCCTTTCAAGATGAATATTCTATAACTGAGTCACATAAAAAAACAGTGGCAAAATAGATAGTCACATTAATATTCTTCATCAAGTTGTTGCAACCGCAAACTTTCATCCTTAACAAGATATTTGATCACCATATGATATTTTCTAATCAGAGTTTAATAAGAGGTTCACTAGAGTGTAGTAGATAATAGCAGCACTCTCATGCTCCTAAGAGTTAAGAAAAAATGACATCTTCAGTGTGCATACTTCACAAGAAGTTAAAAGTAAAGTCAATTGCACCTCCATCCACATAGGAGTGTACAGTCATGAAGCAAAGCTGTTTTTGTAACTTCAAGAAGAGGCTTTATTACATCTTCCTGAAATTAATAAGAAAACAACAGAGAAATGTCACTTACTCTGTGTAGATAATAGAACAGGTATAGTTAAATTATAAATTTCTAGATAGATCATTGGAAAACATAAACTAAAATAGATGCTATAATCTATAGAAGTTTGAATCAGTAATAACAGGGTGCCTGACCACATCAACATGACATAAAACCACACGAAGCTTGAAATGCTTCTGCAACTCCCTTATTCTATAATACAAGTAGTCTGGATGCAGAAGATGATACCGAAGACTGCATTAAAACATCCACGACCTAAGTCAAGTTGATGCATAAATATAACTATATTTAACCCAACTAGCAGAACAATAACAACTTGTGAGATATCCAAGTAAACACAGCATGGGTAACAAGGAATCTAGAAAAATAAGCAGTTTCACAAGCATAATGATAATCCAGAAAACATAGTTGATCCACTAAATTGAGTCACGTGATAGGCATATTTTTTCCAGTCATCAGAGAGATCACATTGTGATTATCCTACACACACGCCACATTAATACTGATGGAGCATGCATCAGGAGATCCAGTGTTGATTGACGATCTGATATGGATTTTCGACATTGTTTTTTTCCAGTCACATTTTAACTGACGAAACTTATAATAGAAAGCACTGTTTATTCGCATTGACACTAACGACTGCAACAAACAAATTCTACAACATCTAGCGTAGCACAACCTCTAAATTCACCAGAAAAACAAGCAAGTTTATACAACAATAATAAAAAAAATAAGCAGAGACAAAATAACCTGAGATAGAGAGCACAGGAGCTTTGGCCAAGCAAGTAGTCACAAACAACATCAGCAAATACCCATCTAACGTTCCTAATGTGTTTGAGCAAGGCGTTTCCCTTCTGCAAAACGGAAAAGAAAACTCACTTCAAAACACTAATAATATCAGAAATACCTTAACAAAATTATTTCCTAAGATTATGCACGAGAAAAAAATATAAGAATTTAATTAAAATGCCTGAAATCATAGTGATTGTCAGTAATTTATTGACTTGTACAATAACTATTTTAAAAGTCATACTGATATGATTTCTAATTGGTTTAGAGTTTAAGAATCTTCACAGACAATACATGAAAATTAAACTCAAAATATAAATTACATGGACTCGACCTGTCTGTGGCTCACGAGAATTGAATTGCGACTTTGAGTGAGTTGAGAGGACGGTAATGTTGATGAAGCTGCTGCAGCAGCAGCGGTGGATGATGTCGACGTTGAAGATGGAGCGTCCGACTGACCAGCTTCCCTAATCAAAATCAATTAACGCGAAGAGATAAGAATAATAAGGGTGATGGCGATAATAAGTAAACATTTAAGATGAAGAAATGAAAAGCGGGTGTACCTTGAGGGTGGAGGAGGGCGAGAGTAGAACTCGGAGGATTTGACGAACGCGAAAGCTTGGGAAAAGGTTTGGGAGGGAACGAAGAGAGACGGTGGAGTCGATCTCGCCTGCGAACTTTCAATCACTTCTTGATAAGAAGGTATTCGTATCACCACCGAATTCTTCTTCTTGTTTCTATCATTGTTTTCCTCTTCTTCCTCCTTCTGCTTCTGCATCTTTCTTTCTCTGCTTGCCTCTTCAATTCGCGCGAACTTGCTTAGACTCGTTTTTGTTCCTTGCGAATGTGGTGTGAGTATCAAATATTCGAATGGGCTTGTTAAGGCCTCGCCAGCGAGTTTGGGCCTTCTATAACTAGGATCTTCGTGGGCCCATATCAAGACCATGGGCCTCGTAAAAGATCATGATACGGCCTTGCTATTCTCACCTTTTTCTTTTTTCTTTTTTTTTTCATCTCCTGCTTTTTTAAAAAATGGTGAAATTACTCTTTTATCTTTATATTATGTTATTCTTTTCCCACCCATCTTCTCACCACTGTTCGACGTGCATTCTTCATCAGAGGCCACATCTTCCTCTCTTCCTTTTGCACATCTATTTCTTCCTTCTCCTCCCCCCCCCCCCCCCCAACCTACAATTCAGTCTGTTGTCCCCACCCGCCGCCTTGTTGCCACCACACTTCGCTAGAGTCCCCACGCTTCACCATTTTAGTCTTCTTCATCGTAGTAAGCTTTTCTCCCTTTTTGTTCACTTCAAGATTTGACGAAATCGTGATTCCGTTGTATATCTAGGCAAGATACATAACGAAATTGCAATTCTATTATGTATCTTAACTGCATACATAATAGTTTTGCGATTCTGTTATGTATTCAGTAAAGATACATAACGGAATCGTATCCTGCGTAGATACATAACGGAAGGAAACATAGTGAAATCTTGATTCCATTATGTATGTTATAATTTTTATTTTTTTCCTTTATTTATTTAATTGATTTAAATAATATATTTATTGGTTGTTGACCAACTTCAGGATTTGCGTGATGGAGCAAAGTTGGAATACTTTTTTTTCTAATGAAGTTAATATGCCAAGTGTTTGGGGGAATGTAAATGAAGCAAACGATGATGCTTTTGAGCATCCGTTTCAAGTAATTGATAATGCTTTAGAAAATCTTATAGAAGTAAATAAAGAGTATGTCATAGAGAGGTTGGATATAAACTCACAAGATATGTTTCTCGATTATAGTGAATTTTTCACTACTACAGAGCTATATTGAATAATTAACTATTCAAGATTAAAATTTTGTTTAATATTTATTATGTTGTTGAATTGATAAAGGATTATTGAATACAAGTTTTTGCTTAACATGATGATTTGTTGAGGTGGATTCGACAAATTGAGAAAAGGTGCAAATTTGTTATTGTCATAGAACGGTTAGAGACAGGACCAAAGAAAACATTTGTCTCATTGTCTGGTGAGAGGGGAGAAAAGTATAAACAACACAAAAACGTGTTAACTCGCAAGTCCACCAAAACCAAATAAATGTGATTGTCCCTTTAAACTGAAAGGGAAGTTTGTCAAAGGTATTGGATATAGATTTTTTGTTGTTTGTGGATATCATAACCACAATGTAGCTGAGACATTGTTGGGCCATGCATATGCAAGTCGATTGAGTGATGAAGAAAAATCATTGCTAGATGAAATGACAAAAAACATGATGAAGCCTAGTCAAATTTTGCTGACAATTAAAAGCCAAGATGAGACGAATGTCAACACTATCAAAACCATATATAATGCACGTCAAAAATATCATCAACATCAAAGGGGTTCAAGAACTGAAATGCAACATCTAATGAAGTTGATGGAACATGATGAATATATCTACTGCTGCAAAAGGGTTGATGATGAAGATGTTGTCAGAGATATATTGTGGTCACATCTAGATTCCATCAAGCTTTTAAATGCATTTCCCATTGTGTTAATTATTGATTCCACCTATAAGACAAACAAACATGGCTTTCATTACTGGAGATTGTCGGTATTACTTGTATTGAGATGACCTTCTTTGTGGCATTTGCTTATCTGAAATCTAAGCGAATAGATTACTTTACATAGGACATTAACTAAGGTAAAAGGATTGTTTATAAAAGATGATGTCTTGCCTTAAGTTATTGTCACTGAGAGGGACCTTGCTCTGATGAATACATTGCAAGATGTTTTTCTAAGTACAACAAACTTGTTGTGTCAATTTCATATTGCTAAATGTGTTAGAGCAAAACGCAAGATGTATGTGAGTCTTGCTGAGGAATGGGATAAGGTGCTAAATGCTTAGAATGAGTTAATATTATCTCCTGATGAATATATGTATAAACAATGCCTAACAAGCTTTGAGGAGATGTGTTCACACTTTTCTTTCTTCATTGATTATGTCAAAAATATATGGTTGATACCTCACAAGGAAAAGTTTGTCACAGCATGTACAGATCAGGTGATGCATCTCGTACTACAACAACTAATAGGTATTTGTATTAACTTGTTTATTGACTTGACATATGTCATTTATTATTTATAACAATGTGCTTTTGTTTCTTAATAGGGTTGAGGGCGCAAATGCAAAATTGAAGAGGTTACTCCAAGATAGCATGGGAGACTTGTGTAGTAGTTAGGATGCAATGAATAATATGCTCATATTGTAACACATTGAAATAAAGGCGTCATTTCAAAAAAGCATCAATGTAGTGGAACATAGGTTTAATAACAAATTCTATCAGACACTACGAGGACTTTGTGTCAACAAAAACACAGAACCTAATGTTTCATGAGTATAACGTGTTGACACTGTTGGTGTTGGTAGTTGTGCATATGGCTACACACTTAGAACTACTTATGGACTACCTTGTGCATGTGAACTTGTTAGATATAGCAATATGTTTGGTTTCATTTCGTTGTGGTCTATTCATGTACATTGGAGGAGGTTTTCACTTTCTACAAGCGAAATGACTCATTCCTAGAGGGACTTATCACTTACACATAAGGTTGATGTATTGTTAAAGCGGTTTTTAGAACTTGACATGTCTAGAAAAATCACATTGAAGACTAAAGTTGGTGAACAAGCATTTCTATATATGACTTCAATGTGTCCTCTTATAGAGAAGGTAAAAATGAAGGGAGCACCAAAGTATGACAAATCTACTAAACGTCTTCCTTTGATGTGGGAGTGAGTTGATGTAATGCATACGGTTGTAAATAGTTCATCACCTCTTATTGTGCCTTGTAAAGTTTCCTGTGACACTAAACATAAAAAAGATGTGTCATTTATAGATGGATTTTCAAATAAGTTACACGAATATATTGTCTGTATTATTGACGTGAGGTCAGATAGAAATTGTGGTTACCGAGGCAATTGCAACTTTGCTAAGTAAGGGTGAGGAGCATTGGCCCTAATTTGTGATGATTTGATTCGAAAACTTCAGCGTGGCACGTTGAATATGCCAAGCTCTTTGGCACAGAATAACGAGTAAATGAACTTAAGATCTCTTTATATGTTGACCATCACACAATAGCAAGTTATGATAAGTGGATGTCCATTCCCAACATGGGTTATGTTATTACTAGTCGATATAACGTTGTGTTGGTCCATTTATCTGAGTTGCAAAGCTGGGCATTTTTTCCCCTTAGGAGTCGATTGTCACATGTTGGACATCACCGGCTTACTGCTATTGGATTTGTTCACGATTGTCACTTTGTGCAAATATACATTTTTTTTACTTATTTTGTTGTCTAGCATTGTAAGTGTGTTAATGTATTTACTAACTTTATACAATTGTGTCTTTTTCTAGGTTTATTTAAAGGATATATCTCCCCTACCTCTTATCACACCACAATGGCATAGATACTACAATGACGACACTCGTTCATGTCAAAATCCATACTTGCACCACATACAATATTTTAATTCCTTATTTGTACCTAAAGGAGATGAATATGTAGTAGATATTACTAAAGATTCTTTGTAATTAGATAAATGTGTAGTTGATCATTTACTTTGTCACACAAACTTATTTTATGATGATTAATGTTATGGTAATGACTTATATTTTATATCAATTGATATTAATTTTAGTCTCGTTTTTTGTCTGATTGTCTCTGATATATAATCAGCGATATGTGTCTAATATGTAATATGCAATCTGTCAACATACATAACGAAAACACGCTTTTGTTGTGTATTGTGATTCAATACATAATAGGAATGTGTTTTCGTTGTGTTTTGCGATTCAACACACAACGGTTGTGTTGGTGGGGCACCCTAAAAACATAACGAAAACGCATTTTCATTATATGTTGAATTGCAATACATAACGGAAATGCGTTTCCGTTATGTGTTTAGAGCGCACCCCGTAGTAACACAATGAAAATGTGTTTTCGTTGTGTATATTACAACAAAAAAGGGTATAACTGTTATGTGTATACTACACAACAAAAATGCAAATCTCTCAAAGGGTATTTTTGGAAAAAAAAAACTACCAAACACATGTTGGGGTGAAAAAAGTAAAAAGTGAGGTGGGAATAGTAGCCGTCTCATGATACTTATGAATGTGGATAAGATTGTTCATCATTCGTCATGTTATGATTTATCTTTTATTAGTAAAAGAAAAATATTATTTGTACAATAATTCATGCAACAATTTGTATAACAATATTTTTTTATGTTTATCTCTCTCTTGTACATCATTTATTATATCTCATATAATTGTGGAGAGAAATATACAAAAAGTATTATTGTACAAATTGTTGTACATGTAGCATACCTCTTAGTAAAAATCATTTGAAAGAAAAACTAGTGCGGATTTCTTTATGAATCTGATGCCTTGCGCTCCTGTGATTCTCCTTCAGTCATTGTGGATGTAGTTTGCTTTTTCTACGATAAAGGGAAAAAGAAAGGTAGCTTGCAAAACACAATACCCATGCTTGTTACTCCCCCCGTGGCTGAAGTAAATCGGATGGGGACTGGTTTTATAATACTACATTTTCAACCAAGAGAGCATCTTGAGAAGAATCCAGCTTAGCGAGGAGATAAGAAGCATTTCTTTCCTTTGTCCTCCAGGCTCCACCATAAGGGATAATATCTTATGAAAAATTAAGAGTATCTTTTTATATATTCATAGTTTATAACGTATTTATTTATATTTAGAAAAATTCAATCGTTGTTTTTTTATTAGTAATAATTAATTTTACATTATAATACTTTATATTAAGAAGGAGCATATGTGATTAGCTGGTGCTTTGCGCAAGCCTTTTCTTTCTCATCCCAGCTTAAGCGATCAATCCATCTATCATAACAAGAAAGATATATAGAGACTACAAACGTCACATCTCATCATATGAAAAACGAAACAACACAAAAATTTTCTTGTTATAAGTCTGATGTTGTATTAATGCAAGTGGCAGTGCAAATGTTTGCTACTATAGCATACTAACAGATTAAAGTTTCGTCGAGATGTTCACGTTATCTCCATTAGTGGGTTGGTGGCTATTGAAAGATACATTAAAGGCAAGCGCCAAGCAATAGGTGGGTGGCTGCTAGCAAGTGTTGAAATAGTGATTCTGTGCGCAGTGTAAGGATCTATCTTACTATTAAATAATTGGCGAAAAGGGTGGAAAGTGGTTGGAAACTTTGAATTAAGATTAAAAGGACTCCTTGATGGCTTCGCTTCGTTTTGGAAGACAAACTGATTGAGTTAACGCAAGAAATTAAGCATCAGGAGCAAAGAGTCATTAATTAATAATAAAAGATATCAATTTCTTTTGTAGCTGTGCCAATGACTGCTGTACTGTAATTGCTACTAATTAAGTTGATGGTGAAACCAGGCCAATTAAGAGGAGGAACAATATGCGTTCACCAAACTCACTGACGCAACGTGGCCCCTCCGTCCAATTAATTGTTAGACTTGGTCCCCTCCCAATATCTACCAAGTATAATTGAGAGGCTTTCAGATTCGTTTTGCTATGCAGCTAGTTAGTAGTACTTAACAACCACAATTGTTGAACGTTTCGTTGCCGCACACACACAACCTCTTGGCCCTTGGGTAGGTTACTAAGTGGGCCCGAAATATCTCCGAAACTTCGAACAGAACGAAAAAAGTTGCATAGAATACATCTGTTCGTAGAGACCAAAAAAAAAAAGCATATGCTCGTGCAAAAAAAACTATTCATGTACATTGAAGGAAGTCGTAATCACCAACAACGAGTGACAAGACTAGGCTTTGAACAGAGTTGAGGAAAAGGTTAAGTATTTTAAATTCAGTTCAAATTAGAGGGCTAAAAAAATGATTTTATTTTGAGCTGTTGACCTGCTTGCTGCATATGACCGTTAATAAAATCTGCTATCAAATTCTAGGGGCTTTCTGCAAGTTATTAAGTGATAAAAAAATAAAAAAAAAGTTAGTCAAATTATTTTGTAAGTTTCTATAATTTGGTAAATTTTTTAAATAAGTACTTACAATTTAAAAAATTGTAATTAGATTCATGCCTTTTATAATGTTTTAAATAAGCTCTTATGCCTTAACACTAATTAATTTTTGTTAAATTGTAGTAACTTATTTAAAAATCTTATTAAGGTGTTTATTAAATAAGTTCCTATAATGTGTTTTAATTTATTTAGATTTTTAGATAGGTGCATGTAGTTTAATAAATATTAACAGTCTCAATAACCAGTAATAAATAATAACTTATTTGAAGAAAAGATTTTCGAAGTATATGAAACAATTTTTAAATTATGAAAAATTATTTAAATTGTGATAAAAAAAATACGGGACTTCATTGATTGACTTAATAAAAATGATAATAAAAATTAAGTTAAATTCTAAAGAATCTTCTATATATATAAATTAGAATAATTATTTTGAACGGGAGTATTTTTAGGGACCATTTTTCAATGAGAGCATTTTTAGCTATTTTTCTTCGATGAAAGTGTTTTTAGAAATTTTCTCAACCTCTCATATCTTTTAGTCTATCATTTTTATTTTTATTTATAAATTAAATTTCAATATTTTTAAAAAAAATTATCAATGGTTAAAAATAACATTGTATAACAATATAAATTATTTATCATAAATTTAAATATAATTAATATGATCAAAAATATTTATTTGTACTAAATTTTAATTATAATGTAATTAATATATTTAAAAGTATTTATTTATTATAAATTTTAGTTATATAAAATAAAAAATTATTTTGAGCATTGCACAACCTAAAATAATAGTATCATCACAAAATAGAATATCATAACAACGAAGCATTATGTATAGTTGCAAATGAAAAATAGCAGAGAGGAGAACCCATTAGGCAAGAAAGTGAGATAGCATATAACTACCAACCACATAGATCAATTGACATGAGGTTATTTCAGTTTAATTAGTGGTTGAGTTCAAGTCTTGGCATGTTGCTGCGTTTAATATTTGGAAAGAAAACTTTACCATCCATAGTGGTCTTTCAACCCAAACAAAATTACCTCTTATAGAGGATATTATGGTCTCTACCAAAAAGTGAAATTGCATATAGTTCGATTAAGAGAGCAGATTAAAGCAATAGAGCACATGAGAGTAGTGGTTGTGTTTACAGGACAAGTGAAAACTGAATATTAGACATATGCGGCGAATTTCAGACGAATGCTTTTGCTAATAGAAACACCAACGCGGCTTCGGTTCTTGTCTCCTACGCAATCGCATTATCGCTGAAAGCACCTGATTCTCTTCCATCTCTTCCACATGCCAACCACATATAGGACCCAGAAAAATCATAGAACCAACACGGACACGCTCTCTCTTTACTCGAGTAAGAGTCGAGGTGGAAAAAAAATAAAAAAATTCAGCCTTTGTAGAGCCAAGAATTTCGCTTTATGAAATTTTACATATTTATTGGGAAGAACCTTCATTGTCCTTGTCCAATGTACATGCAACGTTCTCCTTGTCGTGTGAAAGAAGAGTTATCAAGAAAATATATTCTTTTTCTTACCAAGTAAAACAAAATAACGTACAAAGTAGTATAAGTGCAGTGATCAGAGTTTTTTTAACATGCCAATATTTCCCATAATTGGGTGACATGTTTGCCACCTGAAAAGATAAAATAGAAAAGAGAAAGAATTAATGTGATTTTTACGATACAACCAGAAAAATAAATAAATAAATAACATCGGCCGGGATTTCTGTGGACCATTTTAAAATTAAGCTGACCGAAAAACTATATTCAGAGAAAATAAACCAAAAAACAAAAAATACAAGTTTCATTATTAAAATATCAAATAACATATAAACACCGTATTTAACATATTATACAGTTATTTTTACCTTTCATTTACTTTTTCTTGTCTTTCTTTATATACGTACATTTCAAAAATATTTCTAAAATAAAAATAATGAAAATGATCTCATTTTTAATTATAAAAGACATTTATCCAGAAATAAATACTTCAAGTCAACCTCTTATTTATCGTTGATACTACTCTTTTTAATAAAATTTATTGCGATAGAATTCCTCTCTCGTATGAGGTGGTCAAATTGTATTACTACGCACTGTTTTTCTTTTTATCACTTTTCCACCAAAAGCAACTATTGAATTACTCAATAATATATATATATATTCAAGTGACATGAATTTTAGTTTCTTTTTAAATAAGTTTTAAATTCAAAATTTATTAATAAAATAATATGTTTTGAGGGACTTTTATTCCTTAACGCCTTGTTTGGTTTTGGGCAGAGAAAAGAAAAGAAAAAAAGGGAAGAGGTGAGAAAAGAAGAGAAGAGAAATAGGTGGGAAATAGAATAAAAATAAAGAGATAGGGTTGTTTGATTTGATGGAAAAGAAAAGAAATGAAATTGTATTATTATTATTATACCCCTACACATTAACGGTGTTTTTCTTTTTTTGCTTAAATTGATTTTATAGTAATGAAAATCGATTAACATGAGCCACAGCTTCAAAATCGGTTCTCTCTCATTGTGCAATCGATTCTGGGCGAATGGGGAACACAGTAAAGAAAACAAAAATCGATTTTGGGGAAAGGAGAATCGATTTTAAGGCACTTCGCTAATGAAAATTGATTAAATCATATTTGACACTCGGTTTCCTGCGTCAATCTAAACACACTAACCATTATGGAAATCAATTTTAGCTTATGAAAATTGATTTTCTAGAGCAAAAAACATTGCAGATCTGCCATGAATAGTGCAGCTTCATCTCAATAACAAGTGATTACATACAAAATCAAGCACAAAAACAAGGAAATCTGACCTATATTAAGTAAATATGAACAAAATCTAACAACCCCCACTATAAAAACGAACCTCAAACTGGAAGCAATGATTGTTAGAAGGAGTCAATGTTTCCATCGATACAGTAGCAAAGAGGCGCAGGTGAACAAAGGTGGATGCGCAACTTTCCATGGTGAAGCAAAGAGGACTTTCAACCACCAGCAGGTAAGCAAAACTACAGCTCACGAGGATAGTTTGGGTATACAAGTGTGTATGTATACAATTTCTCCTTCTTTCCACTCAACTCAACAAAGAAATTACACGTTGTGGGTCCCACTTTTTTTAAAAAAAAATTCTCTGCATTTCTCCAACACCAAACGTGAAGTTACTGAACTTCTCTTCCTTTCCACGCTATTCAACCCTATTTCATCGGTACCAAATAAAGTATAAGTGGGTTAATTACCTAAATTATTGAAGGGTCCGGAGTGATTTTTAGATATCAAATTATCAAATGTCAATAGTGTCAAATCAAAAAGACTATCCAATAAAAAAACATTGAATTATACTTGGATATTTAATTGCCAACGTATTCTGGCTAAATTCAAGTCTATTGGGAGGCCAAGTCAAATAAGCCATCCTTCTAATTGAAGTAGTTTCCACGCCCATCCCCTGACCATAACAACGTCAGCCACGAAACTCTGGAGCCAAGTTTTTTCAAAAAGAAAAAGAAAAAGAAACTTTTGGTATAAATTACAGTATTCTTTTGCGAGAGACAATTTTGTTTAAACTATATCAGATAATTATAAGTGACAAAACTCTCATTTTGAATATATTTAATGTAATTGCATATCTAGAACTCAAACTTGAGACATCATCTTTAAGGAAGTGAGTTGTCAAAATAATAATTTGCGACAAGTTATGTAATTAAAAAAATTTATTAATGTATATCGTATATAAGAAAAATGAACTTAATTAGAAATTGGGTCTTGTGAATCAATGTTCTAAAGACATTGGTTAATAAACCAATAAACATAAATTTTGTATTGAGAATTACATTGGAGTTGCATTGGAAATCACAAAATAGTACATTTCAATAATAAAAAAAAATCATTTTTGAATCCTTAGTAAGTGTTGTAAGGGCACATGTTAATATTTTTCTTAGAAATTTAAAAGGAATTGACAGTATGAAAATTTTTATACTATCATTTAATTATAAATTGTTATTTATGATAAGGTTGCTAAATATTATAATAATTTCTTTAAAAGTTATATTATTGATAATAATGCAAATTAAACTTAAGAAAAATTATGTTATATTTTTTTTGGTGGAGATTGATCACAAGTATTTTTTACAAAAAATAACAGAAACAAAGTTTTTTCTGCAAATATTTAGACTTTGACTTTGATGTATAGGCAAAAAAAATTACTATTCCGCTACAGTTAAATGTAAATTTTATTTCGGTCAAAACACATGTTCCTTTATTCATCCCTTTTAATCAAAACTTTTCTTTCCCATTCTTTATTTTGTAATGAATAATTCTGAAAAATAATTTTAAATCTTACAACATTTTGGTCAATCTACATTTTCCTTTATTCATCCCTTTTAGTGAAAACTTTTGTTTCTCAACCTTTATTTTGTAATGAAAAATTCTGAAAAGTAATTTTAAATCTTACAACATTTTGGTCAATATACATGTTCCTTTGTTCATCCCTTTTAGTCAAAACTTTTCTTTGTCATTAATTGTTTTGTAATGAATAATTCTGAAAAGTAATTTTAAATCTTAGAACATTTTGGTCAATATACATGTTCCTTTATTCATCCGTTTTAATCAAAACTTTTCTTTCTCATTTTTATTTTGTACTGAATAATTCTGAAAAATATTTTAAATCTGACAACATTTTCTTATTAATCTTCTTTTTTACTTGAGACAAAGTGTTAAATGTTTTTCAAAATTTGAAAACATTAAATGCACTTTGTTTTTATTTAAAACTCCTTTTATGTCATATTATCAAACTTTTTAAGATAATACACACTTCTTAAAAAAATTGTTAATCACACAAATTATAATAATAAAATAATACTATTTGAAAAAAATATTTTTATTAAAAAAGTTAAAATATAATTGGGAATCCATTTAAACATTTTGACGAGATGAGATACTAATAAAAAACATAATTAATGTATTCTTGATTTATTGAAAATAAAAAAATATTTTGAAACAAATTAAAAAATCAAAAGAAACATAATATGAGATAAAAGAAATATTTTCTTTCTAAATTACTCGCTGACCCATATTATTTGTCATTTAAGATAGTACATATTTCTTAAAAAATTATTAATTACACTAGTTATTAATAAAATTACTTTCTTTGCTAAATTACAATAACAAAAAATATTAATCCAAGAGGGTTTTTTTGGTTCATGTGAAATATGTCGTGGCTATTTTTCTGCCTGCTGTGGATAATTTTGATTTTCTTACATGCTCTCCCTCCAGTCCTGAGTTCATTTTATATTAGCTCCACCTTTGCATCTCGTTTATTTTCAATTGCCATGATAACGTCTGTACTGTTATCGACTTCTCGTTTATTTTCAATTACCTTTCCAAAAAGAACCCGTTAGTCGTTGCCCATCATCTCATGATAAGAAATAAGAATTACCTAAAAAAAAACAGAGTAACAACTAACGAGTTCATCTATCCTCAGTCTGAACACGTATCGTGCATGCCATTTTCCCAGCAAACATCCCCTCCCCACCCTTTCCAACAGGAATCAAGCTGAAGAATATGTGAACGGGGGAACAAAAACGATTACTAGTTTTGTTTCTCTCCCAGTACTTTCTAATTTCTGGCTTTTTTTTTTTTTAAATCATGATTCAGAACTTCAGCTATTTGTCTTCAACGCACAGCAAGTGTGCCAAATTATACACATCTTACAAATTTTACAGTAAAAAAAAAAAGAAAAATCGTGGCGGAAAAAAAATTGATAAATACAATAAAATATTGAAGTCTTGCAGAAGGGGCAGTCAAACCGATTCCACAGCAGGCGGCGGCGGCAAAGGCGCAGGAACGGACGTTCCTTCCCCGGCGTTATTGGCCACCCTCGGCGACCTAATCGAGGACGCTCTCACCAAGAACGGCGGCGCCATCGTGAAAACCCACCGGTCCGACTTAAACCCGCGGTCCAACCGCCTCGAAGACCTCCCTCTGCTGCTTCCCTCGCCGGTTCGATACCCCCGCCGCGAACTGCTCTCCCTAGGCAAGATAACCAAGCTCCTCGCCCGATGCAATTCCGGGTTCAGCAGTATCTGCTTCCTCACTTCCTCGGGCAGCCTGAGAGTGAACCGCTCAGTGTCTTCCCCCGGTTGGACCAGCGAGTGACCGGTCGAGTGAGACCGCGGGAACCAGCGCGGCCGGCCCGACCGCGAGCCTCTCGTGCGGTTCCGGTTCAGCGTCTGGTTCAGGCTCAGCACCTGGGGCTGGGGTTCTGCGGAGATCACTTGAGGCTGTTTCTGTTGGGGAGCGGGCCCGACGGCGTCGTGCTGGGCCTCGCTTTGGGCCTCGACATCGTGGCCGTTGAGGATCGGGATTCCCCTTGGGGCGTCTCCGGGCTGGGGGACGAGGTTGGCGCGGCAGACGGGGCAGGTGGTGTGGGAGGCGAGCCACTCGTCGATGCAGTCCGGGTGGAACACGTGGTCGCACTTGGGTATCAAACGCAGCGTTTCGGTCTCCTCGAACTCGCACAGGCACACCGCGCACTCCAGCGTGCCCTTTCCGACATTGTGGATCTTCACCACCGAGTACTCCAGCGTCGGGAACGTCGCGATCACCTCCGGGTCGAGCCCGCGCGCCGCTCGCCGGGAGCGGCCGCCGACGCCGGCGAGGTTGCGGATGCTGCTCGAGGGCGAGTCCGCGCAGTGCCGGATGTAGACGGAGAAGAAGCCCATGAGGAAGAGCGCGGCGATGAGGATCACGATTATGATGGCCATCGAGGGGCTGAACCGGTTGTAATACGAATCGTTTTGGTTGTTGTTTCCGGTTGAGCTGCGGCCAAGGGAAAAATAAAGAAGAAGAGGAAGAGAAAGAAACAGATTCCTCCATTCTGGGAAAAGCGTTGTGGCTTATTCATTTTGGCTCACTGTAGTAGAGGAAGAAGAAGAAGAAGAAAGGTGAGCCTGAGAGTGAGAGAGAGTGGGAATAGAATTCAATAACGTGAGAGAGGAGGTGATGTTTATAAACGAGTGCATGTTGATTGGGTTTAATTTAAGGTGTCGTGCTGGTGAAGGGAAGGTTCATAAGGAGTGGGGTCCGCATTAACCTCTTATAGTCTTGGTTTGAGTCGTGTCTGATGTTGGTCAGAGACGGTGTACCACCGGACCTATGTAATGCGCCAGAAACTTCCAAAACAAAATTTCGCTCAGGGATGCTTATCTAATTGTCTTGTGTGACTATGTCAGCTTCACCGTTTTATTTGGTCAATTATTTATTCCATTTTACTCACACGCCTCTTTCTTTGCTTTAAATATACTTCCTACCAGGAGCAAAGAAAAAATATATATACTTCTTACTTAATATATTGGGTAATTTTTGAAACTTTTAAAAGAAAATAAATGTTTATATTTTTGAAACAGATATTTAAATTTATTATATTGACTTTCACCATTATATTTTTATTAAAAAGGAATTCTTTCTTATACAGGTTTCATATGCTAAGCTTATGTGTTCATGTTTTGCATTAATTTTTTGAGTTTAATGGATATGTATTATCAGTGTTAAAAAATTTATACTGTCAACCAATCAAAATACCGTTAATATGACTTCGAAGGTAATTATTATAAAAGTCAACAAACTTACCATACATAATAATTTGTGATTGAATAACTATGTAAAACTGCTCTACACTGTCAGTGTATAGCCTATTTCTCTAATTTTTTTAATAGACATCAAATAAGTAAAGTTTCCCCAAATTTAATAAAAAAAGGAAATAAATTTCAAAAATTTATAATATATGTATACAGGAGTATCCATTCACATTTTTACTTGATTGTCAATTTGACATTTATATTTATTTACCACTTGTAAGATGAAAAAAACATATCTTCATTCTATTTTTATTATTTTTTTGGTGAATCCTTCATTCTATTTATATTATTCATATTTTCTTATAGTTTTTAATAAATAACCTACGTTTATTTTGTATATGTTTTTATCACATTACAATCAACAACAAAAATTATTTTACTCCAACAAATATTATTTACTCCCTTCATTTTTTAATTTTTTTTTAAGAAATTTTTTAACTGTTACTTTTTGAAAAAAAATATTTATTATTTTAAAAGTTTAACACAACACTTATTATTTTCTTCAATTATATCCTTATCTTGAAAAAAAATAATATTAATCATAACTTTCTAATTAATAATAGAGATAACTATTTAGAGAATAAATAAAAAAAGGAGGGAAAAGAAAGAGGAGTAAAGGAAAACATATTTATAAACAAAAAATCTCTTCTTAGTGAACAAAAAAATAAAGAGAAAAGAAAAATATTGTGAGCTTCACACCATAATTTTGTCTCTCCAATTTAAGAAGAAAACAATAATAAAGGATTTAAAGTTGATAAAAATACAATTATACTTTTTATGATTACAACAAATATAAATAATTTTTTTTTCGAATAATAAAATAAGCAATTTTAAATTTATTAATATTTTTAAATTTATCTTTAAATCTATCTTGATTTTTTATTATTTTTTATTTTCCCGTCAACAACTTTTTTATTATATAGTATAGACATTCATTATAAATAAATAAAAATAATTTTTTGAATATTTTATTTTTTTATTTAATCAATAAAATAATTATTTTAAATTTTGATGCAAAAATTATTTTTATATTCTTATTTATTTTGTTATATTTTTTTATTTGGGAGTATTTATGTAATTTTATAAATATATTTTTTCTTGCTTTCACTATTTCCTTCTCTGTTCTCTTCTATCAAACAATTAAATAATCATCTCATTTCTTTCTTTTTTTTCTCTTCTTCTCACTTTTTTTCCTTTTATTTTCTTTCCTCTATTTTTTTTTTCGTAAACCAAAGTGTAAGAGAGTTGCCATACATGCATTGTTTTTTAAATAAACAAAAGATAGATATTATAAAGAGTATAAAAGTTCTTTAACCCATATATAGACGTACATCCATATTTATCTAACTAATTAAAAGTGAAATAAATAAACATTACAAAATTGGATTAATTATTATTAAATTAAAATTATTTATTTTATAATTAATAATTAAATAATAAATAAATTAAATATTTAATTTGTTTATTGTTTAGTGAAAGTTATAATGATTATTAAATTATCAAATTAACTTAATCACTACCAATAAAATAAGTAAAGGTATTTTGGTTTAAGAAAGTGTAAATAATAATAATAATAATAATATATATATATATATATATATATATATATATATATAATGACATAAAACTCTAAAAAATAAGATGTGTATGAATAACTGTATTTTAGTCTTTTGGGTAAAAAAACCTTCTTCCTCCTCTCTTTCGCCCAATTTGAACATGGGACTCACTTATAGTATGTTTGGTAAGGTGAAAATGGAAGTAGGAGAGGAGGGAGGGAGGAGAAATAGAACAAAGATTGGGAATCTTCCTCGCTTGATAATGCAAAATAGAGGGAGAAAGAAGAAAAAAAATGTGAGTCTCATACTTTTTTTATTTCATTGCTTAATAGGCAAGATTTTCAATAGTACCAATGTTTTCCACTCAAAATAATTAATTATTTTTTACAATTGATTTTCAGTGTATATAACGAAAAAAGGAAATCAATTTTCATCATAAACAATTAATTGTTTTGAAAAAATAATTTTCATTATTAATAATATTTTTTTTCATTTTTTCTATTTCTCTCTCATATTTCTTTCCTATTTCTCTCAAACCAAACATTCCTAAAATCTATTCTATTTTTCTCTTCCCTATTTTCATCCACTTTATTCGTCTTCCTTATATCAAGCAAAGCATTAAATCTTTACTTTCCTTCCTTTATTGGAAGGTGCCATACGGTGAAGGAATTAAACCTCACCTTGTTTTCCATCTCTCCTAAATCATTTTGTCATGTATCCAACTAATTAAACAAAGTCTAAGTCAAATTCTTGCAAAAAAGGAAAAATTTAAATTAAAAAGAAAACAATTATTACGGTAGCTTGTCCTTGAGGAGGGGTTGTGACCTGTTGCTGTAGAAAAATGACAGGTGACAATTATTTCTTTCTTCGAGGTGTGCAAAATAGAAAACCCAATAATTAAAGCATGTTTAGAATAGCTTAAAATTCATCATTTCAACTGTTTTTCTTGAAAAAAAAAAAACTGTTTGAAAAAAATTAGTATGTTTGACACATTAACTAAAATTTGTTAAAAGCTTTTTTCTTGAAAAATAAGATGAAATCTTGCATTTACATTTTTGTAACTTATAATTATTTCTCAACAATTTTTTTTCTTTAAAAATATAATGCCCAAATTATCCTTAAATTTTCCAACAACTTTTTTCTCTTTGAGTTTTTTTCCAACAACTTCTACCCTTTTTTGTAATTTACTATGTAAAAGTTGATTTTTTTGTTGTTGTATCGAAATGAAATTAATTATTTTATATCATTTTTAGCAAAATTACCCAAACAAAAACTAATTTTGATTATAATCGATTATTAAAATAATTTAATTTTCGTAGCTGTCACAAACACACCGTAATGTGTGTTTAGACATGTATTTATAAAATTGGTTTTAGACTACCATGATTTTATAGAATTGATTTTAAGTAAATATAAATTTAAAATAACATTATTTTTGTTTGAATAAAAGATATTAAAAAGCAATTTTTAAAGAAAATATTGTTTAAAAACTTTCAATCAAAATTCATTTTAAGTGTGTAATTATCAAAATAAGTTTAATGTCTATAAATAACTTTTATATTATAATTACCAAAATATAACATTGGTTTAATTACTTTTTTAGTCCTTATAGTTGTGCGAACTTTATCTTGTGGTCCTTATAGTTGAAAATAATCTCTTTTAGTCCCTATACATGCATTTTCGATACTGGTTTGGTCCCTGTTGTTTTAAACCGCCACAAATTGAATAAAAAACACCAGAAAATGTCAATTTGTGGCGGTTTTTCACCGCTAATTTTCATTTTGTGGTGGTTTTCTCTCACAGAATTAAGACACAAGGACCAAACTAGTATCGAAAGTGCATGTATAGGACTAAAATGGATTGTTTTCAACTATAAGGACTAAAAGATAAAGTTTACGAAACTATAGGGACCAAAAGGGTAATTAAACCTATAACATTTAATATAGAGAAAAAAAGTCATACATTGACAGTGTAAAGCAGTTTTACACTGTCATCCAATCACAAACTATTAGGTATGGTAAATTTGTTGGCTTTTACAATAATAGCCTTAAAAGTCATACCAACAGTGAATTTCAATTGGTTAACAATATAAAACTTTTTACACTAATAGTGTATATATGACCATTAAACTCTTTAATATATTAAAAGTTAGACTTAATATAACATTTAATGGAAATGTAACATTTAATGGAAATATAACATTTAATATGATGAACACACATTAATATATTAATAGAAATACTAGTTATATTTATGAATGGATTATTTTAAAGAAATGATTAATATATTTTAAAGTTCCTTTAAAAAAATATTATTTAAATTTGTTAAACTATTAAAATAATTACTTTTAGGCTTAATTGCACTTTTGATCTCCTAAATATCACAATTGTGCGATTTTCGTCCTCTAAGTTTCAATTGCGTAAATTGAACATCCCAAGTATCACAATGGTGTGATTTTAGTCCTTTCGTCAATCTTTTGTTAAATATTTAACATATTTTGCTGACGTGACACTGGCAAATAACGTGATAGATGATATGACCTTGATGGATGACGTGTTGGCTAACAAGATAATGACGTGACACAATAACGATACTTAGAGAACAAAAATTACAATTAAGCCTTAGTTTTAAAGTTTCATATGATATAGTTATGTTCATATTTTGTATCCATTTTTTAATAGACACTAAACAAGTAAAGTTTAATAAAAGTTAATAAAGAAGCAAATAAATTTAAAATTTATGCATAATGTATCCTGTATACAAGAGTGTGTATTGTATGATATGTCAATTTGACACTTTTATTTACTTTTTATTTATATACCACTTGTAAGATGAAAAAGATTTTCATTCTACTTAATTATATTGTTCATATTTTTTTTATCGTTTTTAATAAAAAGCCCACGGTAAATTTTAGTTTTATTTGTTTTTATGATATTACAATCAATAAAAAATTATATTTTCCTCCCTTCCTTTTTTTAAACTGTATACTGTTTGAAAGGAAATTATTTATTTATTATTTTAAAAGTTTAAGACATCACTTATTATTTTTCCAATTATATCATTTTCTTGAAAAATAAGTAATATTAATCATAATTTTTTAACTAATAAAAGAGATAACTATAAAAAAATAAACAAAACAAATTAAAAATATATTGAATTTTTACTTTAAAAATGATATATTAATTATATTTTTTTAATCTATATAAATAATATTAAACAATAAATTAAAAAAAAGTGTTATTATTATTATGAGTTTAATGATTATGTACTGTTAGTGTAAAAAGTTTTACACTGTCATCTAATCAAAAATCATCATTAATATAACTTTCAAAGTATTTATTATAAATGTTAACAAACTTACAATAAATGATAGTTTATGATTGAATGACAGTGTAAACAATAGTCGGTGCATACTATTAAACTCTATTATTATTACATTTGTTCAATTGGTATTTATTTCATTCTTTTCAATTTGTTCAAAACCAACGGTCAAACTATCTTATCCTAACGGAGTCTGCCGTATGTACATGCATAATTGGCTAATTAATCAAAAGTTAAATAATGATTACTAAATTATCAAATTAACTTAATTACTACCAATAAAATGAGTAAGTCAAAATCTTACGAAAAGAGGATAAATTTAAATTAAAAAAAAAACAATTATTAAAGTAACATGCCCCATCCTTGAGGAAGGGCCATGACATGTTGCTGCAGAGAAATCACGGATGACACTCTTAATTTAACCAAAAAAAAAAAAAATGAAAAACGGCACAATTATTTCTTTGTTTGAGGATGTGTGCAAAACAGACAACCCAATACTTAGTTAGCCAGTCTTTTATCTCCCACAAGATGATAGCATATTTACCAAAACGTAGGACTGTAACAAGAACAAGATTAAGAGCTTCCATAGAATCAGAATAGCAAATATACCAATTCCCATGCTCCATGCTAATTTTAAGCCATGCAAATTGGCAAGCAAGTCAACATGTATGTTATCAGATATTCGGATAGACGGATGCTATGGTGGACTGGGAAAGAAAATGGTCTACGGTGGACCACTTTATATTTACCGGGTATAGCAAGTTTCACCGGTATTCTATTTTTTTTTTATCTTAGAATTTTTTTTGTAAATTTTACAATGCCATTTATGCCCACCAACTCCCTCCATCACCACTCTGCCACCATCCTCTCCTTCTACGGCCCTCGCCACCTCCCTTTCCTTCATAACCTCATCTTTGTTGACGCTACTTGTTCCCTTTTCCATCTTCGACTCTGACAGTTTCGTCCACCTCGTGACCTTCTCTGTCCACAGCCTTGCCATCAACGACCTCGCCCTCACCGTCGCCTATGACAACTGCTACACCGTCGTCGACCTCATCAGTGGTTATAGGAGCATCAACTCCTCACTCGAGAAGGCAGTGAGTTTGGTGAAGAGCATGCAAATAGAACTCTGTCTAAAGAACGAGACACATTGATCTCCACGCAATCTATGCGAGACCGAAGAGCATTACTGCTCCTCAGATCTAGAAAAGCATTAGGAGCCACTCTTCCACCACACCTTAAATTTCAAAAAGCATCAACAACCTCATATCTATAACTCGCTCTCCCTCTCTTTCCTGATTTCTTTTCTCTGTCCTTTCAAAGCTTCTGAATCGTACAATTCATTCTTGACCCAATAGGCAACATTGTTTGTCCCCATGTGGCTAAATCTGCGCAAAATCCCCACAATACTCGTCATTGATGTCTTCTTCACCATTGATTCTCTAAATCCCCATTGTTTGAAGTTGTTTCCAATATCTTCACCTTCATTTTAAATCTGTGTCGTGATACGCTCTCTGTGTTGTTGCTAAAATTTGTTGTTTTTCTTTTTTTCATGTTGACTGTGGGGTTAAATTGT